>CM076575.1:1134195785-1134487293 GCA_034641835.2 Pinus albicaulis | reverse complement strand
AAGCATACTAAAATTGATACTTTGTTTGATAGTGGCTCTCAAGTTAATTTGATTTCTGAATCAATTGTAAAGAAATTGGAAGTTGAAACTAAACCTCATAAAAATCCATACCCATTGGGTTGGGTCTGTGATAAAACTAAACTACAGGTTATGAAACAATGCAATTTGCGTTTTGCAATTGGATCGGAGTTTGTAGATGAGGTTGAATTAGATATAGTCCCATTGGATATATGTGGAATTGTACTAGGGAGTCCATACTTGTATGATAGAGATGTTGTCTTCTATTGAAAGGCGAATAAGTATCAACTCACTAAGGATGGAATCGAATATGTATTAAGAGCTCATAAACTCAAAGATAACTACACTCTCATAAATTCAAGACAGACGAAAAGAATTATAAACTCAAGTAAACAATTTTTACTTATGATTGTAAAGGCAAAGGATCCTGATAAATCCGATTCTTTTCAAGGCTGTAATCCTAAACAGAAAGCATATTTAGTTAAAGTTGTTTTTTATTATGATATTCTGTTTCAAGAGCCTAACGGGCTTCCTCCCAAGCGACAGATAGAACATGAGATTTATTTGCAGCTAGATGCTCCTCTTCCTAACATTGGAATGTACAGGTTATCAACTCTAGAGAACGCAGAGATAAAGAAGCAGGTACATGAATTTCTCGATCAAGGGTTTATTTGACCAAGCACTTCACCATGCGGATCGCCTATTGTGTTGGTGCGAAAGAAATATGGTTTGTGGAGAATTTTCATTGATTTCTGAGCATTAAATAAAGTAACAGTAAAGAATCATTATCATCTTCCTCGTATCGATGATTTATTAGATTAGTTGAAAGATGGAGTTTACTTCACTAAGTTAGACTTGCGAAGCGGCTACCATCAGATCCGAGTTTCAGAATAGGATATATGGAAGACTGCTTTTAAAACAAAGCAAGGACTCTATGAATGGATGGTTATGCCTTTTGGCTTGACCAATTCTCCAGCTACATTTATGCGAGTCATGAATGATGTTTTTAAACCATTTATAGATGATTTTGTAATAGTCTACTTAGATGATACTCTTATTTTTAGTAAGACATGGGATGAACATGAAAAGCATGTAAATCAGGTTTTAGATGTTTTAAAAAGAGAAAATCTCTATGTAAAATTGTCCAAATGTGAATTTGGAAGTGTTGGGAAAAATACTGAGAGGGGGGGGTGAATCAGTATTTACTGCATATTCAAACTTTTTACTTTTTCATTCCTTAAAACCCATACGCTACTTTACTACAGTAAACCAGCGTATATACGCGGATCCCATTTATGAAACTAGCGTATACACAGAGATTTAGATATGTCATTAAATCTTCACTTTAAACCATTCCATCATTTATTCATCAGATATTCAATAAGAAGTAAACAGGTGCAGTAAGAACAGAATAAACCATCACACAAAGCATCACACATGAACACCAGGATTTTTAGGTGGAAACCCAAATCGGGAGAAAACCACCGCTGCAGTTGCTCAGCCTTCAATATTTTATTATAGATAAAACATCTTACAACATATGTGCTGGCGCAGACTTGACCAGCACGCAGGCACCCACCTGCGCTCGTTTACCAGCCTCTCCTGGAAGGGATTTATGACCCCCTGACTCGTTTACCAGCCTCTCCTGGAAGGGAGCTATGACCCCCCGATATCGTTTACCAGCCTCACCTGGAAGGGAGCTACGACCCCCCGATCTCGTTTACCAGCCTCACCTGGAAGGGAGCTACAACCCCCTGACTGAAGGCTACAACCCTCATCACCACCTTGGACCACGTTTCATCAATTTTCACACTGGATCCAACAACTTCAATAGAACACCACTTGCAGGCCACATTTCATCATATTTTCATACTGGACCCTTTCCATACTTTTAAGCACAAACATACATCACCAACAAATACATATCAACACAGATCAGATAGCAGAAACACAGCAGAACAGATCAGATATTTCATACCCCTTGCTTCAGCAAACCCTAGTTTGCATACGCTCTTTTACTTCACTGATTTCGCGTATATACGCGCTTCCGTCCACACAAACCGGCGTATACCTCAGTTTATATTTTATTGCGCATACGCGCTTTCTCTTCGCTGAAGCTGCGTATATACGCGCTTCCTCCGCGTCGAAGTAGCGTATAGATCTTCAATTATTCCAGAGCAGCATACTTCTTCAGATCAGATATTCAGTTCAGATTTACCCTTTCACTTCTGACAGATGTTCGCCTAGATGTTCGCCTCATCACAGATCTAGGCCTTCCATAAGCAGATCTAGTAAATACAAGTGCATTTCAGATCTAGATCCCCTTCTTCATCATTGGTGCATCATACACTCATATTTATCTTCAAGTGTAACCCTTTCCAATCAGATCTAGTTCAGAGAGAAGTATTCATTCAAGCTCAGACATCTTGCACCCACATACATGTTGTGCACAATGAATTTCTTCTCCTTTTATATGATTATCCTTTTTCAATACCATGAGCCCCTTTTTCAATAGCATGGACCAAAACAATACCATAAGCCCAAAACTACCTGGACGGGGTCAATTAGGCGGATCATTACCCAATACTATGGGTCAATACCATGGTGGTTACCCTTGGATTTGCACTTTTTGAGCGCTTTATCCCATACGCGACTTGTAACGTTCCTTTCCGCGTGCATACGCGACTTCCCCTAGGCCAATCCGCGTATACCAAGAGACATGCTCTTTTTCATCATTCTCTGAGTACATTCTCAAATCCTTTCTTCATTGCCTTCTGTAAATACTGTAGATACATCAGATTTCCTTCATCAAGGACATATTCTATCAAACACAACTTCATCAAGTAAGTTGTCATCATCTTCATCAAGTGGGTTTCCTTTCAAGTACAACACTCAACATCATATCATCAACAATCATCATACCACTTCAGATTTACATCATTTAACAAGTCCATCAAGTCAAGCATAACTTCATCAGGTGGAGTGCCATCAAGGACAATACATGTCAACAGTCGCACGTCTTCATCTTCATTCAGTGGGTTGCCATCAAGGACAACACTCCGCATCATATTTCCAACAATCTCCCCCTTTGGACTTGATGGCAACCACGATGGTGTTTGGTTACCACAGCAGATAGATACCATGTCACTCTCCCAAATATGTCACATCATTATCTTCTCTTTATTCAAACACCATGTCACTCTCCCCCTTTGACATCAAGGGCAAAGGGCGGATCAAAAACCAACATTCTCCCCCTTTTCTCCTCATGTGGAAGAAACATTCTGCAGATCTGATATGTGCTGAAGTGGCCAAGCTCCCCCTGAGTCCATGCTGAATCTCCAAACATATTTGTCAATGAAGTACATGACTCTATGAACTTCCTATCACCAAAGACTCATACCTACATCAAATATCCAACCAAGTGGATTTACATATAAGACTCAAGTACCCAACCAAGTGGGTTTACAAAATTTGACTCAGCTACCCAACCAAGTGGGTTTACAAAAAATGACAAGTCCTTACATGACTGAATATTACAATTTTTACATCATGGGTCTCAACAAGACCTTTTCACCAAAATATAAATATGACCATTTATGACCAACACCAGAAAGTCCTCAAGAAAGAGGACATATTTCAGAACCATAATAATGCCAACACCGCATTATAGTCAGCAAAGCTAATGCTCCCCCTGAATCTGTGCAACCATGCATCCTTTTCATATGACTAAGGCTCCCCCTTAGTTTGTGCAACCTGAACATTTTCACCAACAAATCATCAAGGCATCTTCATCAAAATATTAGAAACAGATTTATGAGTACTGGAACACCACCAGAGATACCAAACAGCACTGCAGCTGTGCTGAAGAGAGCTGAACCAACCAAGAATTGTCAGCAACCAACCATACGCGGTTTTATGTGCAGGAACTCACGTACATACGCGACTGTGTTTCAGGAAACCCGCGTATCCTAAGACACCTTCTAAATTTCAACCAGATCTGATTCTTTGTAAGGCAAAGACAGTGTTCAGCTTCTTTCTGAGATATTTGACTGCTTCCCTGGACTACAGATATAACAGAATATTGTAGTTGTGTCTTCAAGCGTCATCCAATGGTTGTAGCATAAGCCCATTAGTAACTAAGCCTTCGGATCCTTTGCAGCATCAATACATTCTTTCCAAAAGAGATTATCATATCAGAACAGCATCTTCAGATATGTGTCAAGCAATCATCCATGTGGTCCAAAATCACCATGATCTTCAAGATGTAACATGAAGTAACATATGTAGGCAAAAGATCTCAACCATAGCAACCAAACTCTATATGATCTAAAACTAATGATATCCAACTCATCCACACAAAGATACTTATCAGCAACTAGGGCTCAAAATCTTATCATAATAATCCATGTACCAAATCATCATCATTTGAGCATGAGTATCACCAAGACCAAAGAATAAGCAGTCATATTTCCAACAATGCAACCATTAGAATTCAACCTGCTCCTCCCCCTAAACCAGTGCTTCTTCCTTAACTTCTGCAATCTGAGATACCTTCAACAGCAAGTCATCAATAACAATCTCTGCATGATCTGTCCTCATCTCTGAACTATAAGACTTTCATCTCAACAATGAATGCCCTTCATCATAAAGCAACCAGGCTTCATCCATAATATTCAACACAAGAACCCATGCATCATTTCATTATCATGAGTATAACTAGAATGATGCTAACAGTGCAATCATCAGCAGTCAGACTGATGCTCCCCCTGGACCTCTGCTTCAGATCTTCAGCAATCAGATAAATTTTCTTATCATCAATGCATACGCGACTGCGTCTTCTGGAACTCGCGTGTATACGCGACTTTAGTTAATGGAACCTGCGTATGGAAAGTGAAGCATAGAAAATTTCCATCTTCCTTCATTTCTTCCCGAGCTTGTACCTCCTGTACCTGTCCTTTCCACATCAGATGCGCTGTCAGAAGTAAACATAACCAGTATAATCAAATCAACCATGAGAGTCATCATGCATTGCTCCTCTTGTGACGATACATTACTAGATTTCATAATGTATCTCACATCATTCCTGCAGTCAACAAGAAAAGTCAGCTTCAGAAGCGGATGACTGCAGTAGGGTCATAATTCCCTACGTTTCTGATCGGTCCTTCATCTTGAATTGAGTGTTTTCTTCAAGAAAATCATTGTCTTCTAGAGCATCAACAAAAACATCCTTTTCTTCTCTAGATTGTTTCTTATTCCATCCCTCCATCTTCTTCCAGATTTGTTTTCTATTTGTGTGCTGAAATTTCTCATATCTGTTCGACCCGCATTCCTTTCTTATATGTCCATACTTGTTACAAGAATAACATCTCATGTGTCCAGAAAAATAAGCATAAGAATCATAATGAGTATTTCTATTCTTCCTCCTTTTACAATCAGTTGTTTTGTGTCCATACTTGTTACATGAAAAACAATATCCCTTGAAGAAACCAGAGTACCTTTCTATGTAGGAACTGTTTGTCTAAGGCTGAAATGATCTGCTCCTGCAATTTGCTGCAACATGTCCATAATTATGACATTTAAAACATTCAACGTTCTTGAATGAATTCCTTTGAGAATTCATGATTGTTGGTTGAGCTTTTGTCTCTTTCAACACTTCAGGTTTTGCATTGACATCCTCTGAATTTTTTGGCACTTCCTTGTGAGCTAGATTCTCCTTTAACAGTTTCATGGAAACCAAGACCATGTTTGATAGCAGGAGACCTTTGATTACTCAGAATATTGTCCAAAATGTTAGTACTATCATGAAACCTCAAAAGTTTAACCTTTTCTTCTAATTTACCTTTGAGAATATTTACCTCAACCTCCAAGGCTTGACATTGTTTTGTCATGCTTTCTTCTTTTCTTCTTCCATCTTCAACTTGATCCTTCAGATTTAGAATCTCTTCTTTCAACCAATCTTCATTTCCTTCACAAGTTTGTTGCAGCTCTTCATTCTTCTTGTTTGATTTTTCCAGATCTTCTTTGAGAGAGATAATTTCTGCTTCAAGGCCTTCCCTTTCAAAGGATTGTAGAGGTTCCTTATTCTCCTTACTTGATGCTTCTAGCTCTGCTTGCAGAAAGATGATAGCAGCTTCAAGTCCTTCATTCTTCTTGCTTGATTTTTCCAGATCTGCTTCTAGATCTTTAATTCGATTGGATGCATAAGTATGAAACCTTTGATACTTGTCCACCTGGTCATTTAGCATTTCTATTTGATCTTTCATTTGTGAGATCATCTCTTTATAGATAGTTTCTCATATTGTATGAACTTATAAGTTCTTCTTTCTTGTCCTTTGAGAGCTCTTCTAGATCCACAACTTTACTTTCACTATCTTTATTATTGTTTGCACAAAGAAGAGTATTACAAGTGGCCTTCTCCTTTCTCTTTGCCATGAGTGCTTGTGTATTCTAACTGCTAGTGGAGTCGTCACTTTGCTATACATGATTTCCGAGGTATCTTCTTGTTTCGAGTAGCCTTCTTCTTTTGCTTCTTAGCCATGAGCACTTTCAGATCTTGGTCAGAATCTTCTTCATCTTCACTGGACACTTCATCATCATCTTCTTTTGCATAATAACTCTTTCTTTTTTCAAATTGTTTCCCTTTACCATGCTTTTCTCTATAAGGACATTTAGCAGCATAATGACCAACTTTTCCACACTCAAAACATTTGAAGGGAAGCTTACCTTTGAATCTTCCAGTACCTAGTTGGAGCTTTCTTACGAAATTTGCTTCTTCTTCATCAGATATATAGATGGAATCTTTGACAACTTCCTTTTCCTTCCCTTTAGTAGATGCCTTAAAAGCAGCTTCTCTTACTTGAGAAGGGCCTCCTTGTCTCATTTCAAAAGCAGTCAGAGTACCATGCAATTGAACAATAGTAAGAGTTTGCAAATCTTGTCTTTCTTCAATAGCTGAAACTTTAGAGTCAAATTTTGAAGTCAATGATCTTAAGACCTTTTCCACCAGAGTAGTATCAGCTATGGTTTCACCCAAATTTCTCATTCGATTTACAATATAATCCAGACGAAGAAAGAAACTGGCAACACTCTCATCACTATGCATCTTCAAATTTTCATATTCAATTCTAAGAGTTTGGAGTTTTGCACTTTTTACCTTTGTGTCTCCTTCATAGCTTAGAATGATTTTGTCCCATATGTCTTTTGTCGAATGTAGCTGCATCACTTTAGCAAATTCTGATTCAGACATGCTTCCCAATAAGACATTCACTGCTTTGGCATTGATTTCATACTTCTTTCATTCAGCTGCATCAGTAGGAATACTTGCCGGGTATTGATAACCTTCTTCCACGATTGCCCATACATCTGCACCAAGACTTTGCAGATATGTTTTTGTACGTACCTTCCAGAATATTAGATTGCTTCCATTGAATATAGGTGGCTTTATAGACATTATTCCTTCTTGACTTCCCATTGCGACGGATCTCCTTTAAGCGATAAAGCTTCTCCACAAGGACCTGCTCTGATACCAATTGTTGGGAAAAATACTGAGAGGGGGGGGTGAATCAGTATTTACTGCATAATCAAATCTTTTTACTTTTTCATTCCTTAAAACCCATACGCTACTTTCCTTCAGTAAACTAGCGTATATACGCGGATCCCCTTTATGAAACTAGCGTATACACAAAGATCTAGATATGTCATTAAATCTTCACTTCTATTATTCCATCATTCATTCATCAGATGTTTAATAAACAGTAAACATGTGCAGTAAGAACAGAATAAACCATCACACAAAGCATCACACATGAACACCAGGATTTTTAGGTGGAAACCCAAATCGGGAGAAAACCACCGCTGCAGTTGCTCAGCCTTCAATATTTTATTATAGAGAAAATATCTTACAACATATGTGCTGGCGCAGACTTGACCAGCACGCAGGCACCCACCTGCGCTCGTTTACCAGCCTCTCCTGGAAGGGAGCTCCAACCCCCTGACTCGTTTACCAGCCTCACCTGGAAGGGAGCTACGACCCCCCGATCTCGTTTACCAGCCTCACCTGGAAGGGAGCTACAACCCCCGATCTCGTTTACCAGCCTCACCTGGAAGGGAGCTACAACCCCCTGACTGAAGGCTACAACCCTCAGCACCACCTTGGACCACGTTTCATCAATTTTCACACTGGATCCAACCACTTCAATAGAACACAACTTGCAGGCCACAATTCATCATATTTCCAGACCGAACCCTTTCCATACTTTTAAGCACAACCATACATCATCAATAGATACATATCAACACAGATCAGATAGCAGAAACACAGCAGAACAGATCAGATATTTCATACCCCTTGCTTCAGCAAACCCTAGTTTGCATACGCTTTTTCCCTTCACTGATGTCGCGTATATACGCGCTTCCGTCCACACAAACCAGCGTATACCTCAGTGTATATTTTATTGCGCATACGCGCTTTCTCTTCGCTGAAGCTGCGTATATACGCGCCCGTCAAGAAGCGATAGATCTTCACTATTAACTATTCCAGATAAAGATACTTCTTCGTATCGTATATTCAGCCGTATTTGGCTCCTTCACTTCCCGCATTAGACAGCCCGCTTAGGGAGAAATGCCTTTCTTACTGCTATCGTGGGAAGTTTCTTCATGGAATTTGCAATAGCAAGCATTTCAGATCTAGATCCCCTTCTTCATCATTGGTGCATCATACACTCATATTTATCTTCAAGTGTAACCCTTTCCAATCAGATCTACTTCAGAGAGAAGTATTCATTCAAGCTCAGACATCTTGCACCCACATACATACTGTGCACAATGAATTTCTTCTCCTTTTATATGATTATCCTTTTTCAATACCATGAGCCCCTTTTTCAATACCATGGACCAAAACAATACCATAAGCCCAAAACTACCTGGACGGGGTCAATTAGGCGGATCATTACCCAATATGGGTCAATACCATGGTGGTTACCTCGGGTTTTGCACTTTTTGAGCGCTTTAGCCCATACGCGACTTGTAACGTTCCTTTCCGCGTGCATACGCGACTTCCCCTAGGCCAATCCGCGCATACCAAGAGACATGCTCTTTTTCATCATTCTCTGAGTACATTCTGAAATCCTTTCTTCATTGCCTTCTGTAAATACTGTAGATACATCAGATTTCCTTCATCAAGGACATATTTTATCAAACACAACTTCATCAAGTAAGTTGTCATCATCTTCATCAAGTGGGTTTCCTTTCAAGTACAAAACTCAACATCATATCATCAACAATCATCATATCACTTCAGATTTACATCATTTAACAAGTCCATCAAGTCAAGCATAACTTCATCAGGTGGAGTGCCATCAAGGACAATACATGTCAACAGTCGCACGTCTTCATCTTCATTCAGTGGGTTGCCATCAAGGACAACACTCTGCATCATATTTCCAACAGGAAGAACATCTTTAAATTATTTGGGTTATATTGTAGGGGGTGGTGAATTGAAGATAGATCCCTCTAAGGTTGAAGTAATTGTAAATTGGCCTAAGCCCAATACTGCTACAAAAGTTAGAAGTTTCTTAGGGGCAGCATAATACTGGAGAAAGTTTATTTCTAACTTTTCTTTGATTGCAGCTCCTCTACATGCTTTGACAAGTGTGAAACAGGTGTTTCAGTGGGGAGGCAAACAAAAGAAAGCCTTCGACACATTGAAAGAAAGGATCAGTAAAATGCCAGTACTAGCACTTCCAGATCTTCAACATCCATTTGAGATCGAGACAGATGCAAGTGAATATACCATGGGGGCAGTGTTGATGCGGCACAGAAAGCCTATATGCTTTCATTCTGAGACATTCACGCTAGCAGTCACAGCTGAACAAACTGCAAAGTTGTTCTTCCAAAATGTATGGGTTCACTTTGGATTACCCACTTCTATTGTATCTGAACGAGATTCTCGATTTGTCGGGAAATTTTCGTCAAGTTTATGGGAACTCATGGACATTGCTAAAGAAGAGTACTATCATTTCATCCAAAAACGTACTTATTTCTATTTGTAAGGGTCAGACAATTTACATATCTGCTTTCCGAAGTTATTGGAAGCAAGCATCCCAAGCTTTGGGATGAACATTTGTGTTATGTACAGCGTGCTTACAGCCATGCAAAACATTCTTCTACTCAGAGATCTCCATTTGAGACTTGTTTTGGTTTTGAACCAAATTCTTCCTTGGATTTTTTCTTTGGTAAAGACATAGCAATTGATGGACACAACGATGTGGACAAAGCAACCAAGTTCATTGAACAAATTCAAGAAATTTACTAGGCAGTACAAGAACAGTTGGAAAAGAGCCAAGCAAAGTATAAAGTGAGGCAAGACAAGCATCGAGTTGAGCATAGTTTTCAAGTTGGTGATCAAGTTTGGTCGTACATCAACAAAGAAAGACTTCGAGGGGAAGGTAAAAAGTTAAAACCAATTATATATGGTCCTTTCAAAATTCTTGATAAAATTGGTGAAAATGCTTTCTGCCTTGATCTACGAGCTTATATGCAAATCTATTCCATTATAAATGTGGAAAACTTGCAATTATATGAACCTTAAATGATTGAAGATCCAGAAGAGCAAATTCAGGTACCTTCCATCGAATATTTTTTGCCAGAATATCTCAATGAGTTGCAGGAGGACACAATTCTCGACAGGAGGATAAGGACTTCACAATGGGGAGAAGTTGAGTATCTTCGAGTTGGACTTAAAGGTACAAATCCCAGTAAAGCACGATGGATATAAATTGGAAAAGTGAAGGAGATATATCCTCACTTACTCGACAGCTAAAACCAACTTTTGGTGGTCCAAAAGCTTTCTAGTGGGGAGGAGTGATTCAAAATGGATTCAATTTTTCCTCCAGATCTAAGTATTCAAATTCAGTTGAAAAGGGAATCAAGTTGAAGTGCTCATCGACAGCTTTCCAACGGTGTCAACGGCACGTGAAACCGACTTCGTATGAGGAAGTTGTGAAAAGTCGACATTTCAGGGCAAAATAGGGAAAAATGGAAAAAGTCAAAATCAAAGTCAACAGTGTGATGTCTGACATGTGGCAACCCAAATTTTTACCCAGTTTGGCCTTGTTTGCAAAACTATGGAGGCCAGGAAGGATGGAACCCATAACCTCTTGAATTGCTACATTTTCATTGGAGCCCCAAGCACTGGTTGGGTCAAAGCTTCAATTGGTTTTGAATCAAAGGTATATATATATATATATATATATATATATATATTAATGTGGCAATATATTATATATCATAAATAAACCATTGGACCTTACCTTATAAACCGCCGCATCTATGCAATGCATGTCGTAATTATGCATCGGCGAAACCTTTGATAAAGGTTTAAATGTAATGCAAATATATTGCAACAAACCATATGATATAACGGATGAGATCAAAGGTTTTAATTGCATTAATGCAGCCGGTTAATACCATGCCACGTTGCCACCACCATCGCATATATTAAATATGCAATATATTTTTTATGCGATGAGTTAGTTTCAACCGTCGGTGCAATGTATCGAACCTTCGGATAAGTATTATCCAAGGTTTTAAAAGAGCGTGTAATAAATATATTAAAATGTATTGCGTGAAGTTCAACGGAGAGGTCGGGCGGAGGTTTGAACCACCGACCCTTCAAAATCTATATATGCCAACGTCTTCACAAGTCCGAAAGGACCAGTTGCACTATATAGTGAAGCTTGATAAGGCAAGATCCGAATTTGTATATAAACTTGCAGGTGCTGAAGCCCATATCCAGCGCGGTTTTTCCAGAAGCTGTTTTAGTTGCTGAAAGGTGGTTTTCTTGCAGACAGAGGTGGTTTTGCAAAAAGACAGAGTGGTTTTTGACTTTCCAGGGGGTCTAAAAGTCACGGTGGCCAAACATAGGCAATTTTATACTCATTTTGACCATAATTCTGAGTCGAACATCATGGTGAGGTCTATTTCATCATTTGAGTCTCATTTTTTGAGCTCATGTTTGTAAAGCATTTGAAGACATAATATAAAGGTCAGCACTGGAAGCTAAAGGACCAAGAGACTTAGCCAGGAAATCTGGTGAACTCTTTATTAAATTTTTCTTTGTTGATATGTTTAAAATGTGTCTTTAATGGCTTATGTCATTTATGTTAATTGCAATCTTTTCTATCTATTGCATGTAGAAATTTGCTGAATAATGAAGATTTATCCACCGAGATTATCCTGATCACATACTAATTCGAATTCATATGCAACACATAATCTCTTCTACAATCAATCATCAATTTGCGGAAATAGAAACAGTCGCATGCGCACATAACACAATATGTAATGGGGAAAGCTTATAGCTAAAAACCCCCAGCTATTTGTATATTATAATAGAAGAGAAACATGTAACAATCTCAGTACAATACTCCTCACAAGTACTCAGTACTGTCTCCAAAAGTTACACACAAACTAGCTTGGTTTTGAACAAGTCACAGGTTCAAAACTCATCCACTAATTGCCTGCCTCTATTGCGCAATCAAGGCTAGTCTAATGAGAGATCCAAGTTCGAATCTCACTGGCTCCAACTGCGCAATCATCATTGGAAATCTCCTCCAATGCTTGTGCAAATCTCATGCACAACTGCTGTCGCAACTAATAGCAAACTCACCCTTTCACCTACCTCTTCCACTGGTCTCCACTGAACTGTCCATGCACTGTAGTGAACTGATGTGTTCTTGAGTTGAATAATGAGTTAATAATTAGTGAATTAAATAATATTTAATTCACTCCACTCATTACTAGTTGATTAGCTAGTTAAACTTATCAAAACTAGTTCAACTAAGTTAAACCGAACACAACTCCACCAACTGTCTCATCAACTCCACCAAACTTCTGCCACTGAAGTCCTAATTGAAGTCAACCATGCATGAGCTCACCAAACCCCAAGGAATAGCGTAATTCCTTGTCGGATGCATTTGCCACATCGCGTAGCTCCAAGTTTGTGAAGTCTTTGTAAGAGAATAAGCGGGGATTTAGAGTCCAAATATTATTAAAGATATGCTATTTAGTGACCTATTACAAACAGACGAGTCTAAAAATGGACTTCGACCTATATGTCTAAAATAGAGGTCCATCTATTTCTATATCTTCTGAAACTTTCTAATACTAAAAATTGATACTTTGTTTGATAGTGGCTCTCAAGTTAATTTGAAATACGAATCAATTGTAAAGAAATTGGAAGTTGAAACTAAACCTCATAAAAATCCATACCCATTGGGTTGGGTCTGTGATAAAACTAAACTACAGGTTATGAAACAATGCAATTTGCGTTTTGCAATTGGATCGGAGTTTGTAGATGAGGTTGAATTAGATATAGTCCCATTGGATATATGTGGAATTGTACTAGGGAGTCCATACTTGTATGATAGAGATGTTGTCTTCTATTGAAAGGCGAATAAGTATCAACTCACTAAGGATGGAATCGAATATGTATTAAGAGCTCATAAACTCAAAGATAACTACACTCTCATAAATTCAAGACAGACGAAAAGAATTATAAACTCAAGTAAACAATTTTTACTTATGATTGTAAAGGCAAAGGATCCTGATAAATCCGATTCTTTTCAAGGCTGTAATCCTAAACAGAAAGCAGATTTAGTTAAAGTTGTTTTTTATTATGATATTCTGTTTCAAGAGCCTAACGGGCTTCCTCCCAAGTGACAGATAGAACATGAGATTTATTTGCAGCTAGATGCTCCTCTTCCCAACATTGGAATGTACAGGTTATCAGCTCTAGAGAATGCAAAGATAAAGAAGCAGGTACATGAATTTCTCGATCAAGGGTTTATTCGACCAAGCACTTCACCGTGCGGATCGGCTATTGTGTTGGTGCGAAAGAAATATGGTTTGTGGAGAATTTTCATTGATTTCTGAGCATTAAATAAAGTAACAATAAATAATCATTATCCTCTTCCTCGTATCGATGATTTATTAGATTAGTTGAAAGATGCAGTTTACTTCACTAAGTTAGACTTGCGAAGCGGCTACCATCAGATCCGAGTTTCAGAATAGGATATATGGAAGACTGATTTTAAAAAAAATCAAGGACTCTATGAATGGATGGTTATGCCTTTTGGCTTGACCAATTCTCCAGCTACATTTATGCGAGTCATGAATGATGTTTTTAAACCATTTATAGATTATTTTGTAATAGTCTACTTAGATGATATTCTTGTTTTTAGTAAGACATGGGATGAACATGAAAAGCATGTAAATCAGGTTTTAGATGTTTTAAAAAGAGAAAATCTCTATGTAAAAATGTCCAAATGTGAATTTGGCAGAACATCTTTAAATTATTTGGGTTATATTGTAGGGGGTGGTGAATTGAAAACAGATCCCTCTAAGGTCGAAGTAATTGTAAATTGGCCTAAGCCCAATACTGCTACAAAAGTTAGAAGTTTCTTAGGGGCAGCACAATATTGGAGAAATTTTATTGCTAACTTTTCTTTGATTGCAGCTCCTCTACATGCTTTGACAAGTCTGAAACAGGTGTTTCAGTGGGGAGGCAAACAACAGAAAAATTTCGACACATTGAAAGAAAGGATCAGTACAACGCTAGTACTAGCACTACCAGATCTTCAACATCCATTTGAGATCGAGACAGATGCAAGTGATTATGCCATGGGAGCAGTGTTGATGCAGCACAGAAAGCCCATATTCTTTCATTCTGAGACATTCACGCCAGCAGTCACAGCTGAACAAACTGCAAAGTTGTTCTTCCAAAATGTATGGGTTCACTTTAGATTACCCACTTCTATTGTATCTGATCGAGATTCTCAATTTGTCGAGAACTTTTGGTCAATTTTATGGGAACTCATGGACATTAAGTTAAAGAAGAGCACATCATTTCATCCGCAAACAGACGGCCAGACAGAAGTGGTCAACAGGACAGTGGTACATTTTCTTCGAAGTTATTGCAGCAAGCATCCCAAGCTTTGGGATGAACATTTGTGTTATGTACAACGTGCTTACATCCATGCAAAACATTCTTCTACTCAGAGATGTCCATTTGAGACTTGTTTTGGTTTTGAACCAAATTCTCCCTTGGATTTTTTCTTTGGTAAAGACATAGCCATTGATGGACACAACGATGTGGACAAAGCAACCAAGTTCATTGAACAAATTCAAGAAATTCACCAGGCAGTACAGGAACAGCTGGAAAAGAGCCAAGAAAAGTATAAAGTGAGGTAAGACAAGCATCGAGTTGAGCATAGTTTTCAAGTTGGTGATCAATTCTGGTCGTACATCAACAAAGAAAGACTTCAAGGGGAAGGTAAAAAGTTAAAACCAATTAGATATGGTCCTTTCAAAATTCTTGATAAAATTAGTGAAAATGCTTTCTGCCTTGATCTACGAGATTATATGCAAATCTATTCCATTATAAATGTGGAAAACTTGCGATTATATGAACCTTAAATGATTGAAGATCCAGAAGAGCAAATTCAGGTACCTTCCATCGGCTTGTTTAATATCCCAATGAGTTGCGGAGGACACAATTACGTTGTGAGGATAAGGACTTCAAGGGAAGGGGGAGGAGTTGGTCTTGTCTCAAAACTATGGAGGCCGTAGTTGATGGGGAACCCATAACCTCTTGAATTGCTACGCTTTCACTGGAGTCCCAAGCACCCTGCTAGTCAAAGCCCAATTGGTTTTGAATCAAAGGTATATATATATATATATATATATATATATATATATATATATATATATATTAATGTGGCAATATATTATATATCATAAATAAACCATTGGACCTTACCTTATAAACCGCCGCATCTATGCAATGCATGTCGTAATTATTCATCGGCGAAACCTTTGATAAAGGTTTAAATGTAATGCAAATATATTGCAACAAACCATATGATATAACGGATGAGATCAAAGGTTTTAATTGCATTAACGCAGCCGGTTAATACCATGCCACGTTGCCGCCACCATTGCATATATTAAATGTGCAATATATTTTTTATGCGATGAGTTAGTTTCAACCGTCGGTGCAATGTATCGAACCTTCGGATAAGTATTATCCAAGGTTTTAAAAGAGCGTGTAATAAATATATTACAATGTATTGCGTGAAGTTCAACGGAGAGGTCGGGCGGAGGTTTGAACCACCGACCCTTCAAAATCTATATATGCCAACGTCTTCACAAGTCCGAAAGGACCAGTTGCACTATATAGTGAAGCTTGATAAGCCAAGATCCGAATTTGTATATAAACTTGCAGGTGCTGAAGCCCATATCCAGCGCGGTTTTTCCAGAAGCTATTTTAGTTGCGGAAAGGTGGTTTTCTTGCAGACAGAGGTGGTTTTGCAAAAAGACAGAGTGGTTTTTGACTTTACAGGGGGTCTAAAAGTCACGGTGGCCAAACATAGGCAATTTTATACTCATTTTGACCATAATTCTGAGTCGGACATCATGGTGAGGTTTATTTCATCATTTGAGTCTCATTTTTTGAGCTCATGTTTGTAAATCATTTGAAGACATAATATAAAGGTCAGCACTGTGAGCTAATGGACCAAGAGACGTAGCAAGGAAATCTGGTGAACTCTTTATTAAATTTTTCTTTGTTGATATGTTTAAAATGTGTCTTTAATGGCTTATGTCATTTATGTTAATTGGAATATTTTCTATCTATTGCATGTAGAAATTTGCTGAATAATGAATATTTATCCACTGAGATTATCCTGATCACATACTAATTCGAATTCATATGCAACACATAATCTCTTCTACAATCAATCATCAATTTGCGGAAATAGAAACAGTCGCATGCGCACATAACACAATATGTAATGGGGGAGTTTATATTGAAAACCCCAGCTATTTGTATATTATAATAGAAGAGGAACATGTAACAATCTTTCAATTTTCAAGAGATAATACTCCTCACAAGTACTCATATCGTCTCCAAAAGTTACACAAACTAGCTTGGTTTTGAACAAGTCACGTTCAAACTCATCCACTAATTGCCTCTATTGCGCAATCCAAGTTGGTCTAATGAGAGATCCAAGTTTGAATCTCCTTGAATCCAACTGTGCAATCATCATTGGCAATCTCCTCCAATGCTTGTGCAAATCTCATGCACAACTCATGTCGCAACTAATAGCAAACACACCCTTTCATCTACCTCTTCCACTGGTCTTCACTGAACTGTCCATGCACTGTAGTGAACTGATGTGTTCTTGAGTTTAATAATGAGTTAATAATTAGTGAATTAAATAATATTTAATTCACTTCACTCATCACTAGTGTATTAGCCAGTTAAACTAAATACAACTTGTTCAATTAAGTTAAACCGAACACAACTCCACCAACTGTCTCATCAACTCCACCAAACTCTGCCACTTGAGTTCTAACTGAAGTCAACCATGCATGAGCTCACCAAATCCCTAGGAATAGTGTAATTCCTTCTGTCAGGTGCATGGGCCACATCCGTAGCTCCAACTGAAGTGCTGTAAGAGAATAAACTGAAGTTTATAGTCCAAATATTATTAAGGGCTAATAATATTTGACTGACCTATTTTATAATAAAAAGTACTAAAAATACTTCTTAATTTATATGTCTAAAAATAGAGGTCCATCTATTTTTACCATCTATTTTTACCATCTTTCAAGCAGCTCAAGCATACTAAAAATTGATACTTGTTTGATAGTGGCTCTCAAGTTAATTTGATTTCTCAATCAATCAGAAAGAAATTGGAAGTTGAAACTAAACCTCATAAAAATCCATACCCATTGGGTTGGGTCTGTGATAAAACTAAACTACAGGTTACGAAACAATGCAATTTGCGTTTTGCAATTGGATCGGAGTTTGTAGATGAGGTTGAATTAGATATAGTCCCATTGGATATATGTGGAATTGTACTAGGGAGTCCATACTTGTATGATAGAGATGTTGTCTTCTATTGAAAGGCGAATAAGTATCAACTCACTAAGGATGGAATCGAATATGTATTAAGAGCTCATAAACTCAAAGATAACTACACTCTCATAAATTCAAGACAGACAAAAAGAATTATAAACTCAAGTAAACAATTTTTACTTATGATTGTAAAGGCAAAGGATCCTGATAAATCCGATTCTTTTCAAGGTTGTAATCCTAAACAGAAAGCAGATTTAGTTAAAGTTGTTTTTTATTATGATATTATGTTTCAAGAGCCTAACGGGCTTCCTCCCAAGCGACAGATAGAACATGAGATTTATTTGCAGCTAGATGCTCCTCTTCCTAACATTGGAATGTACAGGTTATCAGCTCTAGAGAATGCAGAGATAAAGAAGCAGGTACATGAATTTCTCGATCAAGGGTTTATTCGACCAAGCACTTCACCGTGCGGATTGCCTATTGTGTTGGTGCGAAAGAAATATGGTTTGTGGAGAATTTTCATTGATTTATGAGCATTAAATAAAGTAACAATAAAGAATCATTATCCTCTTCCTCGTATCGATGATTTATTAGATTAGTTGAAAGATGCAATCTACTTCACTAAGTTAGACTTGCGAAGCGGCTACCATCAGATCCGAGTTTCAGAAAAGGATATATGGAAGACTGCTTTTAAAACAAAGCAAGGACTCTATGAATGGATGGTTATGCATTTTGGCTTGACCAATTCTCCAGCTACATTTATGCGAGTCATGAATGATGTTTTTAAACCATTTATAGATGATTTTGTAATAGTCTACTTAGATGATATTCTTGTTTTTAGTAAGACATGGGATGAACATGAAAAGCATGTAAATCAGGTTTTAGATGTTTTAAAAAGAGAAAATCTCTATGTAAAACTATCCAAATGTGAATTTGGCAGAACATCTTTAAATTATTTGGGTTATATTGTAGGGGGTGGTGAATTGAAAACAAATCCCTCTAAGGTCGAAGTAATTGTAAATTGGCCTAAGCCCAATACTGCTACAAAAGTTAGAAGTTTCTTAGGGGCAGCACAATATTGGAGAAAGTTTATTGCTAAATTTTCTTTGATTGCAGCTCCTCTACATGCTTTGACAAGTCTGAAACAGGTGTTTCAGTGGGGAGGCAAACAACAAAAAAATTTCGACACATTGAAAGAAAGGATCAGTACAACGCTAGTACTAGCACTACCAGATCTTCAACATCCATTTGAGATCGAGACAGATGCAAGTGATTATGCCATGGGAGCAGTGTTGATGCAGCACAGAAAGCCCATATTCTTTCATTCTGAGACATTCACGCCAGCAGTCACAGCTGAACAAACTGCAAAGTTGTTCTTCCAAAATGTATGGGTTCACTTTGGATTACCCACTTCTATTGTATCTGACCGAGATTCTCGATTTGTCGAGAACTTTTGGTCAATTTTATGGGAACTCATGGACATTAAGTTAAAGAAGAGCACATCATTTCATCCGCAAACAGACGGCCAGACAGAAGTGGTCAACAGGATAGTGGTACATTTGCTTCGAAGTTATTGCAGCAAGCATCCCAAGCTTTGGGATGAACATTTGTGTTATGTACAACGTGCTTACAGCCATGCAAAACATTCTTCTACTCAGAGATCTCCATTTGAGACTTGTTTTGGTTTTCAACCAAATTCTCCCTTGGATTTTTTCTTTGGTAAAGATATAGCAGTTGATGGACACAACGATGTGGACAAAGCAACCAAGTTCATTGAACAAATTCAAGAAATTCACCAGGCAGTACAGGAACAGCTGGAAAAGAGCCAAGCAAAGTATAAAGTGAGGCAAGACAAGCATCGAGTTGAGCATAGTTTTCAAGTTGGTGATCAAGTCTGGTCGTACATCAGGAAAGAAAGACTTCAAGGGGAAGGCAAAAAGTTAAAACCAATTAGATATGGTCCTTTCAAAATTCTGGATAAAATTGGTGAAAATGCTTTCTGCCTTGATCTACGAGCTTATATGCAAATCTATTCCATTATAAATGTGGAAAACTTGTGATTATATGAACCTTAAATGATTGAAGATCCAGAAGAGCAAATTCAGGTACCTTCCATCAAATATTTTTTGCCAGAATATCTCAATGAGTTGCAAGAGGACACAATTCTCGACAGGAGGATAAGGACTTCGCGATGGGGAGAAGTTGAGTATCTTTGAGTTGGACTTAAAGGTACAAATCCCAGTAAAGCACGATGGATATAAATTGGAAAAGTGAAGGAGATATATCCTCACTTACTCGACAGCTAAAACCAACTTTTGGTGGTCCAAAAGCTTTCTAGTGGGGAGGCATGATTCAAAATGGATTCAATTTTTCCTCCAGATATAAGTATTCAAATTCAGTTGCAAAGGGAATCAAGTTGAAGTGCTCATCGACATCTTTCCAACGGTGTCAACGGCACGTGAAACCGACTTCGTATGAGGAAGTTGTGAAAAGTCGACATTTCAGGGCAAAATAGGGAAAAATGGAAAAAGTAAAAATCAAAGTCAACAGTGTGATGTCTGACATGTGGCAACCCAAATTTTTACCCAGTTTGGCCTTGTTTGCAAAACTATGGAGGCCAGGAAGGATGGAACCCATAACCTCTTGAATTGCTACATTTTCATTGGAGCCCCAAGCACTGGTTGGGTCAAAGCTTCAATTGGTTTTGAATCAAAGGTATATATATATATATATATATATATATATATATTAATGTGGCAATATATTATATATCATAAATAAACCATTGGACCTTACCTTATAAACCGCCGCATCTATGCAATGCATGTCGTAATTATGCATCGGCGAAACCTTTGATAAAGGTTTAAATGTAATGCAAATATATTGCAACAAACCATATGATATAACGGATGAGATCAAAGGTTTTAATTGCATTAATGCAGCCGGTTAATACCATGCCACGTTGCCACCACCATCGCATATATTAAATATGCAATATATTTTTTATGCGATGAGTTAGTTTCAACCGTCGGTGCAATGTATCGAACCTTCGGATAAGTATTATCCAAGGTTTTAAAAGAGCGTGTAATAAATATATTAAAATGTATTGCGTGAAGTTCAACGGAGAGGTCGGGCGGAGGTTTGAACCACCGACCCTTCAAAATCTATATATGCCAACGTCTTCACAAGTCCGAAAGGACCAGTTGCACTATATAGTGAAGCTTGATAAGGCAAGATCCTCGAATTTCTATATAAACTCGCAGTGCCAGGGCCTATATCCAGCCGCGTTTTTTGGTTGCTTTTAGTTGGTTTAAAGGTGGTTTTCTGGCAAGAAGAGTGGTTTTGTAGAAGGCAGAGGTCGTTTTTGACTTTCCAGGGGGTCTGGAAGTCACAGTGGCCAAACATTGGCAAGTTTATACTCATTTTGACCAGAATTATGAGTCGGTCATCATGGTGAGGTCTATTTCATCATTTGAGTCTCACTTTTTGAGCTCGTGTTTGTAAAGCATTTGAAGACATAATATAAAGGTCAGCACTGGAAGCTAAATGACCAAGAGACGTAGCCAGTAAGTCTGGTGAACTCCTTATTAAATTTTTCCGCGTTGATATGTTTAAAATGTGTCTTTAATGGCTTATGTCGTTTATGTTAATTGCAATCTTTTCTTTATCTATCAGAGTAGAAATTCTGCCATAATGAATATTTATCCACCGAGATTATCCTGATCACATAATAATTCGAATTCATATGCAACACATAATCTCTTCTACAATCAATCATCAATTTGCGGAAATGAAAACAGTCGCATGCGCACATAAACACAATATGTAATGGGGAAAGCTTATAGCTGAAAACCCCTCATCTATTTTGTATATTATATGGAGAGAAAATGTAACATTACATAGTATAATACTCCTCACAAGTACTCAGTACTGTCTCCAAAAGTTACACACAAACTAGCTCAATTTTGAACAAGTCACGGGTTCAAAACTCATCCACTATTTGCCTGCCTCTATTGCGCAATCCAAGTTGGTCTAATGAGAGATCCAAGTTCAAATCTCCTTGGCTTCAACTGCGCAATCCTCATGGAAATCTCGTCCAATGCTTGTGCAAATCTCATGCACAACTAATGTCGCAACTAATAGCAAACTCACCCTTTCATCTACCTCTTCCACTGGTCTTCACTGAACTATCCATGCACTGCAGTCAACTGATGTGTTATTGAGTTGAATGATGAGTTAATAATTAGTGAATTAAATAATATTTAATTCACTCCACTCATCTCTAGTGTATTAGCCAGTTAAACTAAATAAAACTAGTTCAACTAAGTTAAACAGAACACAACTCCACTAACCTGTCTCATGAACCGCACCAAAATTCCGCCACCAATCCTAACTAAAGTCAAATCAAGTATGGGGCCACATCCATAGCTCCAACTGAAGTGCTTTAAGAGAATAAACTGAAGTTTATAGTCCAAATATTATTAAGGGCTAATAATATTTGACTGACCTATTTTTAGACAGGCAGTCTAAAAATAGACTTCGACCTATATGTCTAAAAATAGAGGTCCATCTATTTTTACCATCTATTTTTACCATCTTCTGAAGCATACTAAAATTGATACTTTGTTTGATAGTGGCTCTCAAGTTAATTTGATTTCTGAATCAATTGTAAAGAAATTGGAAGTTGAAACTAAACCTCATAAAAATCCATACCCATTGGGTTGGGTCTGTGATAAAACTAAACTACAGGTTATGAAACAATGCAATTTGCGTTTTGCAATTGGATCGGAGTTTGTAGATGAGGTTGAATTAGATATATTCCCATTGGATATATGTGGAATTGTACTAGAGAGTCCATACTTGTATGATAGAGATGTTGTCTTCTATTGAAAGGCGAATAAGTATCAACTCACTAAGGATGGAATCGAATATGTATTAAGAGCTCATAAACTCAAAGATAACTACACTCTCATAAATTCAAGACAGACGAAAAGAATTATAAACTCAAGTAAACAATTTTTACTTATGATTGTAAAGGCAAAGGATCCTGATAAATCCGATTCTTTTCAAGGCTGTAATCCTAAACAGAAAGCATATTTAGTTAAAGTTGTTTTTTATTATGATATTCTGTTTCAAGAGCCTAACGGGCTTCCTCCCAAGCGACAGATAGAACATGAGATTTATTTGCAGCTAGATGCTCCTCTTCCTAACATTGGAATGTACAGGTTATCAACTCTAGAGAACGCAGAGATAAAGAAGCAGGTACATGAATTTCTCGATCAAGGGTTTATTTGACCAAGCACTTCACCATGCGGATCGCCTATTGTGTTGGTGCGAAAGAAATATGGTTTGTGGAGAATTTTCATTGATTTCTGAGCATTAAATAAAGTAACAGTAAAGAATCATTATCATCTTCCTCGTATCGATGATTTATTAGATTAGTTGAAAGATGGAGTTTACTTCACTAAGTTAGACTTGCGAAGCGGCTACCATCAGATCCGAGTTTCAGAATAGGATATATGGAAGACTGCTTTTAAAACAAAGCAAGGACTCTATGAATGGATGGTTATGCCTTTTGGCTTGACCAATTCTCCAGCTACATTTATGCAAGTCATGAATGATGTTTTTAAACCATTTATAGATGATTTTGTAATAGTCTACTTAGATGATATTCTTGTTTTTAGTAAGACATGGGATGAACATGAAAAGCATGTAAATCAGGTTTTAGATGTTTTAAAAAGAGAAAATCTCTATGTAAAACTGTCCAAATGTGAATTTGGCAGAACATCTTTAAATTATTTGGGTTATATTGTAGGGGGTGGTGAATTGAAGACAGATCCCTCTAAGGTCGAAGTAATTGTAAATTGGCCTAAGCCCAATACTGCTACAAAAGTTAGAAGTTTCTTAGGGGCAACACAATATTGGAGAAAGTTTATTTCTAACTTTTCTTTGATTGCAGCTCCTCTACATGCTTTGACAAGTCTGAAACAGGTGTTTCAGTGGGGAGGCAAACAACAGAAAAATTTCGACACATTGAAAGAAAGGATCAGTACAACGCTAGTACTAGCACTACCAGATCTTCAACATCCATTTGAGATCGAGACAGATGCAAGTGATTATGCCATGGGAGAAGTGTTGATGCAGCACAGAAAGCCCATATTCTTTCATTCTGAGACATTCACGCCAGCAGTCACAGCTGAACAAACTGCAAAGTTGTTCTTCCAAAATGTATGGGTTCACTTTGGATTACCCACTTCTATTGTATCTGATCGAGATTCTCGATTTGTCGGGAACTTTTGGTCAATTTTATGGGAACTCATGGACATTAAGTTAAAGAAGAGCACATCATTTCATCCGCAAACAGACGGCCAGACAGAAGTGGTCAACAGGACAGTGGTACATTTGCTTCGAAGTTATTGCAGCAAGCATCCCAAGCTTTGGGATGAACATTTGTGTTATGTACAGCGTGCTTACAGCCATGCAAAACATTCTTCTACTCAGAGATCTCCATTTGAGACTTGTTTTGGTTTTGAACCAAATTCTTCCTTGGATTTTTTCTTTGGTAAAGACATAGCAATTGATGGACACAACGATGTGGACAAAGCAACCAAGTTCATTGAACAAATTCAAGAAATTTACTAGGCAGTACAAGAACAGTTGGAAAAGAGCCAAGCAAAGTATAAAGTGAGGCAAGACAAGCATCGAGTTGAGCATAGTTTTCAAGTTGGTGATCAAGTTTGGTCGTACATCAACAAAGAAAGACTTCGAGGGGAAGGTAAAAAGTTAAAACCAATTATATATGGTCCTTTCAAAATTCTTGATAAAATTGGTGAAAATGCTTTCTGCCTTGATCTACGAGCTTATATGCAAATCTATTCCATTATAAATGTGGAAAACTTGCAATTATATGAACCTTAAATGATTGAAGATCCAGAAGAGCAAATTCAGGTACCTTCCATCGAATATTTTTTGCCAGAATATCTCAATGAGTTGCAGGAGGACACAATTCTCGACAGGAGGATAAGGACTTCACAATGGGGAGAAGTTGAGTATCTTCGAGTTGGACTTAAAGGTACAAATCCCAGTAAAGCACGATGGATATAAATTGGAAAAGTGAAGGAGATATATCCTCACTTACTCGACAGCTAAAACCAACTTTTGGTGGTCCAAAAGCTTTCTAGTGGGGAGGAGTGATTCAAAATGGATTCAATTTTTCCTCCAGATCTAAGTATTCAAATTCAGTTGAAAAGGGAATCAATTTGAAGTGCTCATCGACAGCTTTCCAACGGTGTCAACGGCACGTGAAACCGACTTCGTATGAGGAAGTTGTGAAAAGTCGACATTTCAGGGAAAAATAGGGAAAAATGGAAAAAGTCAAAATCAAAGTCAACAGTGTGATGTCTGACATGTGGCAACCCAGATTTTTACCCAGTTTGGCCTTGTTTGCAAAACTATGGAGGCCAGGAAGGATGGAACCCATAACCTCTTGAATTGCTACGTTTTCATTGGAGTCCCAAGCACCGGTTGGGTCAAAGCTTCAATTGGTTTTGAATCAAAGATATATATATATATATATATGTGTGGCAATATATTATATATCATAAATAAACCATTGGACCTATATATATATATATATATATATATGTGGCAATATATTATATATCATAAATAAACCATTGGACCTTACCTTATAAACCGCCGCATCTATGCAATGCATGTCGTAATTATTCCTCGGCGAAACCTTTGATAAAGGTTTAAATGTAATGCAAATATATTGCAACAAACCATATGATATAACGGATGAGATCAAAGGTTTTAATTGCATTAACGCAGCCGGTTAATACCATGCCACGTTGCCGCCACCATCGCATATATTAAATATGCAATATATTTTTTATGCGATGAGTTAGTTTCAACCGTCGGTGCAATGTATCGAACCTTCGGATAAGTATTATCCAAGGTTTTAAAAGAGCGTGTAATAAATATATTACAATGTATTGCGTGAAGTTCAACGGAGAGGTTGGGCGGAGGTTTGAACTGCCGACCCTTCAAAATCTATATATGCCAACGTCTTCACAAGTCCGAAAGGACCAGTTGCACTATATGGTGAAGCTTGATAAGCCAAGATCCGAATTTGTATATAAACTTGCAGGTGCTGAAGCCCATATCCAGCGCGGTTTTTCCAGAAGCTGTTTTTGTTGCGGAAAGGTGGTTTTCTTGCAGACAGAGGTGGTTTTGCAAAAAGACAGAGTGGTTTTTGACTTTCCAGGGGGTCTAAAAGTCACGGTGGCCAAACATAGGCAATTTTATACTCATTTTGACCAGAATTCTGAGTCGGACATCATGGTGAGGTCCATTTCATCATTTGAGTCTCATTTTTTGAGCTCATGTTTGTAAAGCATTTGAAGACATAATATAAAGGTCAGCACTGGAAGCTAAAGGACCAAGAGACGTAGCAAGGAAATCTGGTGAACTCTTTATTAAATTTTTCTTTGTTGATATGTTTAAAATGTGTCTTTAATGGCTTATGTCATTTATGTTAATTGAAATATTTTCTATCTATTGCATGTAGAAATTTGCTGAATAATGAAGATTTATCCACCGAGATTATCCTGATCACCTACTAATTCGAATTCATATGCAACACATAATCTCTTCTACAATCAATCATCAATTTGCGGAAATAGAAACAGTCGCATGCGCACATGACACAATATGTAATGGGGAAAGCTTATAGCTGAAAACCCCCAGCTATTTGTATATTATAATAGAAGAGAAACATGTAACAATCTCAGTACAATACTCCTCACAAGTACTCAGTACTGTCTCCAAAATTTACACACAAACTAGCTTCGTTTTGAACAAGTCGCAGGTTCAAAACTCATCCACTAATTGCCTGCCTCTATTGCGCAATCAAGGTTGGTCTAATGAGAGATCCAAGTTCAAATATCACTAGCTCCAACTGCGCAATCATCATTGGCAATCTCCTCCAATGCTTGTGCAAATATCATGCACAACTGTTGTCGCAACTAATAGCAAACTCACCCTTTCATCTACCTCTTCCACTGGTCTCCACTAAACTGTCCATGCACTGTAGTGAACTGATGTGTTCTTGAGTTGAATAATGATTTAATAATTAGTGAATTAAATAATTTTTAATTCACTCCACTCATTACTAGTTGATTAGCTAGTTAAACTAATCACAACTAGTTCAACTAAGTTAAACCGAACACAACTCCACCAAACTTCTGCCACTGAAGTCCTAACTGAAGTCAACCATGCATGAGCTCACAAAACCCCAAGGAATAGCGTAATTCCTTCTGTCAGATGCATGGGCCACATCCGTAGCTCCAACTGAAGTGTTGTAAGAGAATAAACTGAAGTTTAGAGTCCAAATATTATTAAGGGCTAATAATATTTGACTGACCTATTTTTAGACAGGCAGTCTAAAAATAGACTTCGACCTGTATGTTTAAAAATAGAGGTCCATCTATTTTTACCAACTCGACCAATCATCCAAGAATAGCATACTGCAACTCCTAGACCATGCTCCATATGTCTAAAAATAGACATAGTCTAAAAAATAGACTTTGCGCCAAAAATAGCCTGCGGGCCCACTTAGTGAAGGCGACTTCATTTCACTAAGCTCCATCATCTTGTTTCATTTTCAACACTCCCTCTCAACAAGATATGGATTATCTGCAACCCCTATCCTGCCTCTGTGGAATTTGAACTTGCTCCTGGTGAGCGCCTTCGTCAAGATGTCAGCATCCTGATCCTCCGTGGGAACATATGAAAGTAACATGATTCTTCGCTGAACACAATCTCTGATATGATGGTACCTGATGTCGATGTGTTTGGATCTATCATGAAATACTGGATTAGCCGAGAGTTTAATGCAACTCTGGTTATCACAATAAATCACTATAGGCTCCAAGTGCAACCCGAACAATCCAACGAGGATCTTCCTCATCCAAATAGCCTCGCATGCAGCCAAGCTTGCTGCCATGTACTCGGCCTCTGCTGAACTGAGTGCCACGGATCTCTGCTTCCTGCTGTACCAGGAAACTGCTGTCGACCCGATGCTGAAAACTCCTCCAGATGTGCTCTTTCGATCCGTTGGGCTCCCTGCCCAATCTGCATCAGTGAAGCCGGAAAGCTTCGCTCCATCCTCCTGTCTGTACCATAGACCATATCCCGATGTGCCACTAAGATAACGAAATACATGCTTGCCTGCCTTCCAGAAGAGGTTGGTAGGCTTAACCATAGCTTGCGAAAGCTGGTTAACAGCATAGCATATATCGGGTCGTGTATTGACCAGATACATAAGCGACCCCACCAACTGTCGATAGACAGTGGCATCCACTACCTCCGCTGAAGTAGCATCCTCCTTCCTCCAACCAACAGGAAGAGGAGTGTCAACAGGCTTGCAGCCTTGCATGTTGAACCTCTCCAGAATCTCCCGGGCATACTTGCCCTGAGAAACAAACAGTCCTCCGCTGCGCTGCCAAATCTCCAATCCTAGGAAATAATGAAGGATGCCCAGGTCCTTCATCTCAAACTCTCGTGCAAGATCATCCTTGCATGAAAGTATCAACTGCTCGTCGCCAGTCAAAATCAGATCATCTACATACAGTACGATGATCAACAGCTTCCCCTCCACCACAATCTCGTACAGGTTTGGATCCGCCTCACTCTTGGAGAATCCAAGCCCGGTGAAGTAGCTGTCTATCCGAGTGTACCAAGCACGAGGTGCTTGCTTCAGCCCGTACAGTGCTCTCTTGAGTCGGCACACATGCGACTCACTGCTGAAGATCTCGAAACCTTCAGGCTGCTCTATGTACACCTCCTCAATAACTCCATTGAGGAACGCAGTCTTCACATCCATCTGATGAATGTGCCACCCCATCTGCGCTGAGAGAGCAAGGATCGTCCGTATGGAAGAGTACCTTGCGACAGGTGCAAAGGTCTCCTCATAATCGATCCCCTCGATCTGTGAAAAGCCACGAGCGACAAATCTCGCCTTGTACTTCTCCACACTCCCGTCAGCCGCCTGCTTCACTTTGTAGATCCATCGCGAACCCACCACTGATTTCCCCTTTGGTCTTGGGACAATCTCCCATGCACTGTTCCTGACGATCGAATCATATTCTTCGATCATGGCATCAACCCATGCGGGTTCCTCCACAACTTCCCCAAAAGAGGATGGCTCTGTCACAACACATTGACTCACAAGAGCCATGTATCCAGTGTACCGATCCGGTGACTACCTCTATCTGCGCTGTGCTGTAGGTGGTCCTACAACCTTCTCTGCATCTCAATTCAATCGCTCGCCTTCGAGTGCGCGCTTGCGCCCTCTAATGGCTGGCACCGCATGGGTGGTTTCCTTCCACCTCCCCGAACTTCGTGGCTGATCCACATCCGAAGCTCCTCCTTAGGAACTAACAGCCTTCTCATCGCATGCAAGTGTGTGGCCTCTCGGCGAACACGTATGGCTTTCCTCCTGAAATTTGATATCCAGTCGCACAACAGTCTTGCGACTGTCTGGAAAATACACCCAATAGTTGTGAGGTGTATCAGTGTACCCCACAAATATTCCAACCTCTGCGGTCGGATCCAGCTTCTTTCTGGCATCCTTCGTCACATGCATGTAGACAGGTGAGCCAAAAATTCTCAGATGAGAAATATCAGGCCTCTTGCCAGAAAACGCCTCCTCCGGTGTACTCATGCCAAGAATCTTGTGAGGACAATGGTTCTGCACATATACTGCTGTATTGCATGCCTCAGCCCACAAGTGAAGGGGTAGGCCTTGATCATGCAACATCGCCCGTGCAGCACCCACGATCGTTCTGTTCTTCCGCTCAGCCACCCCGTTCTGCTGTGGGTTATGGGGTGCGATGAGCTCTCTCCGAATCCCTTCTGCACTGCAAAAGTCTTTGAATTCAGTAGAGATGAA
The DNA here is from genome assembly GCA_034641835.2 of Pinus albicaulis. Classification (NCBI taxonomy): domain Eukaryota; kingdom Viridiplantae; phylum Streptophyta; class Pinopsida; order Pinales; family Pinaceae; genus Pinus; species Pinus albicaulis. The sequence goes on along the minus strand of CM076575.1, from coordinate 1,134,457,399 downwards.
TTCGCCACCATTGTCGCTCCTAAGAGCCTTCACATGCTTCCCCAATTCCTTCTCAACCAACACCTTGAATTCACAGAACTTTGAAAATGTCTCGCTCTTCTTCTGCATGAAGAAGATCCAGCACTTCCGAGAGAAATCATCAACAAAGATCACATAGTACTTGTGCTTTGCTGTCGAAGCTACTGAGAAAGGACCACACACGTCTGTGTGAACTCTCTCAAGGATCGTCGTGGCGTGACTATCCTTCTTGTGAAAGGTGGATTTCACATACTTCCCAAAGGTACACCCCTTGCACTGATCTGACTGTGCAAGAGTGCCCTTAGGAAGCCCAGTAGAAATCTGCTGCAGTATCTTCAAAGCTCCATGGTGAAGGTGGCCCAATCTCCTATGCCACATCTCGTCATCATCATCCCGGCTCACCACTTCTCCCGCCTTGCATGCCATTGCTGTGCAGCCATCTACTTGCAACTGATAACGGTTCTTGACTCGAACCCCTATCTTCCGGGTCTCTCCAGTTGTCTTACTGCACAGGAAATCTTTTCCTTCGCTGAAGACCACATCATACCCCTTGTCTTCCAACATCGCCACAGATATCAGGTTCTTCATCAATCCTGGAACATGCAAAACTTCCTTCAATATGAAAGGTTTACCAGACTCCCTCTCAAAGGAAATGGTACCGATACCAGTCGCACTGTATCTACCATCATCGCCCATCTCGATGTGCACTCCAAGATCTTTTTCCTCCAGATTTGAAAACAGATCTCGATCTCCGGTCATGTGAAATGACGCACCACTGTCCAAGAACCATACTGATCCCATCACACTTGAAACCAAGCATAGTGTCCGTGCTGGTGACAGTGAAAACACTTCACCTTGGACATGTCTTGCTTCTTGCCTTTCGCACTGGATCGAGAAGCTTTTTCTTGTTTTCCTTCTTTTGCTTTGGCAGCCCCAGACACCTCCGCAATTCTTTCATCGTATACCTTGATGAAGATCCATCCCCGGTAGTCCTCCTTATCTCCTTCCCCGCATGAGATCCGCCCAAAGTCGCTCCCATCCCGGCAACTCTCCGACCATTGACACTATCTTGATATGCATGCCAACTTTTCGGAAGACCAAGGAGAGCCAGGTCCACCATATCCTCTTCTTCGACAGTCACCGCCACACTTCCCAGCTCATCTCTGCATTGAGTGAACTTCGTGAGGTCTTTGGCGATACTGTCGCCTTTCTCCATCTTAATGTTTCTGAGCTTATCCTTGAGCGCCAGCTTCCTTTGGTCTCTCTTACTCTGGAATAGATCTGTCAACACTTTCCACATCAAATATGGAGAATCTTTTCCATGCAAGGCCGGATACAATGTGATCCTTTACGTCCTCCAACCTTCACGCCCTCCAACGTAATCCTTCGATATTTCTCCATCTCTTCTTCTTTTGCCAAGCCTCGACTTCAGCAGGATCAGTGGGCTTTTGGACATCTGTATCTACGAACTCCTTCTGTCTATTATCTTCTAATACTGCCTCCATGCGATCTTTCCATGAAACATAATTGGAACTGCCTTCAAGAGCATATTCGAGTCGCAACCCGTTGAAAGACATTTTCAACTCCGGCACCAAGAAAACAAACTGCTGCAAAATTCGAATTCCAAACTCAAAAACTCAACTGCTTTTGGATCTGTGAGAACAAATGATTTCTAGCACAGAGATCGATTGTAAGGGCATTTACTGGATATATCACCTTTCAGAGAAAGGATGGATCCAGAGGCTACCTAGCCCGTTATAGACTCTGTCTATCGAAATAATATTGTAATCACTGCAATAGATCCCGATGATTGATTCGCTCTGATACCATGTAGAAATTTGCTGAATAATGAATATTTATCCACCGATATTATCCTGATCACATAATAATTCGAATTCATATGCAACACATAATCTCTTCTACAATCAATCATCAATTTGTGGAAATAAAAACAGTCGCATGCGCACATAAACACAATATGTAATGGGGAAAGCTTATAGCTGAAAACCCCTCAGATATTTTGTATATTATATGGAGAGAACATGTAACAATCTCAAGAATAATACCTCTACAAGTACTCGCACTGCTCTCCAAAGTTACACACAAACTAGCTTGGTTTTGAACAAGTCACAAGTTCAAAACTCAATTCACTCAATTGTCCCGCTCTATTGCGCAATCAAGGCCTGTCTAGATAGAGATCCAAGGTTCGAATCTCCTTGGCTTGACAGCGCAATCATCATGGGCAATTGCCTCCAAGTGTGGTGCAAATCTCATGCACAACTGATGTCACAACTGATAGCTGTACTCACCCTTTCATCTACCTCTTTCACTGGTCTCCACTGAACTGTCCATGCACTATAGTGAACTGATGTGTTCTGGAGATGAATAATGAGTTACTAATTAATGAATTAAATAATATTTAATTCACTCCACTCATTACTAGTTGATTATCTAGTTAAACTAATCTCAACTAGTTAAACTAAGTTAAACCGAACACAATTCCACCAACTGTCTCATCAACTCCACCAAACTCCGCCACTTGAGTTCTAACTGAAGTCAACCATGCATGAGCTCACCAAACCCCTAGGAATAGCATAATTCCTTTGTCAGATGCATGGGCCACATCCGTAGCTCCAACCGAAGTGCTGCAAGAGGATAAACTGAAGTTTATAGTCCAAATATTATTAAGGGTAAATAATATTTGACTTTTCTATTTTTAGCCTGGCAGTCTAAAAATAGACTCCGCCCAAATGTCTAAAAATAGAGGTCCATCTATTTTTACCAACTCGACCAATCATCCAAGAATAGCATACTACAACTCCTAGACCATGCTCCATATGTCTAAAAATAGACTTTGCGCCAAAAATAGCCTGCGGGCCCACTTAGTGAAGGCGACTTCATTTCACTAAGCTCCATCATCTTGTTGCATTTTCAACATTGCATAATTTTGACATAAGCAAGTTCACATATATGTCAGTAATTCCTTTTGCATAATTTCAGATCAGGATGAGACCCTTAGGATGACTCTACGGCCAGATGAATCCTTAGAGGACTATGAAGAGAGGTTTCAATTGAAATATAAGAGAGCCAACTGTACTCTTGATCCCAACTCACTTAAACTTGAACTTATTTGAGGGATCAGAGAAGAGATGATAGAAACCCTGAATATGCTATTGGGAGGAGATATCTACCAAAAACCCTATGAAGCAATCAAAACTTTATTTTGGAACCATTCTAGGGCATTTAGGAGTAAGGGTAGAGCTAGCCAAAGTACATCTAAAACCCCTCCCTCTTCCACCTTCATAAAACATGAGATTGGAAACATGCTAGAGGATTTCAGGAGTGACATGCTGCACACCCTTTCTTTGCAAATGGACACAATTCAGGTCAAAAGGAAGAAAGAGGAAGTAGAGAGAGCCATGGCCATATTTTATCCTAGATGTATTGGGAAGCACCCAAGAAATGAATGTCCATTCAATGTCATAGAGGTTTTCTTAGTTTGTGAGGAGAATCATGCTATAGAAAAGTGTCCCTCGTTACTTGGACTTAAGGTTGTATGTGAAGGTGGGGAAGCAATGCCAGAAGAACTCTGTTTCATCAACCAGAGAAGGCCTCAAGGCCCTCGGCCATATCAACAAGGTATGCAAAGTGCACCTTACTCTTACTATCACAACAATCATAGTGCACCCATACACCCTTCATACACCCCCACTCCTTCATCCTGGTCTAAACCTCCTATTTTTCCTTACAACCCTTCATATCATCCTCAACCAGTAAACCAACCATTCCGGTAGTATCTTCCACAACAACCTCAGTGGAACAATCCATCCCAAGGGTGGAGGCCTCAACAAAATCAACCACCTGCTCTCATTCCTCCACCCAAACCTCAACCTCATCTTACTCATACTTCTCCACTTAGGCTACCTATACCTACACAACCCAATCCAAACCCAAACAATAGGCAGACACAAAAGGATCCAAGTGGAGAACATCCTATCCATCTCATGTTGTGGAGATACAGGAGGTTAATCTCAAGTCGGGAGGAGTATTCACAGACAACCATCCTCCATCTCCACCTATAGAGGTTGAGGAGGAAAAGGAAGAAGGAGCACTCAGATCCAACAACCTCCTTTTCCTGAGTGATTTATCCACCCTAGTCAGCCCACCCCGGAGGAGACTGAACTCCTGGGAGAATTGGGAAAATTTGTGTGTAAATAGACCACTTCTCCAGGCCATTAAGGATGTCCCTATATACAATAGGCTCATCAAAGAAAAGTGCTTCAAGAAACATGGGAGAAGGAAGAGAGCCACCCCCACCATCAATGTGGTAGGAAAACTGTCTAACCTAATGCTGGGAAGGGTGAGATTTCCAAAGTACTTAGACCCTGGTAGTCGAGTTGTTGATGTGCTTATAAATGGTGTCAGAGACCCCAACACTATGATTGATCTAGGGGATGCCATCAATGTCATGACCAAGGAAACTATGTTGGGACTTAATCTCTAAGGGACTTTGAGGAAAACCACAACAGTTTTTCAATTTGCAGATCGGTCCAGAGTAACTCCAGAAGGAATTTTTGTGGATGTCATGGCTTCCATTGACTCTTGGGAGTATCCTACAAATTTCCTAGTCTTGGAACCAAAAACTAATTTTAATGGTTATCCCCTCATCTTAGGGAGACCTTGGTTAGCCATTGTAGATGCTTATATTAGTTATTGGGCTTGAAACATGACTATAAAAAATGGGCGTTCATCTAAACAACTAGTGTTATATCCTCCAGCCCAGCCTTCCATTGATCATGATCTCCCTATATGGGTGGAGGATGAAGAATATGAGTTATATAACAGTGCCCCTATGTGTACCATATATGTTATTCTCAGAGGGGGGTAGTTTGATGAAGATGAACTCATCGACCATGCCATTCAAAACCAATCCTCCACTAACATTTCTCTCAAAACCTTAGTCAAAGAGTCTGAAAGTCAACCTTGATGGAAGTGCACTCAGTTGAGTCAACCTCTGAATCCACCAAAGTTATTGAGTTTGGCCCATCCAGATCTCTGAAAATCAACCCAAACCTCTCGAATGAAGAAGAGAAGCAGATATGCCAGCTTTTGAAAGAGAATTTAGATGCATTTTCTTGGGATTACACAGACATGAAAGGGGTGCATCCTTTAGTGTGAAAACATCATATTTACATCAAAGAAGGATGCAAGCCTATGAGAAAACCCCAAATAAGTATGAACCCGACTCTAAAGGACATAGTCAAAGAAGAGCTGCAGAAACTATTAGATTTCGGGTTCATATATTCTATATCCGACAGTGAGTGGGTATCTCCTCTTGTCCTAGTCTCGAAGAAGAATGGGAAGTGCTGAATTTGTGTTGAATATCGAGAACTTAACAAAGCCACTAAGAAAGGCCATTTCCATTTTCCCTTTATAGACCAAATTGTGAATGGCCTTGCGGGGATGAAGTTATATTCCTTCTTAGATGGGTTCAGTGGGTACAATCAGATTCAAATCAGCCCTGAAGACCAGGATAAGACTAATTTCACCTTGGCCTTGGGTTACCTTATCTTATAGAGTATTACCCTTTGGGATATGCAATGCCCCAGCTACCTTCCAAAGAACTATATTGAGAATATTTTCTGAGTTAGTCCATGACTATGTCGAAATCTACATGGATGATTTCACACCATATGGGGATGACTTCCAGGAAGCTCTCTCCAATTTGGGTAAAGTACTAAGAAGGTGTGTTGAGATGCACCTCTCATTGAGCACAGAAAAGTGTGAGTTCATGAAGGAAGAACGGGTTGTATTAGGTCACTGCATATCCCAAGAAGGAATACAGGTAGACCTGAAAAAAAATCACTATCATCAAAAGGGTGTCAACTCCTCAAATGTAGAAAGATGTCAGGATTTTCTTAGGCTTAGCTAGTTACTATAGAAGATTCATCAAATATTTTAGCAAGATGGCTTCACCATTATTTGGGTTACTGGAAAAATATTCTAATTTTGTTTGGTCTTGTCCTTGTCAAGAGGTTTTTGAGCTCATTAGGGAAAACTTGACTATTGCCCCCATTCTCCCAGATCCAAATTGGACTCTACCTTTCCACATCCACACTGATGCATCCGAAAAAGCTGTAGGGGCATCATTAGGACAATTAGAGGACAAAATCCCTTCTGCCATTTATTTCATCAGCAAGAACTTGTCCAAGGCGAAACTAAATTATATTTTTACTGAGAAGGAGATGTTAACCATTTTCCATGCTTTGAACAACTTCAAGCATTATGTAACTGGATATCACACCTTTTTTCACACTGACCATGCAACCATCAAATATTTAATGAACAAACCAGATGTTAATGCTAGGATAATTAGATGGTTGTTACTTTTGCAGCAATTTGAGTTCACTATTATTGATAAACCTGGAAAGGAGAATGTTGTTGCAAATTTTTTGTCCAGGTTAGCTCTCCCTGCAGGTGAAGAAGGAATGGTGGATGACCAGTTGCCAGATGAGAATCTCTTTGCTATATCAACACTCTCACCATGGTTTTTTGATATAGCCAACTACTTGGTTATTGTGAGACTCCCTCCTAATCTTTCATTCATGGAAAGGAGAAGAATAATAAAAAAAGCCAACCCTTTCACATGGATTGGGGGGAACCTTTTCAAGCTAGGCCCAAAGCAAATCCTAAGGAGATGCGTGAGGGAGGAAGAAGTTTTTTATATCATATTTGCATGTCATGATAGCCCATGTGGAGGCCAATTTTCTATAAACATAACTTCTTACAAAGCTGTGCAGGTAGGATACTATTGGCCTACCGTTCACCAAGATTCAAGAAGATACACCAGTAGTGTGACTAGTGCCAAAGGATGGGGAAACCCACACAAAGGGCTGAGAAGCCTTTGCACCCTCAGGTGGCTCTTGAGTCATTTGAAAAGTGGGGCATGGACTTTGTTGGGCCTATCAATCCACTAGTCGGACAAAGGAAGTATATCATAGTTTTCATTGATTACCTGAAAAAATGGGTTGAACAATAGCAGTGAAGGTAGAAACTGAGGAGAAATTAGTTGAATTTCTGAGGGAGAACGCATTTTACAAGTTTGGGTACCCCAAAGAAATAATCACTGATCATGGAGAACAATTTAGTTCCCACCTCATTGAAAATATTTTGAGGAAGCACAAGATCAAACATAGAAATTCTACTTCCTATCACCCTTAGGCGAATGGCCAAGTAGATGTAACTAAGAGACCTTTAGAGAGCATCCTCACCAAGGATGTGAGCAGTAGTAGAAAATATTGGGCAGACAGATTGGTAGAAGCTACTTGGGCCTACAAAACTACTTGGAAGACAACAACATGATTCACTCCTTATGAACTAGTCTATGGTAAGAAGGCTCTACTTTCAGTTGAGTTGGAATTCAAGACTTTAAGAATGGAAGCTAAATTAAATCTAGATCTATCAAATGCCCAAAAAGAGAGGTTGCTACAACTAAATGGATTGGATGAGTTCATAATGCAAGCACTCCTTCACACGGAGGTATTTCAGCTGCAAAGGAAGGTCTGGCATGACAAGAACATCAAATATAGGGCCTTCCAAGAAGGAGATTGGGTGTTGTTGTATGATTCAAGGTTTAAAAATTTCAAAGGAAAGCTGATGACAAGATGGTTGGCACCTTACAGAGTGGAAAAATGTTTTGATAATGGTGCAGTTCAAATCGGAACCATAGATGAGGAAGGAATCCCCTTTATTGTAAATGGTCACAGAATTAAAATGTACAAGAAGCCTTTATCAAGGGCAGAGTTCATACATTCAATAAGAAGAGAGGTTTATGTGATGGGAAACTCCATAGTTTCCCACACCTCCTGAAAAAAGGAAAGAAAAAAAATAAAAATAAAAGAAAATAAAAAATAAAAAATAAATATCCATGGGTGAAAACCTCTATGAGGCACCCAAGGAAAGCATGTGGGTTGAAAACCTCAATTGAGGTAGCTCACTCGCTCTCTCTCTCTAAAAAAAAAAAAGAGAGAAAAAGAGAATACAGGTAAATGGGTGAAAACCTCTCTGAGGTGCCCAAGGAAAGTTTGTGGGTTGAAAACCTCCATGGATGCAACCCACTTTCTTTCAAAAAAAAAATAAAAACATTTGCATCTGTGTGTTTTCTGTGTTTGTTGTTTTGCAGGTTATTAATGGTTTCTGGAAACACAGGGGAGAATTCATCTTCTTTTCCCTTCTTTTATTTTACCATCCATCCCATCATTCACTCCATTCATTTTCATAACTTCTTCCATCACATCCATATGTCATATTCCTCCATTCCTGAGCACAATGTAGGAAAATAAAGAAAGCCACAAAATGCTACAAACATCAATAAGCTCCTTCAAAAACAAAGTTGTTCAATGACTACAAAGAAAAACAAGGAGGAGCTGATAAAGCAGACCCCAGGAAAGATAGGAGTGCCACCGATGGCATCTGGAGAAACCCCACGCATCATCTACAACAAGAATAAATAGCAAGAAAGATTAGCAACTCACTCAGAGAGTTTCTCATTCAGCAAGTTGCTCACTCAGAAAACATGAAAATAAGGAAGTACGTACCATATAAGAGGCTTGTCTCCCAATTCCAACTCCTACAAACGCCTTGACAAAAACATGTAAACCCAGGTATAGCTTCTCACCCCTCGCTATGCAGCCATAATAGCCAAAAATAATTAAATTTGCAGACTTAGAGTTTAAGGCGCAGAAAGGTGGCCAGTTAGTTTGGCCACCATTGTGAAGTATGACTAGGAATAACTGCAAAGTCACATCACTTGGGCATGACAAAGAAAAAAATTAAATCAAGTGGAGTAGAGGAGAAAGAGGGGAGGAAACACGGAGTCCATAATGAATTAACAGAGAGAAGGAAACAACATTCTACAACAAAAACTGGAGCCGAGGCCGAGTTACATAAGCGCTCCAAAATTAGTTGCGTAATATAATAAAAAGAGATCCTGTCTCATCCAAACCAGTGAATTGATAATTTCCTAGGGAAAGAGACCAAAGGGAGCCTGTAGCACAACATTATTGAGGGTGGGCTGCATATTTGGACAGCGTGCATCAGCAGCAACAGCAGAAAAACATCACCTAAAGAAGAACCAGAAGAGGAACAAGAAGAACCAAAAGAAGAAGAAGAAGAAGAAGAGACAAAGGGCCAAGTAAAAATGGAAGAGATGGAAATAGAAGTCATAGAGATAGCAAAAAGTGAGAAAGAAGAAGACTCAGAGCATATCACCACATCCCCTCAAGACAAAGACATAGTTGCCACCTTAGCTCCTCTAAACACAAAGGGACAAAGGGAGACTCTATGTATATCAAAGTTGATAAGAATCAAGAGGATAAGTCAGAGAGAGACAAAAACTCCTCCCACGAGTCTGACTATCATTGAGAAATCGTGAAGGGAGGAGGAAAAAATGTAAGAAATAGTTCTAAAGGAGTATCTGCAGAAGACACTGGCAGAGAATGTAGCACTGAAGGAGAAATTGCAACAAAAATGTCAACAATTAGCCACCACAGAATACTTATGCGTAGAAGAACTTCAGCACATATTCCCTTTTGAATCATATGTTGTGTACCTCAAGGAGAAATGGCTCCTATTTGAAATCAAAACTCTAGCCTCCCATGGATCCCTACCTTTCCAAGATTGTAGGAAATTCATGGATTTCTACAAGAAAGCAAACATGGCTAATCAGGTAAATATGGAAGATTTTTATGTGCATAACCTTGTGCTGACAAATCTAGATACTTGGGACTCCAATCCTACAATGGGGGATATGTAGTTGATGGCTTTAGTATCTTAGATGATGAAATTATGAGAAAACTAGAGAAAAAGAGATATGTTGGGCCATGAGAAGAAGAAATAGGGAAACCTTACAAACTAAACTGGAATTGTTCAGCCCAAGAGGAGTCATCCTTAACAGTCGAGAGATCGAAAGGGACCCTGCACTAGTTAAAAGCTACCTTCAAACTCAAACAAAGGTAATTGGCCACTTTGATGATGTTTCTAGGCAGATAGAAGATGAGTTCATTATGGAAAACCAGAGGAGATGGAAAAATATCCCACACAGCCTCAAGAATAGGGAGTACCATACTCCACAAATAACGAGGGGTGCATTGGAAAGGGCGCCATTATACAAGAGGGCCATGCAGGCCAAAAGGATCCAATGGTTTGGACTAAATCTCAACCCACCTTTGCTGCTGGGGTTGAATGATGAAAAGGACGCAGATGTGCAAGATAGAGAATGGGAGAATGCAAAAAATAATAATGGTTTTTACTCCCTTGGGGAAACTCCCACACTTCTTCCTCAGGAAATTAGGGGGGTTGTAAAAGCCTTAAAGGAAAGGCAGGAGGAGGATTCTTTGCTCAGAGGATGATCAACCATTCAGTAGGTGGGTGATGATGAGCTCCATCATTAAACATATTTAGAGGGGTTAATGGTCATATTTTTTCCTTCTTAGATCTCTTTTTCTTGTATTTTTATTGTTATTTATTTTTACGATTCTAGTATAGGTGGTGATTAAGGTTAACATACTCCGAGTGCCTAATATGAGGTGAGTTCATAAAATCATGAATTATTAAGAAATTTTATAAGTATTTTATCATAAAGACTTCGAGTCAAGTGGACTCAATCACCCCAAATATTCTCTCCATCAATTTGAGTTCCAGAGGCAACCAACCAACTCTAAGAGGAGTGCACTCAATATTTGTTTCCTTGGATTCAAGTGGACTCAATCACCCCAAATATTCTCTCCATCAATTCGAGTTCCAGAGGCAACCAAGAAATACAAAAAGGAGGGCACTCAATCTATGTTTACTTGGAGTCAAGTGGACTCAATCACCATTTTCAAGAGAGCAGTTGGTAGATGCCCTGTAGAATAAATAGAGAAGAGCTAGAGCTAGGAAGAGTTAGTCAATTCTAGTTGGAACTTTGTTGCAAGCTATTGAGATTTTTATTATTTTACTTAGTGATCAAAATTTTAGAAATGTATGAGGTTATTATTTTATGAAATGAGAAGACTGATTTCATTTCACTGATTTAATTTTTAGAGAGCTAGGCTCTTGGGTTAGGGCCCAATCCATGTGCCTCAGCCCCTCTGCTGTATTTTTTCTCTACTTTCTGTCATTGAATTAGTTATGCTTCTGAAGTTCCATTGCTATTTAGTTTTTCTTTCAGTATGTTGTTGTAGTTTTTCATTTGCTTATGAGGGTAATAGAATAGAGGAAAACCAAAAAACTGTATATCAAGACCCCCTTCTCATCTCTGTAAATAGAGATCGAGGAGGGTAAACCTTCCCACAAACCCAAAAATTGATTTATGTTCACTAATTATGAGATTAGAGTAGAGTTTCAATACCATTTGAGTTCTTCTGTTCACTATTTTTATCATGCACTTCATCTATCTTTCGTGCATGGATCAGCAAGTTTGTCTGCGCAAATAGGCATCAAAATCCTCGAAGAAATTGTTAAGTCATTCTTATCCATTTTCCAGTCTCTATCCATCTCTATGATATGCCTCTGAAACTTGCTTTTATGCCTCCATTCCCTCCTATTTTTCACATATTTTAACTGTTGCACCCACCTTTTATTCCAAAAAACACTTAAACCCTTTAGCCCGCCTCGTTCCTTTGTTTTTATCGTTCACGATTTCCTTACCCCTTTTTATCGCTAAACGCTTGAAACCCATTGGAATTCGATTTTACAGCCCTTCTCCTTGAACTTCCCACTACCGTACATCTGTTACACTGAAATTCGTCACCATGACATTGAGTGTCTATATAGGTTCATCATTACCTATTTATTGCTTCCTTAGAAGTATAAAAACATAAAGTTCCCCAAATCAAGTCTTGAAACTGGAAGAATCTCTTAAAAATCCTAAAAAGCCTACTCCTGCACTTTTCCTATTCATTCCCTGCGGTACTGCGGCTAATTTCAATAAAAACTGTGATACACCCTGCACGTAAAGCTCATTAAAACTACGAACTCCCGTAAAAGGTAAAATAAAGAGAAAAGTAAGTTCTAGAAGCCTAGCTGGTCAAATATTCTCCCAGCTGAGGCCTTCTAGAAGTGTTATCTAGTCGAGCTTCGCCCCTTCCATTCATGAACCTTCATCCCTTCATAAATGGAGCCATCCCTTGGTTTTTGGAGCTGAAATCCCATTATGAGAGGGCTTTATCCCTTCCTTTTTGGAGTTGAAACTACCTCTCTGCAACTATAAATGGAGGCCAAGTTTCAGTCTCAAGGGTACTTTTTGATACTTAGTAGTTGATACTTACTTCTTAGCTTGTAGAAGGAATTCCTGAAGGAATCATACTCTCCACATTTGGAATTGTTAGCATGAGAAAGATTACAAACTCATGGCCATACTATTATGCTGATTTAGAGAGTTGGAGTCTTGTCAAACTGAGTAAATCAACTGTTCGGGACCCTGAAAGAACCTGTGAAAACATCATGGTGTCAAGGTTGTAAGGTTTCTTCTTTTATTCAAAGTTAATACAAATGGATTCTATTTTCCCATTGATTTGTTCATCCATCTTTTGAACGATTTAATTCTTAGACTCCTTGATCACTAAGATAGATTATTGCTTTCGAATTATCATATTTTGCAGATGCTTTTGATCTGGTTTTCCTGTCTTTCATTGCAGATCATATATGCTGGATCGATAACTTCTGGAGCGACTGGATTAAAGACCGAGAAAGCATTGGAATTCAGGTAGGATTATCTATCCATAGTTAATGATTAATTCTTAAGAAAAATGGTCTAGAGAAAATGGTCTACATCTATCTGTTTGTTTCTAGATATCCTTAGGATACTATGGAGATCGCTCTTGTCCGCAAGAGGGATTCATCGGTAAACCTTAGATTATGTCAAGGAGGCTTCAAGGAGATTGAGCTTGTTACTCTTCCCTTGCGTGTATATTAGATCGTAGACTGTTCCCCCAAGTATATGCGTTCCTTTTGGTGACCTTAGTGGCCATAAAATTTAGGATTATTTCCCAAGGTGACGGTGGAGGGGAGGTCCTACTGTACCTGGAGCAGATGTCGGCTAGACTGACTTGGACTCTCTGGAGGGTTATCTTCACTCGAGATGGTTTAAGTGGAGAAACTTGCACCGGTCTATTTCATTAAACAGGTTGTGGGGGTAACTGTTCCAACCGCCATTTCTGCATTAAAATTCTACGATGTTGGATTTCATCACCAACTAGTGTTTTTAGTGCGGGGATCTACTGTTTGTGTGTGGATTGATCTCTTAGATTTTTATAGGTGTGTGATTCATTTGATTGTTTCCTTAGAGACTTTAGTGTTTGTTTTAATTTTTTCTTTGTTTTTGTGTGTTAAAATTTTTAATCGTGGATGAATTACCAAGATGATCACGTAGAACTCAGGGGAATCCCCCTGAGTGCACACCAAGCCAACTAGAAAGACTTAAATCTCTGATACCAAATTTTATCGGTAGAACTAGATTAATAGAACAAGGAGAATGATCCATAATTATTCATCCTTATTCTGAAGTAAATCATCACAAATAGCAGAACATACTCCATAGACAGTTTCAATTTCCGAATTAACTGAAGTTACTTCTACAACAAGTGAATTATCACCTAAAGAACCTGAAATTTCTTAACCAGAAATTGAACCTGCTACATCAGAATCTACTTTAGAATTCACTACTCCAACTTCCAATTATCCTTATTCACCTAGTGTAAGAAATCAGATTACAGAAGATCTTCCTCCTGGTCTCATTAGTATTGAAGAAATCACTAATATAGAGGAAGAGATTGTTCTTCCTTCAACTCAAGAAACTTTAGAACTTAGAGAACGTGAATCAATTTTTACAGTCCTTTTAGACAAGACACTTGGTATTCTTCATTGAAAGATTTTTTACAAAACGTAGGTCTTCAGTACTTGCCACCCCGAATTCCTTTTTTCTCTACACTAATAGGTTACAGACCTCCGATAAACATGTCTAGTGAGTCATCTATGTTTTCTGAATTGCCAGAAACATTTCTGCATGGTGGTTCGTCTGTTCTTGTAGGATATCAATCGCTCTCTGGTACATTCTCAGGAGCATCTCCTCTTCCTAACAAACCAATGTCATCATTTGGCCCAAATGAATCAAATACTGGAACTTTGAACAATGAGAAATTTTATATGATATCTAGAAATATCCTGAACCCCGGTTCTCAAGGTAGTAATGTATTGCCTGGGGGGCAATCTCAAAATATTCAAATACAACCTCAGGGGCAACCTCAAGGACAATACATACCTGAGGGTTAGTATCAAACTTAAGGAGAGTACATACCCCAAGGTCAGCCTCAGGGACAATATATGCCTCAAGGTCAATACGTACCTTAAGTTCATTATCAACCTCAAGGGTAGTACCCAGTTCAAGGATTTCAACCTCCTTTAGGACAATAGTTCTATCCAGAACAAAAAATCGTACAAGAAGGTGGAAATTATCTAGTCAATTATCAGCCATATGTTCAACCAAGTTACGGTCCGTCTTATGTACAACCTTCATTGGGACCTTCATATCTCGGAATGGTGTGGGATCCATCTCAAGTCCAACAGAATTTACAACCAAATATGCAAGTATCTTATTATCAAGCTGGACAAGAAGTTGCTTATAATCAACCCCAACAACCTATCCAACCTGGAATTCAAACACCTACATCTAGTCCTGTTCAATATCCTGGTCTGAGTACACCTACGACTTCGCCCCAAACTGTTGTTTAGACTTTTTTTCAACCAACCACACCTATTCCTGGAGTGTCTACAACTCCTATCACATTTGCCTCTCAAAAATCAGTACAGATTCCTCAAGTTTCTATTCCACAGTCTGGACCTACAATTCAAACTAATGTTCAGATGCTAACAGGACAACCTGGTACAAGTACAATTATAACAAGTCAACCTCAGTTTACTTATCAATCATATCAGGGGCCGTATCAATATGGACCTATTCAAGCTCCAGTCTACTGGCAACAACTGTACCCTGGGTATACATACGAGACACCTGTTCAACCCCAGTATGGTCCAGTTATTCCTGGTTATCCAGGGGTCACTCTCATTCCAAATGCACAACCTATTCCAGGTTATCCTGGATATCCTCCTCCTGGGACTGGTTTAGTCTCACAAAGTTATCAACAAAACCCTACCCGTCGATTTCCATTCATAGAAACTTTAGATTTACTAGATCTATCTCGCCTTATGAATGATCCTATCTATTATCATCTGTATTGGCTGCCTATGCCGCATAAGTTTCCCAGTGATATCCCAAAGTTTGAAGGAAAATCTTGAGAAGATCCTTCTAACCATGTCATGACTTACCACCTTTGGTGTGCATCCAACTCATTAATCGATGATTCCATTCGACTTAGAACTTTTTAGAGAACGTTAATAGGATTAGCTACCAAGTGGTACATTGAATTACCACAAGGCTCATTTACCAATTTCAACGCTCTAGCAAATTATTTCTTAACTCATTTTCAGTTGCCATTCAGATATGACAATGGCATGGAATTATTAATTTCGCTAAAACAATCTACGTCTACATACATATCAGATCATATACATGAATGGAGACGAAGAAGACATTTGGTACAAGTTTTTATCCTGGATCAAATATTGGTAGAATGGTTTGTCAAATCATTGCTACCAAAGATCACTGAAGATGTATCCAAAGCAGGAGTTGTCACAGAAGAACAAGTTATTGCTCAAGCTCAGTATCTAAACTTGGTATATACCCAATCCAAAACTTTGTACGAGAAAATTCTCGATCTATGGCGTCCTGGTTAGATAACAACAACTCCTTCAGGGTATCATGCCACTGATAGCATAATCTGTTCAGTTAGTACAACTAAGAGTAAGAAGAAAACTTCAAAGGTTACTTCTCCCATAAGAACTTTTCCTGATTCACCAAGAGGAGAATATTCCATGGAAAATTCTGTCGATATTCACATTGCAGATTCATCTACTGCAAAATCGAAATCTGGCAACAAGAAGAAAGGGAAGAAAAAGAATAAATAGACTTCATCTCTCAAGAAAAAACTGATA
Organism: Pinus albicaulis; assembly: GCA_034641835.2. Taxonomy (NCBI): domain Eukaryota; kingdom Viridiplantae; phylum Streptophyta; class Pinopsida; order Pinales; family Pinaceae; genus Pinus; species Pinus albicaulis. The sequence continues at coordinate 1,134,441,292 of CM076575.1, read as the reverse complement.
AAAATGAATCAACTGATGATAAACGGAAACCTCGTTATCCTTGTCTTATCTGTGACAAGGATCATTTCACCAAGGAATGTCCGCATAGGGCCCAGGTATCTAAATTCGTCAAAGGTTCATCCACCCCTGCTGTTTTGAAGGATCCTTTTCCAGTGCAAGATAGCAAAATGATTGGATCTTCCTGTAATACATCAACAGATATTTTGATGGTTGCTACTCAATCACAAGGTTATGGTAGTAAAAACCTTGTTTCTGGTAAAGAAGTAGAAAATTATAATTCTGCACCAACTACATCTCCTTCAGTTTCTGATCCACTGCATATCGAGAAACCAAATCCTAATTTAGTAATCAAACTGCCTGCTAAAGGTGTACTTCGTAAATCAACTTTCAATCCACATGCGAGAGCTGCTCAGAATTACAACCTTGTGGAAGCTTTAGCAATATCTCCTTCAACAATGTCGGCCTTGGAAGTGCTACAATCATGTACGGCACAAAGGAAATTACTCTTATCAGCAATTGGAGCTATATATCTTCAGGATTCAAACCTCAAGGTACTTGATTTATAAAATTTTACACCTCGTATCCCTCATCAAATGGCTTTTCAGATCCCATTACTAGTAAAAAATAGATATTGTTTTCGTACTTTTATTGGTGAAGGAGTATCTACATGTATCATGTCATTAAAATGTTGGAAATCACTTGGTTCTCCAAACCTTAAACAGTCACCAACGATCCTCAAAGCTTTTGATGGAAGAGGATTCCATACATTCGAAATTTTACACGATCTACCAATAGAAGTCGAAGGAAAAACCGTTAATTTAGATGTGGAAGTAGTTGATGCCCCTTTAAATTACAACCTTCTTTTGGGTCAAAGTTGGTCTTATGCTATGACTATTTTCTTGTCATCCATCTTTAAGATATTTATATTTCCTCATCAAGGAAAGATTGTGAAAGTCGATCAGCTCTCATATTATTCGTCTGACCCAGCTTCTACTGATAGTATTTAGCACGTTGGAAAAATGACTATCCCTTACGAGGATGTATGAGTAGGCTTAATCAAAGATTCCACTTTAATGGGAACTTTTTCTATGCTTTCACCTAACGTACCACATAATATTGCCAATATCAATATGATTAGATCAAGCACTATTCCATTTGTTGATCGTTGGATAGTGCCTTTAGAATTAGAACTTGATTCATTCGATGGCATGATGCCTTTGAGTCCTTTTTAGATAGCATATCAAGCAGTACAGTCATTTTCTGATCCTTTATCAACTGATGATGACCCGATGAATGTGATCAACGAAGAATCATTTTCAACATCAAGCTCCGCTAAAACATCAATTCTTGATCCTTTTCAACAAGTGTTTCATACTGATGAAAGCATTCGTGAATTCTTGTCTATAGATGAATTACCATGGGCTGATCTCCATCATAGGTCATCATTTTTATCTGATCTTGATAATTTCGAAAATAATTTTTCCTCTATTTTTACGGCTGATTATGTCGAGGAACCTCAGAGTCTAATCTCGATCACAAATTTGGATTTTGAAGTAAATTTGGGGAATATTTATTCTACCATTCCTGTTGACATATCAGTAAAACCTGGAATTATTAAAAACATTCATATAGGTGCTTCATGTACGCCAGATGAAGTTTCTACATATAAAGCCCTATTTCAAGAATTCTGCGACATATTTTTCCTGGTCTTAGGAAGAAATGCTAGGAATCGATCCCAACATTGTCATTCATGAAATAAAGACTTACCTGGATGTTAAACCTGTCAGACAGTGATTACGTCTGATACATCCATGAAAAGCTACTGCCATTAAAGCTGAAGTTGAGAAATTACTGAGAGCAGGTTTTATATATCTGATCCCCTTAACGGATTGGGTATATAATATCGTTCCTGTTAAGAAAAAACAAGGAACCATACGAGTATGTGTTGACTATAGGGATATTAACAAATATTGTCCTAAAGAAAATTATCCAACTCCTTATATCGACCAAATTATTGATGATTGTGCTGGAAATGAAATGTATTCATTCATGGATGGATTTTCCGGATACAATCAAATAAAAATACTCCCTACCGATCAACCAAAAACAAGGTTCATTTGTCCTTGGGGAATGTTTGTTTATTGTAAATTACCTTTTAGATTAAAGAATGCTGGGGAAATTTTTCAAAGGGAAATGTATTATGCTTTTCATGACATTAAACACATTTTGCAACCTTATCTCGATGATTTACCTGCTCATTCATTACATAGGGAAAATCATCCAACTCACTTACGAGCGATTTTTATGAGATATAGATATTATAAGATTCGCTTGAATCCACATAAGTGTGTTTTCTGTGTTCAATCTGGAAGGTTACTAGGATTTTTCATTTCTAAAGAAGGCATTCATGTTGAACCTTTGAAAGTTGAGGCCATTATCAATTTACCTCTTCCTTCCTCACTCTGCCAACTCCAAAGTTTGCAGGGGAAAGCAAACATTTTGCGTACATTCATCCAGAACTATACTGAGTTAACAAAAGGTTTTACCAGGCTTTTGAAATAGAGTATTCCTTTCATTTGGGATGAGATCGCTGATTGATCTTTTTATTCTTTAAAACATGCATTGACCCATGCACCATTACTGCATCCACCAAATTACAGCCAGGATTACTTTTTATACTTAGCAGCCTTTGATTCCACTACTAAATGGTCTTAGTTCAGGAAGATGAATTCCACAAAAAACATGTGATTTACTATCTCAGTCGAAATCTCAATCCCACAGAGATTGAATACTCACATGTGGAGAAATTGGCTTTGGCAGTAGTTCAAGTTGTCCAAAATTTTTGTCATTACATTTTGTTATGAAAACAAATTGTGATTTCTAATTGTAACTCGATGATGTACATTTTGAATAAACAATTGCTTGGGGGAAAATACTCGAAATGGATAGTTATTCTTCAAGAGTTTGATTTTGAATTTGAAAAATATAAATCAAAGAAATCACTGGTGTGCGCCGAACTTATGTGTGACTTCCCGAATACTGAAACAAAAACTGTGGTGGAGCATCTGATCACTGATGAATCTCTGTTTCTTATCAGTACATTAGATCCTTGGTATGGGGATATCATCATTTATCTCCAAACCTAAAAATTTTGGCCTGAACTTTCACGTTCACATTGATGAAAGATCCATTACCAATCCCAACAATACAATATTGTTGGAGACATGCTTTATCGTCGTGGTGTATATTCTATATTTCGACTCTGTTTGAGTCATGAAGAAGGTGAATGAGTTTTGAATGACTGCCATTCCGGAGCATATGGCGGTCATATGTCTAGCTATGACACAACCTAAAATATATTGCACGCTGGTTATTTTTGGCCTTCGTTATTCAAGGATTGTATTCTTGCAGTCCAAAAATGCCAAAATTGTCAAATTTTTGATCAAAAGATGCGTGCACCACCAACTCCTCTTCACCCCATAATTGTTGTCGGTCCTTTTGCAAAATGGGGCATTGATTTCATTACATGTAACCCTCACTCGGCCGAGGGGTATGGGTATATTATTCTCATAGTATATTATTTTACCAAATGGGCCGAGGCGATGCCTACATTTGCGGCAGATGGAAAAACTGCAGCTACTTTTGTATTCAATCACGTGATTGCTCGATTCGGTGTACCCCAAGCTATCATTATCGTTCATGGGACCCATTTTTGAAACATTATGATGACTGAAATTTATGATCAGCTTGGCCTGCGCCATGATAGTTCTACTCCATATTACCTGCAGGCTAATGGTCAGGTTGAAGCTTTCAATAAATTTTTAACCACTATGATTAAATAGATAATCAGAATTCATAAATCAAATTGGCATACTATGCTTTTCTCAACACTTTGGGCATACTGAGCCTCAACAAAAACCACAAGAGGTTTCACTCATTTTCAATTGGTCTACGGTTTAGAAGCTGTGTTACTGATTGAATGTGAAATACCGTCACTCCAATTAGCCATAGTGTTACTATCAGCTACCTCTGAAGAGGAAAAACACATTTTGTACTTAGCACAATTAGATGAGACTCGGTGCACCGCTGCATTGGCATCCCAAGCTCATAAAAAATGCGTTAAAGCTTAGTATGATCGAAGTGTTACACCTCATGTTTTTTCAGAGGGTGACCTAGTATTGGTATATGACCAAGCTAATGATAAACTAGGAGCTAGGAAATTTGAACCTATGTGGCATGGTCCTTATATTGTCAAGCGAGTGCTTGCAAAAGGGGCTTACGAATTGATTGATTATGACGGGGTCTCTTTAGGTAAACCCAGAAATGGAATTTATCTGAAGAGATATTATTCTTCATTTTTTGTCTGAATATATTACCTGTAAATTACTTATTTTTTCTAGATTAGCTGCTTTAGATTAGATGAGTGTGTCTAGTTAAAGTTTGCGTTGACTACTATTCTTTCTTATCTTGATTACTCTTGATATTGTAGATGTCGACGTCCCTTCAAGATTACATTGGTTTTTCTGATGGTTCCTGTTGTAGTACATGGAATATGTCTTCCGCAGCTTGGGTCATCTATTCACCCACTGATGAGTTATGTTCTATGCGTGGCGTAAGCCTTGGTCAAACAACGAATAATGTTGCAGAATATAGCGCAGTGATTGAGTTATTATCTGATGCCATTTCATTTGGAATTCGACATGTGATCGTTAGGTTAGATTCTGAACTCATTGTATTACATTTAAACAAAGTATACACAATTAAAAATCCAGTGTTACTGAGATTATTCTTGAAGATTCATCTCTCGGAAAAGTAGTTTGATTATATTGAATATCAACACATTCCGAGAAATTTAAATACATTGGCTGATGCATTAGCTAATAATGTCATAAATAGACATTTGTGACATTAAAACAGTAAGATAAAACAACATTCGATAAGTGTTGAGCAAGATAACCATCGAAAGTAGTCATATCATAGATAAAGTTTGTGTTTCTAAAAATATTACATCGTCTAGGACCATAGGTTTAAAACACCTTATGATCTGAAAGGTAGTGATACAAAAAGAAAAAATACAATGATCTGTGATAATCATCCACTATCCATGGTAATGATCATGACAATACATTATCGCTCGTGCCACTCTATGCAGACATCTCTGAAACTGGCTAGGAACACCAGTAACATGCCTCTGGAGGCATAGAGGAATATCATCCATACCAGTGTATGGAATGTCTCTGGTTAACCTCTCGAAGTTCTACTCTAAATCAGTGAGAATCTCTACTGCCTGATTCTCTAGAAGTGCAATAGCATATGTTCTCTTCCTCTTGAAGCGGCGAAGATTGGCTGGTCTTCGTGGACCAACATTTGCATTTAAATTTTTGTCATCAGTACTAGGCGATTGAAAACAAAATAAAAAATTAGAGTTAAAAACACATAAAAATGATTGATTTACTTGATTCATCCCACTATGTTCCTAGAGGAAGAGGCATATCAGGGTCACCGCGGAAATCTATCCCAGCATACGAAAAATCTTCAATGGCGAAGATCTGGTTTTGTAACCAATGAAAGTATGCAGGTCTAAATTGAAATATCTCAAAACCCTCTCCATGACGGGCCATCACTTGTACCCAGCGGACCATCTGAGGCTCTCTCACTCCACCAGCATCAACCGAGATAATCTGCAGGGCAAGAGATGGAATTCTCTCCAGAGCAAAAGAAACTATGATAGCTTCATATCTAAAGATTTTCAACTTTTTGTTCTTAGCTCTGGTCAATTTGCCTTTTACATTAGCCAATACTCCTTCACACCAGTTGAGGATGGTGCCTCTGTAGCATTCAACTGTTGTCTACATGTGGTATTTAGTACCCACGTGTGGAGCTGCACTCCCACATAATCTAGCCACTGTGAACGCAACCACTTTGAGTTCGAGATGGATAATGGTTTTTATATCAATGCGTTGTCTTTTGGATCAACCTCTTCGTTACAAAATTCTTTTTGATAGATAGTTATAGACTGGTTAATTTGTCTAGCTCTAAACAAGGAAATAGGTTCTCCTCTTTTGGACAAACCTGTAAGGAAGTATATATCCTCTAGCTCAATTTCGAGACGGTGATCACCGATAATGAAACATTGTTCTTGAACATCCCACCTATTCACCAACCATGTCAAGAGCTCTACTTGATCCCTCATGCCTTGCGTTGCCCAATATTTGTATAATCCACAATTTTTCAAAACACGCAATGTGGGTAAACTTCCCATAGCTGCTTCATCTACTACCTCCTATTCACGTTCTCTCCATTCAAGCATTGTGGATACTCTGCAATAGACACATTGAAAGACTAGATCCAATTAGAATGAAAAAATTGGCTTAATTCGAGAGAAATCATATTTTTATTTTGTTCACGGTGCCTCTGAAATTTTTGCATTAAGATAGAGCGAGCTACCACATGCATTATACACAAAAAGTGCGGGATCCTAATAATTTTCCTTTGGAAAATTATTGGGGTCCGCAGGAACTGTGTGTATTACCTACGGTACCTCGAGAGCGATTTTTTGAACCTATTTTTCTCTCAAAAAATGATTTTAAAGCCTAAAAAGAGAATGTAAATGGACAAAAATGAAGAGAAATGTATTGTGGATTACCTGGAGTCGATGGTTTTGGATTTTGACGATCGTTTTTTCTATTATCTCCTTCAGAAAGTTTTCTACCAAAAGCTCTCAACTTTCACTCTGGATGCAAATGGTAAAAATGAATTGATTAATCTACTTTTTCTAATTTTTTTTGAATAAATAAAATAATATTTTATTTATTTTCCACTTTGAAAGGTTGTTTTTCAAATAATTTTTTATCTAAAACATGTATGTTTATTTTTTTGGGTTTTTGTGCAGAATACAAGATTTTCGGGTGAAATAATCATTTTGGAAATGAGTATGCTTTTTTTCACTTTTTCAAACTTGTTAAAACTTACAGAAAAAGTGACATCATATGAGTATATTTTTATCACTTTTTAGAACTCGTTAAAAATTACAGAAAAAGTGAAACCATGGAGTCCTCTTTTAAGCCCTTTTTAGACTCTCTAAACATGAAAATATTGTCGAGTACTTGACTATTCGAACTCGTTAAAGTAAATGAATAGTCGTCCCTTCAGTATAAGTTTACCCCTTTTCCAGACTGAAATGGACTATTTACGAAAAAGGTGTACGTTGGCTAATCATGGTCAATAGAGTTCTCTCCTGCATTATTTTATCCTTTTTCGGGCTTGAGAGACTAAATTTACGAAAAAGTACACCCACGAAGTTTTCTTAAGTTTTTCTTCTGACTCGCTAAAACTAAAAAACATTGATTTTCACCTATACTAGACTCGTTAAAACTTAACAGTAAAGGACCTATAAATTATAAACAGGAATGAACCACTCCTTGTTAGGGTTCAATTTTAATACTAAGTTGGACTCATCCAAAGGATGAGCATATATAACAAGAAAATGTTATCCTCCTCAGGCTTGTCAAAAATAAAGAGGTACTTGCTAGAAATGGTGGGGGAAAAGAGAGAAAATGAATCCAGTTGTCACACTTCGTTTTAAAAATTTGTATAGCACTCTTGAACACGACACTTTTGTCACATTCATATTTGGGTTGGGAAAATCCTTTGGCCAAACAGTTAATCAAACCACATTGAAAGTCTTCATCCGGTTTCTGGGTATTAGATTTAGGTCAATCGTCACCATCTGCAGTGTCATTATGTGTTCAAGAGATCAGTTTAATAAACCATTCATTACAAACATTTGTCTCCATTCGTGTTGACCATCCTTGATTCAATCCTCGCTTAAAATTTCTTCAAAAACTTAACCTAATGGTTTCGTGTCATAGGCTTTCCTATGACGGATCAATTTGTATCGACGACAACTCATCATCTAGAAAGTTGATCTAGAATCCTAACAGAACCTTGGAATCTGCATGCCCTAATGGTAGGTTTCTCGCTTTCGATGATAGGTTGCATGATTGATCTCCAATCGAACGATTCTGTGAAATGTTCGACTTCAGATCACAAATTCACATTTCATAGATTGTACTGAGTACATTGAGAACCATTTTCATTATTGGTGGTTTCTCTCACACTTGTTAACAATTCACATTATTGACTGGTAATCAAGTGGTTTCTACCATGTTCGACTTCGACACAATCAATCGCATGGATAGAATCGTACTAGTTCGAGAAGTAGGAATCAACAACCTGGATCTAGTTTCCACCATCCAAGCTATGAGGAATTTAATTATTCATTATATAGTAGACTATTTCTAACAGATGGCTGCGTCCATACTGTGTCTAGCCTTCATGTAATTCTAAAATCATTTCTGTATCAGAACATGTAGCCAGTTTTGATCTGAGTATGGGAATACCCACCTCAGCGATGATATATATATATATATATATATATATATATATATATGCTTGCATTGATTTTTTTTTAGGGTTTCAACAGGTGTGCCTACAGCCCAATCCTCGGAATGATAAAGCACTTCACTCTTCATAACTCTTCAGACTTCGCACTTTAAGGGGCAATATGTTACACTGAAATTTGTCACCATGACATTGAGTGTCTACATAAGTTCATCATTACCTATTTATTGCTTCCTTAGAAGTTTAAAAACATAAAGTTCCCTAAATCAAGTCTTGAAACTGGAAGAAGCTCTTAAAAATCCTAAAAAGCCTACTCCTGCACTTTTCCTAGTCATTCCCTGCGGTACCACGACTAATTGCTATATAATTTGCGGTACATCCCGCACATAAAGATCATTAAAACTGCGGAGCCCTATAAAAGGTAAAATAAAGAGAAAAGTAATTTCTAGAAGCCCAACTGGTCAAATGTTCTCCTAGCTGGGGCCTTCTAGAAGTGCTCTCTGGTCAAGCTTCACCCCTTCCATTCATGAACCTTCATCCCTTCATAAATGGAGCTATCCCTTGGTTTTTGGAGCTGAAATCCCATGATGAGAGGGCTTTATCTATTCCTTTTTGGAGCTGAAACTACCTCTCTTTAGCTATAAATTGAGGCCAAGTTTCAGTCTCTAGGGTACTTTTTGATACTTAGTAGTTGAAACTTACTTCTTAGCTTGTAGAAGAGAATTGCTAAAGGAATCATACTCTCCACATTTGGCATTGTTGGCATGAGAGAGATTACATACTCATGTCCATAGCCTTATGCTGATTTAGAGAGTTAGAGCCTTGTCAAACTGAGGAAAATGGTTGTTTGGGACCCTGAAATAATCTGTACAAACATCAAGGCGTCAAGGTTGTAAGGTTTCTTCTTTTATTCAAAGTTAATACAAATGGATTCTATTTTCTCATTGAGTTGTTCATCTATCTTTTGAATGATTTAATTATTAGACTCCTTGATCACTAAGATAGATTATTGCTTTCGAATTATCATATTTTGCAGATGCTTTTGATCTAGTTTGCCTGTCTTCGATTGCAGATCTTATATGCTGGATCGATAACTTCTGGAGCGACTGGATTAAAGATCGAGCAAGCGTTGGACTTCAGGTAGGAGTATCTATCCATAGTTAATGAGTAACTCTTAAGTAAAATGGTCTAGAAAAAATGGTCTACATCTGTCTGTTTGTTTCTAGATATCCTTAGGATACTAGGGAGATTTCTCTTCTCCACAAGAGGGATTTGTCCATGCAACAACATCGCAAATCACAAATCACAGTGTTTATTTTCTTCCTTTAACACTTACTGCTCCCATCTGCTGATTGCGATATTGAAATATTGCATATCACACTTCGCACCTTTTTCCTTTTTCTTTAAGACTTATCGCTTCCTAAATGCCGATTGTGATATTACACTCGAGCTACGCCGCTCGTCCCACCACCACGTTATCTGTCGCATCTCACATCACACATCACATCGTTTCCCCTTTTCATTTAAGACTTACCGGTATCCCTCCAACTTTACGATAATGCGATTACGATATCGCACTTTGCACTTTGAAACTTTCTCGGACAACACTTTCACTATCCATCTAACTTTTCAATATTACAATTGCAATATCGCACTTCGCACTTCGTAAATTTTACCACATCACGAATTTCTCATCATAGCTTTTTCCATTTTCTTTTAATACTTACCGCTCCTATCTATCGATTGTAGTATTGCGATCGCACTCCACCACTGTTCCCACCACCACGTCACGCGTCGCAAGTCACATTTTGCAACCTTTTCCCTTTTCTTTTAAGGCGTAAAGGTATTTTTGTCGATTGTGATATTGCGATAACGCACATTGCAAATCGCAAAATTTTCCATTTTCGCATTTCACATTTCGCTATTCTTTCCTTTTTGAATTTCGCATTTTGCAATTCTTTCCTTTTCGTATTTCGCATTTCACGGTTCTTTCCTTTTCACACTTTGAATTTCGTAGTTCTTTCCCATCGCATTTTGCACGTCGCAGCTTTTAGCCCGTCACACTTTGCACTTCACAATTTTCTCTCCATCGCATCTCTCTCATCACACTTTTCAAATTATTTTGTTTCGAAGAATTTTTGTGCTATAATAAAGTTTTAGTCATGTTTAAACCTCTACGTTCCACTTCTAAGCCTTGTTTCATGTGTTAAGACCTCCATTAGTCTCTTTAGCCCTTTTTTTGCTCCAAGCTACAAATCAACACTTTTTCAATTAGAATTAAGTCATGGATAGCTTAGTTGCATGGATAGAAGCATGGCATATAAACCATATGATAAGTAGAGTGCATTTAGCCATTTGGGCAAGTTGAGTATGGTTTAGAATTAATTTCATTTCTTCCATTTATTTTCAACAATTTAATTTAGTTTCTTTTTGTCATTTCCTTTCTGCACATTAAATTAGTTTCATTTCTGTCATTTCCTTTATGCAAATTAAATTAGTGATCAAGGTCGATATTGGTGGCCACCTTCCTATTCAACTTAGGGCCTCACCATTATCTCTTTCATTTTTTCAGTTTCGGTACAACTTACTATTTTTAGCAGTTTTTTAGGTCCTAAACTTCCAGATCCGTTTTGAGGCCCTAAACGATGTTTTTTTGTGCATAGTTTGTCCGGTGAATATGATACCATTACAGCATTGATATTCGCGACAAAAGTTGTAGTCCTCGGATAGATATTTCTAACGATGTGTCATACACGCGAAACGGAGATCATATGCCAAAGTTACATCCTGAGGAAGTTGAAACACCAATTTACCCAAACGGGGCCCATATTTTTGGCGCTTCATCTTCTAGGGTTAGGTTTTTGGACGTTTAGAGTTCTCCATTGTTTCTTAATAATAAATAGGCCCTCGAGCCTCATTGTAACATAGTTCAGAGGTATGTAGCCACCACATCTCTTCTTAGAGATTCACTACCAGCACCCTAGCTAGTTTATTTCCATTCTGTTTGTAAGAAAATTTCAGTCTTTGATATTAATGAAATGAAGTGTTATTTCCACTGCATATTTGTATTTGTAGTTATATGTGTATTCTGTTGTGTTCCTGCATAAATCTGGATCAGTGGTATCAGAGGGGCCTGCTTTTTCTCGATCCTTCTTTGCATGTCCCCAACAAGGTCAGGGTATAAGTAGTTAGGGCTTGATCTGGTGGAACCTTTACAAGATCAGCCTCGCAAACCCCGATGAATGCCCATGGGGGACGAAAAGGAAGATGAGGGAGCAGGAGATCCTATCAAAATATTGCTCGAAGAGGCCCTCCAAAAACAAAGGAACGCGATGATGGATAACTTTGCCCAAATCCTTCAATGATTGCCCACCAGGGCGCATCTACATCCAACAACCACTCTGGAGGCGTGACTCCCTTTAAGGCACAAGTAAACTTTGACATTCCCATATTTGAGGGTCAAATAGATGCAGATGCCAAAGATAGATGGTTGAATATATTAGAAGGATATTTCTCGGTTCATGACTTTTTCGACCGAGAGAAGATTATTTTTGCACTCCTCAAAGCTACCCCCATGTCAAGGAATGGTGGGAAACCTATTCTGAGAAAACGGACAAGACAGAACCCTCTCTGTTCTCAGTCGTGCCCACTTGGAATTCTTTCTGAGTTGCCATCAAGGAGCAATACTATCCGATGAGGAAAATTACATACAATGGACTATGTTGCGACAACAAAGGGATCAAGATGTGCATGAGCTTATGAATCTGTTCCATACCCTACGCACAAATTTGGGTATCAAAGATTCAGAGAAACATTTGGTGCTAAAGTATCACGGTTTTCTACACAAATACATTTAGGAGGAAATGGAGTTCCTTGACATCTCCTCACTTGGTACGGCATACCGGTATGCTGCCAAGATTGAGTAGAAACTCAAATAGAAGAAGAAAGACTTTGGATCTGCGAATCAAAAGTAAGGGAAAGGTGCCCCCAAACCAAAAACCAAAGGACAAAGCCAAGGAATGGTGGCCCAAGACAACCTGCCAAAGCCACAAGCAAAGAAAAACACCATGAAGCCAAAGAAGGACATGGGAATGTGGTGTGAGTTCCATAAGAGCTCCACTCACAACACAAGTGAGTGTCAGGCCAAGCAGTCGCTGGTGGCTGAGATGAGGGCTTCTAAATCAAATGCATGCTATGACTCTAAATCGGAACCTAACAAGGGGAATGACATAGGGAAGAAGATTATTGATGCAGATCCCAACGCCATTGTTTCCACTACGAAGATCTAGAAGGAGGAACTAGATGATCCAGAGGAGGCAGAGCATCTCTTCCACTCCCAGATGTGGGTAAAGGGTTCCCCACTACAATTCATTGTCGAAAATGGGATCCAAAAGAACCTCATTTCAGCAGAAGTCATGAAGCGGTTGGGCTTGTCGACCACAGTGCACCCACAACCATACACCATCAGGTGGCTTCACCAAGGACGGGATCTCCACGTTAGCCAGTAGTGCTGCCTTCCCTATAGCATCATTCCCTTCATGAATGAGGTATTGTGTGACATTTCTCCTATTGATGTTTCTGATTTATTGTTAGGAAAACCATACTTTTTGAAGCAACATGCTGTGTATGAGTCCCGGCCTCGCGCTTTTATTGTTACTTTGGGAAATAAGTTTTACAGGATATTAGAGGTACCACCGCTTCCCACTATCTCTTTGGTTACTGCAAAAAAATGTAGTAAGCTCATTTCCCAACCAGGAAATTTGTTTTCCTGATGATCTGCCCCCAGGCCAAGAAGAATATTGTGGCCACGACCTCCAAACATGGCTCCTCTTCATGAAAAAAATAAATGGACAAGGTTGTGGAGGAGTATGGGGACATCTTCACCTCACCCATAGGGGTGCCTCTACACTGTCAGGTCAAGCACCCCATTGATTTGACCCCAGGTGCACTGCTACCCAATGAACTGATCTATAGGTGCTCTCTTTTGGAGAATGATGAAATCAAGTGGCAGATTTAGGAGCTACTACAGAAAGGTCACATCTGTCCAAGTTCATCACCCTGTGGGAGCCCGATCGTGTTGGTATAGAAGAAGGATGGGACTTGGAGACCCTGTATTGACTATTGGGCGCTGAACAAGATCACTGTCCAAAATAGGTACCTGATCCCATGGATTGATGACCCTCTAGACCAACTCAAAGGAGAAAAATGTTTCAGTAAGATCGACTTGAAGTCTGGGTATCACTAGGTACCAATTGAACCCTCTAATGTGTAGAAGACTTCCTTCAAAGCCAAGGAGGGCCTTTTCGAATGGCTCTTCATGCCTTTCAGGTTGACGAATGCTCCAACAACCTTCGTGAGGTTGATGGATGACATCTTATGTCCATTCACCAACTCGTTCGTAGTGGTGTACTTGGATGACATTATGATCTTCAACCAGACTTGGGAAGAGCACCTTCACCACATCCAAGAAGTCCTCCAAACACTACAACAACACAAGTTGTGTGCTAATTTGGAGAAGTGCACTTTTGGCATGACCCAGGTTCAATATCTGGGATACATTATTGATGAAAGGGGGGTGCATGTGGATCTAACCAAGATCCAAGTCATTCAGGATTGGCCAGACCCAACCACTCTAACAGAGCTTCACAGCTTTCTAGGTCTTGCTAATTTCTACCACAGGTTCATGTTGGGATTCTCTCATATCACTTGGCCCTTGAGTCAAGTAACCAAGGGAGGAGCGAAAGAAAAATTATTTTGGTAGGAATCTCAACAGAAGGCGTTAATAGAACTGAAACATCACCTCTGTTCTACCCCAGTGCTCACATTATCAGACTTGCAACAACCATTTGAGATCGAGATAGATGCCTCTGACTATGCTATTGGGGCAGTTCTTACTCAACAGGGGCATCCAGTGGCATATCACAGTGAGACATTGTATGACACAGTTTGCAAGTATCCCACTTGTGGCAAAGAAATGTATTCCATTGTGCAGGCTTGTCGACAATGGAAGCATTACATTTTGGGGAAGGAAAAAATCATCCACACAGACCACCGAACCTTGAAGTTCATATAGACACAAGGGAAGTTGCAGAACGATCACCATCAGAAGTGGTCCACATATCTGCAACAATTTAATTTGAACATCAAGTACAAGAAGAGTAGCACCAATAATGTTGTCGACTGCCTCAGTCGACCACCGATCGTGGCCATAACCACAGTTCTCAACTCTTGTGGGCATGAGACTTCTTATTGGCTGCTTCTCTACAAGAGTGATCCAGAATTAAGCCACACATACAAGGCACTCTTGGGGGGTACGCAAGTTCCAAATTTTCACCTCCAAGATGCAATTTTATGTCACCTGGGACACATTTGTGTTCCTCCAAGCGAGCATGACAAGATGATATGGGAAGTGCACTATAGTTGAGTAGCTGGGAATTTTTGGGTCGAGAAAATAGTGGCAGTACTCCAGAAGTATTTCTATTGGATGAACCTTCAATAGGATGTCGAGAAGTACATTAGATCCTGCACTGCTTGTGCCATTGCCAAACCGACCATCAAGAAGCAAGGCCTCTATACTCTGCTACCTACCCCTAGTCCACCTTAGGAATCCATATCCATGGATTACATGTTAGGCCTTCCTTCTACTAAGCATGGAAATGACTGTGATTTTTTGGTCGTCGACAGATTCTCGAAGATGGCCATTATGGTGGCCTGTAAGAAGAATATCACAGTAGAATCCACTGCTAAACTCATATTTGAATGAGTGTGGGTTTAGTTTGGGATCCCACAGTCTATCATATAAGATCGCAACAACAGGTTCCTCAACACATTTTGGTCCAGCCTCTGGTCAATGTTGGACACCAAGCTCACCAAGTCCACAACTTTCCATCCCCAAATTGATGGCCAGACAGAGGTCATCAACATGATGATTATACACATTCTACACATGTAAGATTCAAAGCATCCATGCACTTGGGATGAGAGCCTTCCCTATGTACAACATAGTTATAATCGGGCTCTCTACAGCTCAACCAACCACAACCCCTTTTAGGTGGGCTTGGGATTCCAGCCACTATGTCCCATTGACGTAGCCATGCCATTTGCAGCTACTTCGGTTGATTTGGATCATGTCCAGTCTGAAGTTGACAAAGCGAACAACTTCATCGAGTGCATTCAACACATTTTCCAACAGGTTCATGACATATTGGAGAGAGCCAATTCTAAGTACAAGCAATGACATGATCAACATCGGGTGCCACACAACTTCCAGGTGGGCGATAAAGTGTGGCTACATTTGTAGAAGGAGCGCCTCACTGGACCCCACCGCAACCGTCGCCTGCTCTGATATGGGTCATACACCATCACTAAGGTTGTAGGGAACAATGCCTTCAAGCTCAATGTTCCACCATTCCTTGTTCTGCACCCAGTATTTAATGTATACCGCCTTCGTCCCTACTTCCCACCTCTACTGGACACCTCTAGCATTGCAAAAGAACTCACACCAAAAGAGTTAAACCCATGCTGCATGGAACAAGGCATCACAGATTGTATCATGGACATGCAAATCAAGAACACTCACCAATGGAAGATCCAACTGTATTGGGTTGTCAAAGTTGGCCAACTCCTGCACCAAGGCAAGTGGTTCACCAGGAACCAAGTTCAGCAGAAGTTTCCTCATCTCATGGAGGAACTCAACGCAATGGGGACCACTGCTTCCTAACGGGGGAGGAATGATCCAGGTGGATATTGGTGGCCACCCGCCTATTCTACTTAGGGCCCCACCATTGTCTCTTTCAATTTTTCAGTTTCGGCACAACTTACTATTTTTAGCATTTTTTCAGGTCTTGAACTTTCGGAGTCGTTTTGAGGCCCTAAACAACGTTTTTTGGGAATCGTTTATCCAACAAAGACGATTCCATTTCAGAATTGATATTTTCAACAACACTTTTATTCCTCAAATAGATATTTCTAACGATGTATCATACGCGTCAAACGGAGATCATATGCTGAAGTTACGTCCCTGGAAAGTTGAAACACAAATTTAACCAAACAGGGCCCACAACTTTGGCACTTCATCTCCTAGGGTTATGTTTTTTAAACGTTTAGAGTTCTCCATTGTTTCTCAATAATAAATAGGCCCTAGAGCCTCATTTTAACATAGTTTAGAGGTTTGTAGCCGCCACATCTCTTGTCAGAGATTCGCTACCAGCACCCTAGCTAATTTATTTCCATTCTGTCTGTAAGCAAATTTCACTCTTTCATATTAATGAAATGAAGTGTTCTTTCCACTGCATATTTTTATTTGTCGTTATATGTGTATTCTGTTGCATTCCTTCATAAATCCTCATGAATTATTTCCCTTTCTGTCATTTCCTTCCAGCAATTTACTTTTCAGTTTTTATCATAGTTTAGGAAATAACACCCTTTTGTAAAGCAAAAGAGGATGACATGAACAAAATTCATATGTTGTGTATATAGCACTATCACCTCCAATTTTGTACAAACCTCGGGCTGATAAAATAAACTAGGGAAGTCCCTAGGAGTTGCAACACTCTTGGTGCAATACCCGGGCTCACCAAAGACCATGAGATAAGTCATATCACTCCAACCATAAAGGAAATGAAACAAGGATTAACTTACTACCAGTGCTAGAACCTTTGATATCTATTATTTTGAGTATGGATCATATTATGAAGCTTAAATTCCTTAACTCTAGTAAGGTTGTGGAAGGTGTGAGAGAGTCATTTTCAGTGATGGAGCCAAGTTCAAATCCTAAAGCATCCATCTTAGAGAAAAAATTAATCCAATATGCATTAATAATTAGAAAAGGAAAAAAATGTATTATATATAGAAAGGATAAGGTGAAATTAGTGCTCAAACTTGTTGTAGAATGGATAGGGTTAAAGTCTTCATGAACCAACCCGTGATAAAAAATATTATTGGAAAACTAGTAAAAGAAGTCTCTCTTATACTTTGGTTAGGAGAAATATGGTGAAATATTCTTTGATATTCCCCCCAATATAAGCTGGTGGTCATGGGATGGTGTTGTTGTTGAGAAAACGATCCTCCAAATTTTTTTTTCTCATTCAATTTCAAAGCTTACTTATGTTTTTACGAGTGTTCGCTATTAGCTATATTATGTTTTTATGAGTGTTCCATTTTTTGGTGTTTTCCTAAGTTATGACTATCCTTTCAATGCCTCTAAGTGTTTATTTTCCTCCTAGGTTAGAGTTTCATAAGTGTTGCTTTCTTATCTTTTGTAAGTTGTCTTGTTTCCTTTTTAAATATAGAAAAAGCACTAGCTTTCCTTTGACTTAGCCAAACTCACTTCACTTAACATGCACACCACAAAAAAGAAAGAAAAAGTATATTTATTCCTTAGTGAGAGTCAAATTCCAAAGTTAGTGACTAAACATGTGCTGTAACAGAACACTACACCCTCTATCTCAGTTGTTTCATGGCAATAGGAGGTAGTTTCTAATTAGATTTATTTTTGTTTTTAGTGAACTATAATCATTTGTGTCCATTTTGGGTTTTTTTTCAATAAGGGAGTAACACATTTGGTTACATTAGTCCAATTATTCCATGGCGAGGCAATAACAAGAACAAAGGTATCCTCGTTTGCAGTTGAATAAGGGGTTTTTGTTATTTCACAAGGAAAAATTTTAACTCTTTCCTTCTACGTATTGGTTCAATGCACATTTATTTTCTTGAGACATTTTACTAAATAAATTGGGCTTCAATTATCTTTTGATGATTTTCTTTTCCCTTTTTTTTAGAGTATTCCATACCTAGGACTTGTCGTTGTTGGTTTTATTGAACCCTTGGGCCTCAAAACACTATGCCCAAGTACCTCAAGTTCCTTTGTCCTTGCATGAAATTTATTTGGTTGTTTTATAATTTTTTTATTTACATATTGTGACTCTTTTAAATTATTCTCCCCCAAGGATAGACTGTTAATTTTAGTTACCAATTTCTACCACTCTAGGATAGAATGGACATCGAGCTTCCTCTAGCGTTGTGTTCAAAAAATAATTGGAGTAAAATACTCTCGTAATCTAGTATCATGTTGAAATTGTTCCTATTACTGCACCCCATGTCAGGAAATCTATTTATTAGTACTAAATCAAGAGTTATATCTCTATCATGACTAGCCAAGCCAGATATGATTTGGTTTATAGCTCCAGGGATGCAACATCCACACCCTTATTCTAGTAAGAGATTTTATTTTTCTTTTTATTTAACCCATTACTTTTATGACTATAGGTCCATGGAAATTCTCTTATGGCTTGTGTTTGTAGGTAGTTTTATAATTATGTGTGGAGTTCGCCTTGGTTTCAAAGCTCAGTTTGGTTTCCATTAATTAACTTCTTTGTGCTATAGTACCACAGGTTGGCTTTCTTAGAAAATATTCAGTTTTTTTATGTAAACATATGTACACTAAGAACGTGTTCTTGTCAAGGTTTCATTAACCACATAAGGATTGCGATGGATTTTCTTATTTGTATTATTTCACAATTCCACTCGAGAGTCAATATTATCTCATGGTTATGGACATGTCAATTCTTTGTCCATATGTATGAACATATTGCAACTATAATGGTTGGAATTTATAATTATTTTGTTTAATGATACACAATATACCATCGCTAACTTATCGTTCGTGTATACTAAAATATGTGAAAGTTTCAATCTCAGGTTGTTTGATCGAGGAACCTGTTCAGTTCTTTTATGAGTTGGTTACGTCAGAATCAAATGCATGTATGTAATTCTTATCATGTTAATCAGACTTTATTGATATAGTGATTTCACTTCGAAGGTTGATGTATACATAAACATACATAATTTTCCTTGTACTAACCTCTAAGATTTCATTTTTAGTCCATCTTATGCATCTTATTAATAAATATTATATAGTATTGATATAATTGACATATGTTAAAAAATCCTCTAATTTATATTTCTCTCTTTATGAAGTTGATTATCCTATTTTATTTTGAATAGTCCTTCCTGATTTATATTCCTCTCCATTTGTATGGAATATTTATCCATTTAATAATGGTTTATTGTATAGTATTACCTCATAATGTAGACTTTAGAATTCATTCCATGCACCTCATTAGTTTTATTTAAAATACTACTTACGTATCTACAATTTGTAAATTTGCCTTTATGCTCGTACTTTAGTGTCTCTAACTGCTTAGGTTATATTATTATTTAAATTTAGTCTTCATGCGTGACAACCATAAGAACATCACATTCCATGTTTCTATATATTAGTAAACAATCAACTTTAATACAAGGGATTTCATGTAGTCACTTGTTTAAAAACATCAATTAATAATGATCATCCAAAGTATTATACTTCCTTGATTGCTAGACTAACAACATAGTTCACATTTCATTACTCATTAGGGATAGCATAAGTCGTGAGGGCCCTATATTACTAGTGCAGTCCCTTAATGTTGTTATTATATCCCCCTTATTGTTATTTTTGTACCCATGCAGTACCCATATTGTTATTATTCTGCCCCAAAATAGCCCAATATTGTTATTTTTATGCCCTTACTTTATTATTGTTAGGTCGGCTAGGTTCATATTGTGACCCCGTGGAATGCTATATATAGAAAGAAGGTTTTCTCATTTGTGTCATCCAAGAATTTTTCATTTATGTAATGTAAAGGAGGTTTCCCCCTTGAGGTGGATGATTTATAAGGCATTGCTATATCTTGTCTTCTCTTCTGGGAGTTGGTTTCATAACATCTTGTATCAGAGCTTTGGCTTCTAGGAATTCACTGCTTCAAATGGGTCATCATGGAATTTTCTATATAATTTTTTTTTCTATGAAGGTTCAAACGCTAAAAAAAATCTATTTTTGAATAAATCCTGAGGAAATTTGTGTAAAAATTTCATATCTTGGCTCGCAATATTTTAGGAGATATGATCTGTGGAAGTTAGGGTTTTTGCAAGCTCCTGAATTTCATCTCAAAGCGGTAACACTGGGGAAAGCATCATAACTATCCCTCTGAGCATCGAATTGGAATTATGTAAAAAGTGGCCAAAATTACATGGACTTTAGTTCCCTGTGTATCGATTTCAGAGTTGAAGGAGGAAACAATGACATGTGGTAGGCCGTACAAGTTCGATCTACTGAACTAGTCCATAATTAGGTCATTGTGGGAGATTTGACATAACTTTGTATTGAAGAATCCAAATCAGTTCAGACCCATGGCATTGGCAAGAAGATTCAAAGGGACAATAAAGTATCAAAGATAAAATCTTAGGGATCCGAAATCATAGAGATACATCAAATTCAATATCGAGCTCCGCAAAATCAAGAAAATGTGTGTACTTTTTTTGAAATTGCATAAGTCTTATTTTATAAATGAGTTTGAAGGGATTCCAAGGCCATATTGAAGCACAGATATTAGTATTGGATTCTAAAATGGCCAATAAAAATAATTCAACACCAATCAAGCCCTCAGAAGGCTCTACTATGACTCATGAAGAGGAATAACATGATATATCAAAATAACAAGAACAAGTGCAACAAATTTCGCTCTCGCAAAGAGTAACAAAAAATTAAATGGAAGCAAAGATGGATGAATTGAAGAAAGGCATGGATGCTAAAATGGATATTTTGAAGAAATGAATGGAAGCTAAGATGGATGGTTTGAAGAATGGCATGGAAACTAAGATGGATGGTATAAAAGGAAACATGGAAGCTAAGATGGATGGTTTGAAGAAAGGCTGGGAAGAAAAGATGGATGGTTTGAGGAAAGCCATGGAAGCTAAGATGAATGGTTTGAAGAATGGCATGAAAGCTAAGATGGATGGTATAGAACACAACGTGGAATATTTTAAGAAAGAATTTGAAGGTTTGAAGGAAGGTTTGGCAAAGTTGCTAGAAGAAAATATTCCTAATGGTGAAAAATTAGTAGAGGAAACTCATGATGAGAATAAAAGAAATTTTAGTCATGATTTCATAGAATCTAATGATCTATTTAGGACCTACCATATTCCAAAGCTAGATATGAGGAATTTTTATGGCAAGGATCTGATAACTTGGATACTACAAATGCTCCATAATACGCAAAATACACAAATGGTACGCATTGCAACTTTATATTTAGAACAAAATCAATTTTTATGGTATCGATGGATTTTTTCTTATAAACCACTAGTCACTTGGACAATTTTTATGGAGGAAATGATAGCACATTGTGAGGATAAAAAGAGCGACACCTTCTTTAGCCAATTCATAAATGTCAAACAAAAGGGTTCAAGGATGGATCACATTAAGAAATTCCAAAAATTGAATATAAGGGTAAATAATATTCTAGAGGAACATAGGATTGATGTCTTCATAGGGAATCTAAAGGCTAATATCCAACATGAGGTTTTCCTTTGGGAACCTGATACATTGGAGAAGGCATTTAGGTTGGTAAGAAAAATTGAAAGATAAATTATGGAGACAAGGAATCCTACCACTCACAACTATAAAGATGGATGTGTTGCTACTCCTATACTTCCACAACCTACAAGGTTGACACCACAACAATTGGAAGAAAAAAGAGAAAAAAGGCTTTGCTATATTTGTGATAGAAAATACACTAAAGTTCATAAGTTTGTTGAGAAGAAATTATTTTACATAGATTGTGAAGAGGAGGAAAAAAAGGAACAAGAAACTTCAAAAGAAGAGGATATACACCAATAGTGAACCCTAGAGGAAGAAGAAATGAATCTGATCATATATTGTAATGAATTGGAAGGAATTACCATACCTCAAACTCTCAAGATAGAAGGACATATCAAGAATAAAAATGCAATAGTGCTTATTTATTGGGTAGTACCCATAATTTTATTCATTGTAAGGTAGCCAAGGAATTGAATTGCTTACTATACCTAGTGCCAGAGTGTCAAGTGATGGTAGAAAATGGAGGAACTATAAATTACTCTGGAAAGTGCTACAATATAAAGCTAACCATAGGGTAATATGTACTGAATATTCCAATGATTTCCATTCCAATGGGTGGTGCTGATGTTGTACTAAGATTACAATGGTTACAATCTTTGGGGATGATAACTTTTAGTTTTCAAGAACTTTTCTTGAAATTTTTTTCGGAAGGAAAGGAAGTTGAATTAACTGGGTATCGCAGGAAAGATGGGAAAGATAATAATATATAATGTCATGAAAAATATTATGAATAAATAACAACGAGGTGCTATTGCACAATTATGCTCAGTAGAAGTTCCAACATAAAAATCATCTATTTCTCGAGATCTCCAAAAAGTCTTGGATAATCATTTAAAGGTGTTTCAAACTTCGAAAGGAATCCCACCTATTAATGATAATGATCATGCTATTAATTTTATTCCAGGAAGTGTTCCTCCAAACATCAGGCCTTACATTTATCCTTATGTCCAATAGAGCAAAATTGAATGTATGATTGCAAAAATGCTAGAGGCTGGTATAATTCAATCTAGTCAAAGTTATTTTTCTACTTCAGTAGTATTGGTGCACAAGAAGGATGGGTCATGGTGCATGTGTATGGATTATAGGGAGCTCAATCAGATCACTATTAAAGATAAATTTCCTATTCTTGTGATTGATGAAATATTGGACGAATTACATGGAGAAATTTATTTCACTAAGTTGGACCTTCATTTAGGATATCATCAAATTAGAATGAAGACTGAAGACATTCCAAAAAAAACCTTTCAAACTCATGAGGGTCATTATAAATTTTTGTTCATGCCTTTTTGCCTTACCAATGCACCTTCTACTTTTCAAGGGTTGATGAATTCTATTTTCAAACCCTTCCTTAGAAAACTTTTGTTACTATTTTTTGATGATATACTAATCTACAACAGGTCTTGGAAGGATCATGTTCAACATCTTGACAGGGTGCTCAAAATATTAGAGGAGAAACAATTATATGCAAAAACCTCCAAATGTTTCTTTGGAGTACAAGAGGTGGAATATATAGGTCATATTGTATCTCAGGAGGGTTTTAAGGTAGACCCTAACAAAATTAAATCCATTAAGGAATGGAATTTCCTCACAACCATAAAGACCCATTAAGGAAAGAAGGAAAACCCATTTCTTTTGAAACTCATCCAATCAAAGGAAAGTATTTAAAAAAATCTATTTATGAGAAAGAAAGGTTGGCAATACTACATGCACTAAAGAAATGGCGACCTTGCCTAATGGGAAGACACTTCAAGGTAAAAACTGATCATCATAGTCTTAAATACTTTTTTGAAAAAATATTGTCTTCAGAAGAGCAGCAAAAATGGGTCACAAATATGTTGGGTTATGAATTTGAAATCATCTACAAAAAAGGGAAGTTAAATGTTGTTGCAGATGCACTCTCAAGAAAGGATGAGGATGTGGAAGAATTTATTTGTGACATTCTATTATCCAACCCAATTGGATAACCGAAGAAAGGGAGGAATGGAAGAATTAAAAAGAAGTATGGACACTCATTCAAAAGTTGCAGCAAGATCCCAGTACATATGATATGTTTAGTTGGAAAAATGATTCATTATGATACAAATATCGCTTATATCTTTGTAATAATTCCCAATTAAAACAAAATATTCTTTTGGAATTTCAAAACTCTCCCTTAGGAGGACACTTCAGATTCTTAAAAACTTACCACAGGGTGAAGAAATAATTTCTTTTGGTATCGCCTTAAATTTGAAATTCAAAAGTTTGTGGCAGAATGTTTGGTTTGCCAACAAAATAAAGTTGAGGCAATTAAGACCCAGGGTCCTCTATAGCCTTTCTCCATTCCAAATAAGCGTTTGGAGGAGCTTCCAATGGATTTTATCACAAGTTTACCTAAGTCCGAAGGAAAGAGTGTCATCATGGTGGAAGTTTATATATTTACTAATTATGCACACTTTTGTGCATTACCTCATCCATTTAAAGCGAGTAAAGTTGCTACTACATTTATGGAACAATTCAAAAGATACATGGAAACCCAAAAATTATTGTAAGCGAGAGAGATCCCATTTTCACTAGAATTTTTTGGACAAAATTATTTTCTTGTTTGGGTACTCAACTATCTCATAGCTCATCTTATCATCCTCAATCCGATGGGAAAAATGAGATAGTGAACAAATGTTTGGAAGGATGTATTATTTGTTTTGTATCTAACAAACAAACACAATGGGTCAATTGATTACCTCTGGTTGAATGGTGGTATAACACTTCCTTCCACACTGTAGCAAAAATGACCCCATTTATGGCACTTTATGGATATCATCCATCGTCCATCACATTATATTTAAGAGAAAATTCTAAGGTTCAAGCAGTGGAAGATCACATTGAGCATTAACAACAATTTCTCAAACTCTTAAAGGATAACCTAAATTTGGCACAAAATCGAATGAAACAATGGGAAGATCAACATTGCAACGAGAGAAGTTTTGATGTAGGTGAATGCATATTTTTATTGCTACAACCATACAAACAAATGACCCTCAAGAAAGCTAAGAAGGATAATAAATTATCACCAAAGTACTATGGTGCTTACAAGGTATTGCAAAATACTGGTACTATGGTATACAAATTGGAGCTTCATGCATCTTCCCGAGTGCACCCAGTTTTCCATGTTTCATGCTTAAAGAAGATTATAGGTGACAAACTTCCAGTTCAAACAATATTTCCAAAATTTTATGAGGAAGGAAAAATCATATTAGAACCTGAAGTAGTCACATAAATAAGAACTCGACAACTACTAAATCGATCAATTTCAAAGTATCTCATTTAGTGGAAGAACTTACCCATTGAATATTCCACATGGGAGGATGAGAATTTTATACAGAAGGATCATGAATTGCTCAAGCATTGAGGAAAAAACGTTTTTGAAGGAGAGGGGCATGTTAGGGCCCTATATTACTAGTGTAGTACATTATTGTTATCAGTGTAGCCCTCTTATTGTTATTGTTGTACCCATGTAGTCCCCATATTTTTATTATTGTGCCCCATAATAGCCAATTATTATTATTGTTAGTTCGGCTAGGATTATATTGTGACCCCATGGCCTCCTATTTATAGAAAGGAGGTTTTGTCATTTTTGTCATCCAAGAATTGTTCATTTATGTAATGTAAAGGAGGTTGCCCCGTAGAACTAGTTGATTTCTAAGGCATTGATCTCTCTTTTCTTCTATTTTGGGAGTTGATTTCATAACACATGTATTATATATTTCTTTATCTAAAGTAATATAATTACATTCATTTTCATACATATATGGTTTCTAGGAACAAATAAATTAGGTATATCCTTAGCATTTAATAGTACCATTATTATAGAAATACAATCTCTTCCTTACTCATTGGTAATTTGTTGTCATTGCAATTAATATTATAACATACCTCAATATAATATAGAAGTTTCAATCGTTATCTCATCTCTTTTTCCACATAAGACATTATTATTAGACTTGTAACCTTATATTTAACTCACACCCATTAATTTTAGATTATATATATTTCAGTATAGTTCAAATTAGGTATTATACAATGAGAAACCATAATTTCCAATCCTACGTGTATCAATTTCTCCTATTCTCATGTCAATTCTAACTTCAATTTTATAATCTTACTAAGAACACTTTTCTTCATTAAATTTATATTCACCACAATCATATTAAATTTATACGCTGATGACTGTAACTTATAAAAACATACATAATCCTGCATGTAAAACTTAAATACCTATCCTAAACACTAGTATACATATTTTTTTCTTATTCTAACTCATATCTCATTCTCAATCAGATCCAATATGCATATATTCATTCATCACCATTTCTCGTCAAAAATAATACTACTTTCATTATTTTATCCATGCTTAGGAAAAATAATAAACTCGAAATCCGTTGAATTATGCATGCAAATTTAATTATTCAAATATTGAAATAATTTTAACTCAGTATGGAAATATATAAAATCTATTATATTCTGTCCATACATTTCATTAACTAGAAATTTTCACATTAACATAGGAACATAATTTGTCTAATTGTAGTCACTTCTTGGAGAATATTCAGGGGTTGAGAACGTCCTCGCCAACCATGAACTGTCTCTAGTATTTCATTAACTAGAAAATTTCACACTAACATAGGAACATAATTTGTCTAGCTGTAGTCACTACTTGGAGAATATTCACGGGTTGAGCACGTCCCCCCCAACCATGAACTGTCTCCAGCAGTTCCCCCTAAGTTAATACCTTCTTTCATTCAGAAATAAACAACCTCTTTGGTTCATGTGCAATTTATTTTATAGATTTATTTCTAGCTAATTTTTAGCAATGTCCCACTTTAAGGTATGCTAGCCTTTTGCCTAGGTATTTCTGTTTTAGTTTTTTTCGAAACGGATTATTTTTTCTTCTTCTTTAAAGAACACATTTCTCTCCTGCAATTCTTTATTCCACTCCACTTAGTATTTCTCTCCAACTAAGTGATTAACATAATATTTATCTCCCGTTATGTTAATTTTTTTAATTATTTTCTCTTAGAGTTTTTAGGAGACTATTAGGAATGGTACATCATGTGGACCTAACCACCAATATTTTTTCATAAGATGGAAAGAAGTCTTCTAAAACTCTAGTTATCTTTCCTAAATATCCTAAACAACTTACTTATTAATTAACTTAATTAATATAAATTACATCCTCACATAGTTTCCATGTTGGCTTCCATAGCCATTCAGTCCAACAATAATTTGAAATTTTAAAAATAGTTATGTATGAAAAAGTAAGACATAGGGGTATTATAGTTATTCATGGTTCAATACACCCTCCCCTATATTATATAACATCTATAGAAAGTAAAGTTTGATGATTGTAATATTTAAGGATTGATCAAGAAAACATTATATATGTGTATTGCAAAGATGTTCAAATGGTCCAATCGAAAGGCCTTATGTTGGTGTATATCATAGTTTGATGACAAAGTATATATGATCCGTGTTGATTATATGCAGTTTGTGTTTATAATTATTCTGTGAACTTGTGTATTTCTCTTTTAATATAAATAATGCCATTTTATGTTTTATTTCATAGAAAAGTACTTATACTATAGTTTTCCATTATAGTGCAAGTTAGCAGGTAGGCCCCCCTACCTGGTCTTTTGTTGAAAATTAATTTATTTATTAGTTATATTAGATAATTAAATTCATTTTTATTCTATAGATTAATATTTTAAATCAATTTCAATTTAGTTCTTGACATTTCATATACCCTTGATTGCAAAAGTGTGGATTCCCTATAGAGGTTAGACACTGAAGTTTGAAGAACGAAAGTGATTTTTAAGGAATTAAAAACTATTTGATGTATTTAATGAAAAACAAAACATTTTGATCAAAGCTCGTAAAATTATCTTGTAAACATAATCCTAGTGATCCAACAAATTTGTAGGATTTTACTTTCTTCCTGATTTAATTTTATCTTTTGAGTGTAAAGTGTGGATTCCCCTACAAAAGTTAGGTACTGAAGGTTGAAAAATGAAATTCATTACTAAGGAATCATAGAACTATTTAATGCCTATGATGCTAGAAAAAGGACTATGATTAGAGTTCACAAAGTGTTCTTGAAAACATGAGCTCAGTGATCCAAAAAAAATTGCAACCCTTTAATTTTCATTCTCATAGAATTCTATTGCTAGTGCATGTCTTGGAGCATTATATTGTAAAAGTTCATACATAGGTTGAGAATCATTTATTTACCAGATTTTCACATACAATGTTGGTGTTTATAAGTTTATGACCAAATATTCACAATTGAATGTAACATAATTTAAGCGATTAAATTACTTAAGAAAAAGCA
The DNA here is from genome assembly GCA_034641835.2 of Pinus albicaulis. Taxonomy (NCBI): domain Eukaryota; kingdom Viridiplantae; phylum Streptophyta; class Pinopsida; order Pinales; family Pinaceae; genus Pinus; species Pinus albicaulis. Next base: position 1,134,413,051 of record CM076575.1, on the reverse strand, counting down.
TCTCATATTGAAGGAGGTCGTGTTCAATCAATTTTGAGCAACCTCTTCAAATCGAAAGAAGTTTACTATGATTTAAGGTTCCTCAATTTTGATGTGGATAAACTGTTGGAAATATAGGAACCCTCTCCATATTTAAGAATAGGAGGTGGCAAAAAATCTATTTTAAATAACCTTCTCAAACTAAGGGAGGTTGTATAGAATTAATTTGAACAACCTCCTCAAATAAAATTTAAGGTTCCTCATATTTTATGTGGATAAACTTTTGAAAATATAGGAATCCATTCAAATTTAAGAATATAATCTTAATAAAGGAATATTCATGAGAATAAACACTTTTTAATTGAAAAAGCTACAAAAGGACCATTTTTTCCTAGTGATTTAAAAAAATCTCATCAAATTTAAGTAATCTTCTTAAATTTGAAGAAGGTTTCTGTAGTATACCTAAAGTATGTTATATAAAATATTATCATAATGTAGTAAACAAATAGTATGTAATAATTTTTCTATAACTAATCAATATTACATATTAATGATTATATTACGTAATAACTATCATATGACTATTGTTACATAATACTAATTTATTAAACCATGATCATAAATCTAATAACATATCTTAAGTATATTACATTTTTTGAAATAATAATAATGTAGCTAATGGTTAAGGACTTATGATTTTTTTTGTTAAGTCAATTAATGTTTTTTAAATTCCACATATTAATTTTATGTTAAGAATTGAAAGAATTTCACACATCGATTTTATTGTTTTTATTAAGAACTCTAGTTTAAAATAATTGATTTTTTTTTTTTAACTTTCAATATATATAATTATTGTCTTTCTTGCTCTCTCTCTCTCTCTCACACATATAATAGTATGGATATTTAAATAGTTGAACTAAATCCCGTATTGAAATATTTTTAACAAGTATAAAAATTATACATCTTCCACACTTAAAACTAGAAATATATTTATTTTCTATATTTTTAATTATTTTATTTTTTAAAATTCATATAAAATTTGGTTATTTGACATTAACATCCAAATAATTTATTTTTAGTTGAGTGTAAGAGTGAGACATTTTTACATCTTATAAGTTGTTATGTAATTTAAAGTAACCAAATAGGTATATGCATTTTTGTTTTTAATTATAGTTGACATTGCTTTTTTATTTAGAAAATATTTTATTTTTATTTTTATTTCATTTTTTACTTTTAATTATTTTTATCATTTTTTTAAGTTGATATAAAATTATTTTATTTCACATGAACATCAGAATGTTTTATTTATGGTTGAGAGAGTGAAAAATTCTTACCACATATTCTGAGTTGTAACGACACAAACTGAGAAAGTACATGGAAAGTGAGATTATTTAGATTTTATAATGCTTTTAAATAAAACTAACCACTAACCAAATATATATATATGTGTGTGTGTGTGTTTTTAATTTTTTTTAATTTTTTAATTATGGTTCACACTATTTTTTATTTAAAAAATCTTTTCTTTTTATTTTTATTATAAAAAAGAAAAAGCATTACACATTTCCCTAAATGTCATATAACAATAACTTATAGAAAATTAAGAAAAAAAATATAATTTTATAAAAAAAAAAAAATCAAAATAATATTACCTTTTAATAGGCAATTTTTAATCAACTTTAAAAATTTAAAATTATTTAAATAACAATTTTAAAATAATTATAATATTAATGACAATTAAATCTTAATAAAAATTAGATTGTAAAGTAATACTAATATTTATAATTTTATTTTTAAACACTACTTTTCCATAATTCCATAAATCAATATTCAATATCGATGGCTATTTAAATTTCATTAGAAATTCTAATAATTAAAAACAAATTAATTGACTTTCCCTTAGTGCGGTGAATGAGGTAACAACTTAATCGTGTATGATATTATAGAAGAGAGGAATAACCTATTTCTGAGTTTTTTTTAATAACCCAACGTTTCAGTCTGTCTAAGTGAGTCCATAATCAGGGGTAGACGTCAAAAGTTCTTTGAAAAGTTGAGGGAATAGGGCAAATGAATGGAGGAATAAATAGTGAATAATGAAAATTTCATAAAGGTCGGCTTTTGCTGAGAGATAATTAGGAAATTATCTAATTAATTTATTTTATTTACGAATAATTAAAATTAACTCGTAATATGAAATAGTTTTTAAATAGTTGACCTACTATCTTCTTTTGATTTAAAATAAGCTAGTTAATGTATTTAAAATAACTTATATAATTAAATAATCTACTATTTTATTTTATTTATTATTAAATTATATTGTTATTTCTTTGATTAAAAAGTAATAATTAATTTATTAATTTATTAATTTTTTTAATTTATTTATCTAAATAATTTCTAAATAGTTGACCTACTATCTTCTTTTGCTTTAAGGTAATTTAGTTAATGTATTTAAAATAACCTATATAATTAAATAATCTATTTTATTATTTGTTTAATTTAATTTTTTTATTATTAAATTATATTGTTATTTCTTTCATTAAAAAATCAATAATTAATTAATTTATTTATTTTTTATGTATGATAATTTTTTATTTTTTATTTTTATGTAGGGGAGGGATGCTAGTTGTTGGGTGCCCTCCGCGACACGTAGCAAAGGAACCACGTCAAAGAGTCTTCGGCTATACGACACATGCCAGCCAACTTGCCAGGTGTCATGTGGTTTGTGAGGACCTTAAATCAGCCAACTTGTCGTGTTGTTAGGGTTTCAAATGCACAATTATTCACGATGTGTCGTTATCTCTGTGCATTTTTGTTTGGGGCGGGGTGTTGCTCAGAGAGCTCTGTTGGTCTTTGCGCATTGTGTTGCCAGTGCTGGTGCACCTCCACCACAACTGTTACCCAGCTCACCACCTTTTCTGTTGCTGTTAGGATTCCTTGTTACCCAGGGATGGTTTCATTCATGCTACTCCTACGCCTTTTTGTGGACCTGTTTAGCTCTCGCGACTGTGAAACTTTTCTCCTCCACTGTCAAACTCTTCTCCTCGACTGGCCAATGCTCCATGGAGTTTTCAATAGCTTTGTCCCCTATGTTCGTTTGCAGAAGTTCCATGACAGTACAGGTAAATATGGTTTTGGAAGGTAAATTTGGTGTTTTTCTTGTATTTTCCCTGCATTTTTCCTTGGTTTTTGCTAATTTATGCGCATTTCCATTTTGTTGCAGGTAATTACGAACTATGGCGAGGTATGGCTCTCCAATTGTCTTCTACATCGAGGTCTGGCTTCCTCACCTCCCGGTAGGAATTATTTTCCTACTAGCCTACTCTTGTGTTTTTTAACACTCGAAATCATGTGTTTTTTAACATTTTTAATCTTCTTAGGTGGAATTTAGCTTGTTTAGCTCTTCTTCAGTGGACTATTTTTTCTTCTTTGAATGGGACTGGTTTTGTCGGAACAGGGTCCTCTAAACGCTGCGATTTTGTATAAGTTTTGTATATTTTGGTCCTAATTAGCATAACGTGGGGGTTTTGGGGTGGGTCAAAACCCCTAATGCATTGTAACGGGTCAAGGGTAGACCAAGAGTATGAAAACCATGGTTTGTGGACGATTGGATACATAGGCCAAATCGGTATAAATAGATGAACCTTTTTTGAGTCATAGGCAGAAGAGAATAGAAATTGATGATAGTTGCGAAGTCTTAGATCTATTTGGGTTGATAGGGAAAGGACTCCTGCTGGCTGTGTGCATGGAGATCCTCAGTCCTGCTGTGTGTAGACCCTCCTGGTTGTGTGCACAAGCTATGTTGAATTGTATTTGGGTTTTGGATATTAATATATGCAAATCTGGTTAGAGTATCTTTGAGTTAACTGAGTTTATGTACTAGCGTTGATGCGAACTCTGAGATCTATGGTTGATTATGTGTTGTTATAATATGGAGTATTCCTGTGATCTATTGTGTATGAATTTATGATCTTACTTTTGATATTGATAATGCAAAGGTGTTGATTTAACCTATAACTGATAGTACTTTGGTAACTGTGGAATATCGACCTGCGAATAGATCTGTTGTAGCTGCGAGAATATCCTTGTTCCTGTTAGATGAACCTATGATCTGTCGATTATTGTGATTATAGTTGTTGTACTGATAAATTAGTCTTGCACATGTAGATTCAAATATAGTCAGTAGATATTAACTCTATAAGTTTGTAACTAGATCTGGAGTTGTTAAAGTTGGGAATGCAGCCTTGTTTGACTTACCTGCTCTCTCTTAGGGCGTGGAAACCTAGTTCCAACACCCTCCCATACTGATTTGGGTGAGACTTTGGCCTGCGCAAGCAAGTCACTGCTGAAAGGGGAAGTAGTATAGGGGTTTATTGGCAAACCTTAACCTCCGAACTTCGGTCAGGACCCCTCGAGCCAAAAAATGGTTCTGTTGCCGGGACCGAGAGCATTTTGAGAGAGATCAGGTAATGCCAAGAACACATTAGAGACCTGAGAGGAAAGAGACTGATAGGTGGTTTGAAAATAAAATTCAGGAATTCGTGTTAAAACAGAATCGTAGTAGAAGGATAACCATAGAAGAGTGGAAGAATAAGTACATTTTCACAGAGATCTACGAAATTTTCTTCGTGACATTTGTGATCGAGTTTTAGGAGTGGCTCGCAAGGCTCATATATTTTCTGAAGTGTTGTAAGGACGAAAGGGTTACAAAGTGGGCTCCAGAACTGATCTGGCAGTTATAAAAGACTGATAACAACATCACGCGCACGATATATCACTGGGTGGACAGTGTGATAGGAGGATTTGTGACGGAATTTATGACTGAGAAATTTTTGTCCTACTCTGAGGCAGAGCGAAGATTTTTCAAGGGGTTCCAGGGTAACTTTCTAAAAACTCTGCCATTACCAATTAAGATCTTGTTGTGCGAAAAAGCATCCTGTGTAGCCACATAGAGTGAATGAGCTCTAATCAGAGCGAGGGTACAACGCGCAGTGGTAAGTACTACAGAACTAATCAGGAAGGGGATCGATCCATCTATAGTCCAGTAAGAAATTCTACTACGTATAGCTCTCCGTCTACGCCACCATCGAACCCTCATAGGGGTAAGAACTCGCTGCCCCTGCCACCGGAAGATGATATGGCTTCACACATGAAGCTACCCACCTTCAATGGCATAGGATATGAAGATATGGATCGTTTTTGGTTCATCGTAGGATCGATATGGACTGCGCAGAACGTAGCTAGTGATCTGGTGAAAAGGGCGCAACTATCCTTGGCCTTTCATTAGGGAAATTTTGAGGTCTAAAATGGGTCTCCTAAGGAGATTATAAAATAATAGTGGAAATAATAAAATAATATTTGATTACACCATCAAATTTTAGATGGAAAAAAGGAAAAACTAATTTTTCAACTCATATTTTCAACTAATCTTCGTATGGGTTTACTCAAATTTCAAGAGGAACCAACCTTTGGATGCATAATTCGATTTCTCATCCAATGAGTACCCATGTTGCATACTTTTGATGGACCTTGCTACATGAAAAATGAGAAATACATGAAAACCGTAATTGCAAACATGTTTTTTCATGTATTTCTCATTTTTTCGTGTAGGAGGGTTCATCGAAAGTATGCAACATGGGTACTCCTTGCATGAGGAATTAAATTTTGCATCCAATGAGTACTCCTACTCAAAATTTGAGTAAAAAATTTGGGAGATGGGTTGAAAATACTAGTTGAAAAAGTAGTTTTATTATTTTGTTATTTTTTTATATTTTTACTTTTTTACTCCAAAGATGGTGAATCATCCCTCATAGTTGACATCATCATCATGAATCCTATTGGTCCTTATAAATTTTATTTTATTTTACATTTTTCTTAGGAGGCCCATCTTAGACCTCAAAATTCACCTAATGGAGGGAAGGGCCTTGGAATGGTATATGGGGCACATAAATCAGCATGCGAATGCAACCATTGAAGAGATTAAGAATGCTTTGAAACAACAGTTCAAAAATCCCAAGTCCTACTCGCAGTAGTGAACGATCTGAAGGATTTCAAGCAAGGACCATCAGAGTCCGTATGGGAGGCTGACCAATGGTTAAAGAAGGTAATTAGAGAAGGAGGATTTATGTACAATGATAGGCAACACACAGAGTGGTTCATTGCTATGTTACTGCCCCACCTACGTTTGACAATGGGACATGAAACCATTGAATCACAGGAAAAGGCCTTGGAAATTGCGATGAAGCTAGAATCCGCACCAAGAGATGATACCCAGTTAGGAGTACAACAGATACAAGGCCAACTAGAAGCAATGCACATGGAGATACATAATCTAAGGAAGGAGAGAGGGATGGAGGCTAGCCCTGAAATATGGTACATATGATGCAGGGTGAATGGACACACCAAGGATAATTGTCCTCTGCTAGCAGACTATATACGGGTTGGGGGACCCAGTCCATTGCGGCCTAGGGAAGCTAGAGGACATACTTTGGTGTTGTGGTTCAATGATTGTCATGTTGTTGGGCTGCACGATACCAACCACTACCCCCGCCTTGCAGCATATGCCCCAGAGGTAAAGAAAAAATGGTGTAGGTTCTGAATATCTGTAGTCCATGATGAACAGAACTTTCGAACGTATGATATAATGATAGATCGAGGAAATCTATATAGGGTACAGGTGGATCTGTCATCACCAAGATCCCCCTCAGGCCTAGGCGGCTCCCCAGCTATGGGCAGGGGAGGAGGCCGAGGTGGAAGCGCAGGTAGGGAGAGAGGACAACTAGTTTGTTATAACTGTGGGGAAGTTGGGCACTTTGCAAGGGACTGCGTAAACCCTACAAGAAAATATTGTAGATACTGTAGAATGCTGGATCATTTGATCGAAGATTTCCCAATTATGATGGCCAAAATGCAAGAGAAGCAGCAGACACCTATGCAAAATGTACAAAGGGTCAAGGTGGAACCTCGGGATGAAGGACCAAGTGTTAATTTTATCACACACAACAACATGGTCACTGGGGGAGTTGTGGAAAAATCTGAGGTGAAGCCTCTCATCCGTAAAATGACTACTAAGCAAGAAGGTTTGGACTTACAGGAAAAGAAAGAAGCCTTTGTCCCAGCTTGGTAAGACTTTGATAGGGATGAGGCACCTATTCCTCAGGCCCCTACAGACGATGAGGTTAAACCATTCCTACAGGCATGTATGAAGTTGTTGTGCAACCAAAGAGCCGTAGAAAACCTCTAAGCTTTGATATATATATGCGAAGAAAATACAACCACACCTATGGAAATTAAGGATGTACACAAACTCTATAAGCATAAGAGACGCAGTGGCAGGGAGATGCCGTTAACTTTACAGATTGGTGGCTATGAGATGGATTATGTTATTCTGGACCTGGGCTTGGATGCAAACGTACTACCTAAGAAAACATGGCAAGGAATGGGAGAACCTAAGTTGGAGTGGTCCACTATCCAGCTACGCATGGCTAATAAACAGAAAATCATACCTTTAGGAACGTTATCGAAGATCGTGGTAGACATTGCAGGGGTCAAATTTCGGGTTGATTTTGAGGTCATTCAAATTGTAGAAGATACGGATCCCTACCTAGATCTCCTAGGATTGGACTGGGCCATAGATATGGGTGGTATTATCAACTTAAAAAAGAGGAGCATGGTATTTGAAAGTGAAGGAACGCGGGTAATAGCACTGCTAGACCCCGTAGAAGGAGAGAGGTACACAGAATCAGTGCGTGAGGAAGAAGAGGTGGATCACATCTATAAGCTAACTGTGAGGGACAAAGACTGGGTCAACCCTACGACCGATGGTCTGCTTTGCTGGGAAAGAGATAGCTAATGCTTCTTCGATTCCTATGAGGAAATGGAAAATTGGCAAAATTGGTTACATGATGTCTCTACGCTGCACTGCCTATGAATTATGAGGGAATTATGCTGCATATCTTCAGAGGTAAGAGGACTACCCTACTCCAATAGCATAAGAGAGTCCTATGAGGATCCACAAAATGTCTCTATTCCCAAGTCAAAGGGGGAGCACGCAGTTGCGAGACCTCCACTACAGGTTACGGACGTGCTAACGCATCAGAACCAACTGCAGTCGATCGTGGGACTTATGCGCTACTACAGGAAATTCATTCCGGGATACAGACTTCCCACCGCACCTCTGGACAAACTGCTTAAGAAATATGTTTCATTATTTTGGGATGACGAGTGCTGGAATAAATTTGAGCGACTCCGGGAATGGATGGTATTTGCACCTCTTCTTAATTATCCCAATGGGGCAAAGGAATGTCTTGTATATATTGATGTGTTAGTCATTTCCCTAGGAATGGTCCTTACGCGGCCTGGCGCTGGAGACATTGATCACCCAGTTGCATTGGCTAGTCAATAACTCTCAAGTACAAAGAAAAATTATTCCACTGCAACAAGGGAAGGCTTGGCCGTGGTCTATGCACTACAGAATTATCGACACTATCTATTGGCAAGACACTTTAAGATGTTTACAAATCATTTGAATTTCAAGTCCCTGATAAATAAGCCTATGTTAGGGGGGAAAATTTGTGGGCGGTTGTTGATGGTTTAGGAATACCATTTTGAAGTCATAGTAAAACCAAAGAAGATGAATGCGAGGACAGATCACTTGCTCTGACTTGAGTCGGATGGGGAACCCCTTAACTTGAGGGAAGGATTGCCTAATATGTAGCAGTTCACCATAAGGGTCGTTCATGCGCACTTCACTGATATCGTTCAGCCCCTGACTATAGGCACGACATCTGTAGAATATTTGGTACGACAAAAGAAGGAGTTGGTTACCTAGGTGGTAGAGTTTACTATTATCGCAGGTCCTTTATATAAACTAGGTGCTGGTGAAGTGTTGTGTAGATACGTTCTAGAATTGAGAGGCCTGCTATCTTAGCAGAAGCTCATGAGGGCACAACAGAAGGTCATTACGCAGGCAAGGCAATGGGAAAAAAAATCTTGGGGGCTGGGCTATGGCGACACAGAATTACCTTTGGAAGGAATAAGCTCAAGTTGCAGCTGGTGTGATGGGAGCGCAGGGGGTATGATCCAAGTGCAGAGATGCGTTGGGAGTGTAGGGGTACATTGAGCGCACCTAGGGTACAAAAACCAGCCGTTGGAACAGTCAAATCGGGTAAAAAGAAAAAATTACCGTTTGATGGGATGGGCGACTGCCATTTAATAAGGCAATTTCTGGAGATTTTTTACTATTTATTTGATGGTATGTTCCATGTGAAGTCTACCCTACCATTCGGCAGTCGCCAAAGCTATAAAACAGGTGGGCTAGAGCACCCAAGGGTTTTGTATTGCTTGAATAGCTCGTACTTGCCATGTTTGTCATGGACAAAGTGGTGCTGTAAGAATTTCTCTGCCCCTAGCGTCTCTTTCCTGTCTGAGCAACCTGAGCCCTCGGACAATAGCAATACCAATTTTTTTTCATGCCAGGATGTCGGCTACGAATCTTGCTAAACCCTCGGCACCAGTAATCTCGACAGACCTGGGCACTGAGGAAGTGGTGGAAATTGAGTTGGAGGCTGAACATGTTTTCTCCACCCCACTCACTAAGGAGGGCAAGGAAAAAGCAGAAGACTCTAGGAAACTCCCAAAACCCGTGAAATGGGTTAAGGGGAAACCTTGTGCGTCCCCACGAAATGTACCATCCCTGAAAGCAACGCCCCAAGCGCAAGCTCCTCGGGAGGAGACCCAGCCTGCCGGACCGATAAACTGGTTACCTCCCTTCGTCCGACCGCGCAGGCCCTTGATGCACACACCAAAAAACCTCGACGGCTTGGAGTGCAATACTTGAGATTTTATAATGAATACCATCAGTGACCAAGGCACATAGCTGTGCACGATATTGCTGGCATGCAAAGTGATGAGAAAATATCAGGTCTCCTCTGTCCCAGACTACGTAATTCAGTTAGAGAGACAATGAGGGAAAGGGGTACATTTTAACTGGGCCCAGTATTTGTGCGATGAGTTTCTGAAAAATGTTCGTGAGTCCTAGGAGTAGGGCCGCACCTTTTGTTATTTTCCTCGTTATTGTGCCTCATAGCGTTGGTTGCCTGGGAAGCCCCCGAGGAGTCATTCCTTCCAGAACTTACCCCAGACATGTGCGAAGGGGCTCACTATGCACACTTGTGGGATTCTAGGGACCCACAACGTCTAGAAGATAACCAAGTCTTCTGGGTCCTTTTTCAGCATAGCTTGGCCGTAGCCATTAACTCCCAACCATGATTGTCCCCTGCTGTGTATGACATATGCAAGGATATTGTAACTTTTCAAATCACTATGCACAGCGTCTAGATCAAAGCACACAAATATAAAGCTTGGTCTTCGCTCCCTTATATGGTGGTGGACGAAGAAATTGACACCATCATTGCGCTTTGGCCGCCTAACTGGAATATCGGCTTCAAAACTGGTGTGAAGAGCATTGAAAACACTAGCACTTCAAGAATCACCCCCTCCGTCATCCTCAAGGATACCAGAAGTGCGACCAAGAGTACCAGACAAGACATGACCACGGTTGTCCAAAAATATGTGTAGCAGAAGTAGACCTTTGAAAATGACACCGTGGCGGAGACTCAGGTAACATAGTTAGACGTATGAACAGAAGGACAGGATGTAGGAAGACCTACCTCCCCCCGTGACGTGAAGCGAACAAGCAACCTGTCAAAACGCCTCGCAAGAAGCAACACTCCCAATAGATGGAACGTGATGAGAAAGTAACATTGACTGATGGAGACCTTGAAAAAATCACTGATGTGGTCATTCTCGCTACAGAGGACCAATGGGTAGCCTTAGAGGAGCAGTAGAAAGCTGCAGTCAACACAATCCAGGTCGAGCTCCGGGTGCTACAGATGAAGACAGATACGTTGTAGGCCATCGCGCAACACGAAGACCTTGAAAACTTGATTCACCAACTTCACGTGGATGTTACCACATAGATCCTGGCCACAATCACCCCTTAGGCAAAGGTTGAAAAGTTAGTTGCAACACTGAAGGCCTCCCACGAGGAAGTTCAGATAGTCAAGGCACGCATGGATCAGCAGATCACAAACATCCACACTAAGTTGCAGACTCAAACACCCCTGAAGGTACGGGCCCAGCGAACCGCACTGGTTGCAGAGGCTACATGCACCATTACAAGGAAAATTACATAGGGTACCCAACTATTAGATATGGCCATGCAGCTATGGACCAAGGTCCAGTGTGACCCACTCCTATGAAGCATCAACTAGGACCTGTGGCAGAAAAAAGAAGAGTTCGTGATGTTAGAAGCTACCATGTCCACTTTAGTTCTTGCTCAACACTCGACATGGTTGCACACCATTCATGCCCTCCAAAATGATATTGATGAAATTCAGCACATGAAAAATGGCCTCAGTGATCACCTGAAGCCTTGGGCTGCTGAGGCCCTCAAGCTGTCACAAGATGTGGATGTCGCGGTTAAACATCTGAACCAGAATTTGGTGAGTGTCATTGCTGCAATGGAAGGCCCGATTTATGAAAATATGGTCGACATCGACCAGAAACCACTGCTCAGAGCAAAGGCATGCTGCCTCCATTAGCCAAGGTGATCGAATCTTTGTAGGCGTAGGTGGAGAACCCACCCTCTCAGCGACTCAGGACGAGTCACAAGATTTTGTTGGGGGACTGTTGGAACAGGGTCCCCTAAAAGCTGCAATTTTGTATATTTTTTGTATATTTTGGTCCTAATTAGCCTAAGGAGGGGGTTTTGGAGTGGGTCAAAACCCCTAACGCATTGTAACGGGTCAAGGGTAGACCAAGAGTCTGCAAACCACGGTTTGTGGACCATTGATGCATAGGCTAAATCGGTATAAATAGATGAACCTTTTTTGAGTCATAGGCAGACGAGAATATAAATTGATGATAGTTGCAAAGTGTTAGATCTATTTGGGTTGATAGGGAAAGTACTCCTGCTGGCTGTGTGTGTGGAGATCCTCAGTCCTGCTTTGTGTGGACCCTGCTGGCTGTGTGCGCAGGCTGTGTTGAATTGTATTTGGGTTTTGGATATTAATATATGCAAATCTGGTTAGAGTATCTCTATGTTGACTGAGTTTATGTACTACTATTGATGTGAACTGTGAGATCTATGGTTTATTATGTGTTGTTATAATACGAAGTATTCTTGTGATCTATTTTGTATGCGTTTATGATCTTACTTGTGATATTACTGATGCAAAGGTGTTGATTTAATCTATAACTGATATTACTCTGGTAACTATGGACTATCGACCTGCTAATGGATCTGTTATAGCTATGAGAATATCCTTGTTCCTGTTAAATGAACCTATGATCTGTCGATTACTGTGATTATAGTTGTTGTACTGATAGATCAGTGTTGTGCACGTGGATGCGAAGATAGTTAGTAGATATGAACTCTGTGATATAAGTCTGTGACTAGATCTGAAGCTGTTAAAGTTGGGAACACAACCCTGTTTGACTTACCTGCTCTCTCTCAGGGTGCAGAAACCTAGTTACAACACCCTCCCATATTGCTTCAGGTGAGATTTTGGTTTGCGCAAGCAGGTCACTGTCGAAAGGGCCAATAGTATAGGGTTTTGTTGGCAAACATTAACCTCTGAACCTAGGTCAGGACCCCTCGAGCCAACAGGTTTTTCTTGTTTTGAATGGCACTGGTTTTTCTTGTTTGATTTGGCACTGGTTTTAGGGCTATACCCATGTTCTAGTTCTTTTTTTATTTTAGGGTTGTATTTTTAAGCATCCCTTGACATTTATCATCCTCTCAAAACTCTTCTTCTATAGTTGTTCCGTTGGCGGAGTCTTTAGAAATATATAAGTTTGGGTCTTTTGTTCCTCTGTTGCATAGGCTCTATTTCTTTTTCTGTACATGGGCCTCTACTCTACTCTAGTTTTTACAAGATTCTTATATCTATAATGGACTAGCTATAACCAATCTCACCATGCCGATGGAAACCCTAAACATACAACATGGTTAAATAGATTAGCCATATTGTGGTAGGTTAATACCATTAAAAAAAAATTGTTTCTAAAAATCCTCCTATCCCTCCCTCTAGTCAAAAGAGTATTTCCTCCTCATTTGCGGCTCTATTGGTGTTCATCTCCCAAATCCCCTGTAATATATTTGAGTTACTGAAGGTAGAATTTGGTGGTGTCTTACACGTCCTTTATCTAGCCAATGATAGCCCTTCAGCTTGGTATTCTTTAAAAACACTGAGTTTCCTCCAACTCTCTCATCTTCTTTTGTTTCCCTAGACTGGAAGGCTTTTTTGCTCCATCTCTTTGCTAGTTGCTTGAAGTTGTTCCCTAAGGTTTATTTCCTTTTTTTTCTTAGATGAAAGGATCATTCCAACCCATTCTTATAGAAATGTAGTTGTTATAATAACATAATTGTATTTGACATGAGTCCCCATTTCTAAGGGCACCAAATTATGTACTCTGTTGATTACTTGAATGGGTTCCTGCAATTGTGAAAGAGAAATGTAGAGTCTACAGGTAGTTTGTAGAAGGCACTTGGATCCATCGATATGAAGTATCCATTTATAAACGCAATATATTAGGCATTGATAACATCTATTCATTGATTTTTCAATCATTCCAAGCCATCAGATTTGATGGAAAGTTAATTTACTGCATGTCGGCATAAAATATATCCAATCTTAGAGAATGGGTCCTCTAATTTCTTTTATGTTGATATTATCAAGTGTTCCATCCCATATGCTACTAATATATGTTCAACCAAACATCGCTAACACTCACAATTAATATCGAGTAGAATTAATATTCATAATTATCCATATCTGGAGAATCATATCGTCTAACTTATTCCAGATCTGGAATGAAGGGAACTCTGTAGTGAAATACCATAGAAGTATTACGATGTACTACACATTATTTATAGTCCATCAGATATAAGTTTTTAGCTTATCTACATTCCTACAAATCATTTCGGTTTCAATGTTTTCCTTAGCTCCCCCCCCCCTAATTTATTATGTATTGAAATTATTTTGGAATTCCATGTTCGATTCATGGAATTCATTTTCCTTCAACTGGAATCAATCTCTTTAGAAAATTTGAAGAAAGAAGGGCCGAGAAATCAAACATGGGACCTTTCTTATCTTGTGCCATTCCATGAGTACTTTTCAATTTTTATATCGTACAAAAAGTTTTGATAGTGGTTTTGTTATAATCACTTGGAAGGGTATGATAAAGTTTTGATTGTGGTTTTGTTATAATTAATATTCACAATTATCCATATCTAGAGAATTATATCATCTCACTTACACTAGTACAATTGGCGGAAATTCCAACACTTGGTTCTGACACTTTTGACCAAATTTCAGAAATTTCCCCCAATTTTTTCAACTTTTTCAAATCCCACCCAAAACCATCACTATACCGACATTTAGAGACAAGTGTCGCAATACCGACACTTAGACAAAGTGTTGCAATTGCGACGTTTGGAGGAATTTGTCGCAATACCGACACTATGCCCCAAGGCGTCGCTATTGCGACGACTTCCTCCAAACGTCACAATTGCGACACTTAGTCTAAGTGTCGCAATTGCGACGTTTGGAGGAAGCCGTCGTAATAGCGATGCCTTGGGGAATAGTTTATATAACTGATATAAAGATTTTGAATGTTGTAAACAACATCAAGGGATTTAAAAATCAAATGTAAATAAAAATGATTTGAAATGCAAAAATCAAATGTAAAAATAAAATGCGTGCTCATTTGAAATGCAAAAATCAAATGTAAATAAAAATGATTTTATTAAAAACTACATGCGCATTCACCCTCAGCATTCGCCCTCAGCTCTTGCAGAACAAAATTCACCCTAAGCATTTGCCCTCAGCTCTTGCAGAACAACATTCACCCTCAGCATTCGCCCTCAGCTCTTGCAGAACAACATTCACCCTTAGCTCTTGCAAAATGGTAAGTTCTTACTACAGGCCCTTCCTCCTATAGTAGGGTTGACCCTATTTGGGTTTTTTTGGTCAATTCCATTGGATTGTGTTAGGCTATAGGGTTCTCTCTAGATGTCTTCCAGTGTTCTTTCAAATGAGTTTCAAAGAGGATGTGTAAGATGTGTTTGTTCTTGCATGAATTTGACTCCACCAGTTTCATGAAGTTTAAGCTATGGATTTTATTTCGAAAAACTCATGCAAGTGCACAAGTTTGGAGTATCAAGAAATTTGAGGTTGAGGTACTGAGTAAAATAAGAAACACATTGATATGAGTTCATCCAATTGAATATGGGATAGATCAACTGTTTCACACTGTGAAATGTACTACAGATGCAGATCCAAAAAAATCTACAACTTTATAACTCATATTACAGGGGCAGATCCAAAAAAAATTCAATTTTATAACTCGAGAATTTCCAAATCTACAAAGATTTGGGCAATTTTAAAATAGAATCAACAACTAGTCAATTAGATGGCTCGATCACTACCACCAAAGAACAAAGATTCAAAACTAGATCCATAATGGTTGAAAGAAACTATATGGGCACTTGTATGGCTCAAAGAAAACTCCAAATTTATATGGTTATCTTGGAAATTTTACATTGAAGAGCCCTTTTAAATCCAAAATTGAAAACTCATTTTGCTTAATATCTACAAACATCTGTAGAATTTACAAAAAATATTTCATATATCTAAAAATATTTTCAATGAATTTTAGATCTAGAGTATATTACAACAGATCTAGGGTTCTTTCAGGTATCTTCCAGTGTTGAATTTTTTCCCACAAAATAGAGTCTAGGTAGGGATAACAAGGCAACTTATGAAACAATCTATGTGGATAAATGTGTCTTATCTTCTTCACCAGTCATGCATGATTTATTTACCACAGACACCTCTGATTTGATATTCATTCGCTGCTTCATCCATTTCACTTAGATAAAGGATAAGGCTATCCCCATGAAGTGCACCCTTTTGGTGTCTAAAACTAACCTAAAGTCTGCCCTTATAACCTACCAGCAGGTGCTCTATATGCTGCTGTGTAGCAACTACAGACACATTAGATGAAGAATTTGAGGATGGATCAATAGAAGAGTTCACAAAACCACATAAAGGAGAGCCCTGTGCTAGGCAAAATTAAAATAAATAAAAATCTATAAAGCTACACTCCTCAAAGGAACCATGGAGTGAAAAGTCAAAGACAAGAGAACCATTAGCTAAGGTTGATGTAAGGTTGTTGTATATTGTTTGGAAAGGAGATTAGAGTGCCTTTGTCAAAGTAAAACCTGCAGGCATTTTACATATCAGGAGTTGCAAGCTGCTACTTCCGGTTTTTCAACAGGTTGCATTTCTAGATTTCCTCTTGGAGTTTTTCATTTCTGCGCTTCTATTTTGAATGGGAAATTTCCCTTGAAATTTTTTTTAACCTTGTGAACTCAATTCAGTTATGCAACATCCTTATTCTTGCAGGTAATTTTATAGGAAGAGGAGGCTTCCTATAAAATTGTCTAGCATCAATGATTGTCTTATTTGAACTTCCAAGTCTAGCATCAATGATTGTCTTATGCTTTATAAAAATGGTATTATGCTTTAGATAAGTGTATCTACTTCTTATTATACTTGTTAACTTCCAAGTCTAGCATCAATTATTATTTTATGTTTCACACATAATCTAGTTTTCATTATACTCCTTGAAACATTTTTTATTAGTTGAATGAGACAAACTTAAAAGGATTAATCTAATATATTAGCAAAAGGATTTTTGTCACAAATCTAAGATTCTTATAGGAATTCAGTGGAAATTTCAGGCATCACCTAAGTAATCTTCAATGTCTGCAAATTTTTACATCCACAGAGAAGTTTGTTACAAAATTAGGCAGCTCCTACTTGAAAACATGTTGATGTTTATGCGTAGCAATCTCCTTCATTTATAGCCATGTTGAGTCTTAACATATATTAGTAAGGAGTATTATAGTAGTTCACACCTGTAATAATCACAAAGGGAACTCAGACAAACCATCATCTCTCAAAAACAGTGACTAAGATTTTCACAGTTGGTTTCTTTAGATTTATTGATGCCACAATACCATGTCTCTTTCAGATTACTTCAAATTCACCGAATGCTTTCAAGAGATTGTCATTATGAATTAGTCAAAACAGGTTTCAACATACGACAAGGATTTATATGAATTGGATTTGGATAGTTTAACTACCACTTCACACATTTCCAGGAGTTTATATGCCAAGAATTACTCAACTTTTAATCAGGTTGTTGGAAAATTTTGTTTCATATTTGACATTATTAATGCCAACCCTGACTTGCGACTCTTCGAAATGAAGATTCAAACAGTTTATTAATGTGGTTATTAAGGGACAAGAGTTAGATTATACATGTATCAAGGTAGGCTTGATCCAGATGAACTCCATCTGCAGATTACAGATGTTTATCAACACTTGTATCCTTCAATAGTGTAGTTTGCAATACCATCTCATTCAGTCTTTTGGTGTTCAAGAGTCAAGATCAATAAAAATGCATGAATATTTCTTGGACTGCTTATATTGTGAAATCATCAACTCTAAACCTTTGAACACCATGCAAACAAAATTGAGCACCTGGTCACTGGATTAAAATTTCTCGCATGGCTACATTGTGTATAAGCTTCTCTTACCCCAAACATCTCCCACAATCCCCCATAAATAGAAAACAATGAAAATGGTTTGCATCCCTCTTATTTGACAATTTATAAGCTAACTTTATGGAACTGTTCTAGTTACCATAAACATATCTTGGTTCATTGGGGATCTTGGTTATAATGAATTTGATGTCTTTGTAGCCTTCAACTTTCTTAGAGCACATGGACTTGTGGTAAGTGTGTTTGTCATTTTCTAAGTTTTTTTTTTAGAGGGGAACAAACAAATAATATATCATCTAAAACTAGAATAAATGTGTAAAAGAAGCCCAACTTTATAGAGAGATTGAAAAGTAGTGAGAGTAACATCTATCTTGCATCTCACTTTTTATCTAGAAAAAAGTTTCTTTGAATCAAATGATTTAGTCAAGCTATGGATAGGAGTGCCATTTTAGTCTATGTTTATTTGCAAAGATGTATTGTGTTTTCTATAGTCATCTTGTTCTCTATGGCTCCTTTTTTCATTTTGTTTTTGTAACTTGTTTCAATATTCTAAACTGAGAAATCAATGCAGTTGGTTATAATTTTACTGGTTAAATGAAATTTTAAAGCATTATATTGGCAGAAGTTTCTTTATATGAACAAGTTTGAATGTTTTTTTTGTCTCTCCTATTGAACATATAGGTGAATAAGTTAACGTGATTTGTGAGGTTATAGTAATTACTTTTCTGAGGTTTTTGACTGGTCCTTCGTCTGTTATCCATTGCATAGGATCTTGTATTTTCTTTAGCTTCACAGAATTGGATTTTATCTTAGCCATTAATTTAGTCTGCCAAATCGTGGTTAAGTGGTAAGAACTTGTACTAGGCTAGATCTCTATATATTTGACATTGCCATAACAGAATTTTTACATTGAGGAATGTTAAGACCTCTCCACTTTCAAGTTTCACTATGCATCTTTTCATGAATTTGTAAGACCCACAAATGCAACTTCTTTTACCAACTTAAAATCTTGTCAAATACCTTTAACAAACATTGTTTTAAGAGTCTTTCCCCCTCATAGGCTATTAGTTTATCATTGAGATTGAATAAGAAAATGTATGATAAACATCTCATACCTTGAAGCTGATTACTTAAATGCTTGTAGATTCCTCTTCAAGATTGTGATCATGGAACGACGATAAACTAAAATTTTCTCCTCGACCATCATTTCTTTAGCTTTGTTGTCATACTTTATGAGATATTGAAAGTCTTCATTACTCTATTTTCCTTCTAGTTTGAACTGAGATGACATCCTTCATACTCTCATCTAGTACTTAATATGGTATTCTTGGTCTTCAAGCTCCATACCTGCATAGTCCAGACTCCATCCTAGAACTCCATTTTCTTTTTCCAAGTTTTCTTCATACTTGGGTCAATTTTCTTCTCCCTTATGGTTTTTCAAAGGTCCTTCAAGTTGAGACATAGGTTTTAGATGGATCAAGAATTCTATTTCTTGGCATATGACAGAATACTAGCTACTCTTGCATGTATTATTACTCTTACTATATGGCAGGCTAGAGAGTCACAAGTACAAAAAGGTGTGTACATCAATCAAGGCCCTTATGTAATTTTTGTATTAACTAAAATATATATATGTGTGTGGTGGGGAAAAGGGGATTGAAGTAGAAATATGTTGATATCTAGATTTCCCTTTCCATATGTTCACACAGTACAAAATTATGGTATATTATTTCCTGTGAAGAGTTTTTAACTTGTACATATTTCAGGGATTGAATTTTTCAAGACACAAGATGGAAAAATAGAGGAGGAGGCTGATAGCCATAGGCCAAGTGGATTTGAAATAGTATTCCCTGCAATGCTAAAAGAAGCTAAAGCCTTAGGTCTGGATTTGCCTTATGAATTGCCTTTCATCAAGAAAATCATTGAAAAGAGGGAGGCTAAGATTCAAAAGTTAGAATCTGATCACCATTCTCCTCTGTCATTGATAAATTTTTCATCTCTCAAAGTGATAACTGACTAACTTTACCTTTTACCTTGGTGGTGTTTGGATCAGGCTTCCTCCTCATCTTCTCTATGCCTTACCAACAATGTTACTCTATTCTTTGGAAGGCCTGCAAGAAATAGTAGACTGGGAGAAAATAATTAAACTTCAATCCAAGGATGGATCATTCCTTAGCTATTGCAATACCGATGCCTAAATAATTCTTTTTTGTTTTGTTAGTTATATATATATATATATATATATATATATATATATATATATATATTGAATTTGCAAGAGTAACATTTTCCAAGGAGCTCTCCTAATCTGGGGCACCCTTCTGCAGCTCTATCAGAAACAATTTCTTATAAGATAATTTCTATGTCTTATCCAAGCAATTAAATATTATGCTACGGACCCACCATGTCAATTGTCTTGGCTGATATCTTGTCTTTAGCTGGGTAGGCTATTTCAACTATCTTATATTTGCTTGGTGCATAGTTTACCTATGGTCTGTACGTTAGATGATTGTAAATAATAGTAAATTGTGATCTACATAAATCTGGCAATAGCATTTCGTAATCCTACTAAATCAAAAGGGGTTTATATGGTGAAACCTCTGGTAGAAAATAATAACGATAAGCTTCGCGGACCTACGAGGATAATGTCTGCAGGTGATTTGAGAAAGGCTCTCAGGTAATTAAGTCATTCTGCATCATTTAAGTAGTTTGTTAAAGTTTTTATTTTATTTCTTGATATAATTCATTCACGTGATTCTGGAGTATTATGTTTGAAATGATTTTTTGGTGAGCAGTAATGCATAAAAGGTGACAAATAATCACCAATCACAAGGAATTAGGTTCCTTGCAAAAGTTGCAAATGCAAGTATTTTTTATATTTTTCTTCTTTGCAAGTTTCATAAAAATCCAGACATTTTCATGTTTATGAATAAAGATGGCTAAAGCAAAGCTATATGGTTCTGTTCTTTGAATGCAGAGAATATTTACCCAAAGTCTATTGATGGAAAATATGATATCCAAACAAAGAAAGAGAGGCAGTATGAGGAGTATCTCAAGAAACGGTTCATATTCAGATCCAGATGGTTTTTGACTTTTTTCATACTCATATATGGTAACATGGTACTACAATGTAATTGTTGCAAATGCTGTTTATAACTCAGTGCAAGACTCTCTTTCTCTTTATTCCAGGGCTTTCTCTACTACCAAGGTGAAATAAGTTCCAAGAAAGCAAGAACCTAAAGCTAAAAGGAAGAAAAACATACAAAACCCTGATGATTTGATTGAGTTAGATATTGATGATTGAGAAGATGCAATGGTATGTTGGAGAAAGAGTGATTAGAAACATTTTCAATAGAAAATTATTTCCTGCTTGTCTTAAATATATTAGCTGATGTTCTATACCAGCCTGTAGACCTAGAGATGTTTGTTGATGCTTAGCTTTTATGTTTATGAATTTTTCAGGCACAAGTTCTCTTGTTCTAGCCAAGAAAAGTCTGAGCAATTTGCTTATGCCATGGGAAAAAAAATCTCGTCTCAAGAATATCTTGCATGCCTGGGTTTACAGCATAGATCACCCAAACTGCAAATTATTTTGGTTAAGGTGCTTAATGAATTTGGCCTTAGGCCTCATGTCTGTAATGTGGCTATAAGTATTTTCAGTTTCAGCCCTCAAATGAAAGATGCTGAAAGATGTTTTACATGGATGTGGACATTTTTTTGTTTTCCTGATTAGAATTACAGTGTACACATGATCAAGGGCAAGGAATATTTGGCAGTCAAATTTTATGTAAATGGGTCTAGACACCTGAAATTTTCTGGGAGGTCCAATCACAACTGTATTTATTTGATAGTTGTGATGTGTGTCTAAGTACTGTGTATATTTCTCAGTACGTAGTGATGATCTTCAATAGAGAACTTGGATATTGTTGTTCAAATGGAGATCTAATGATTCAACTGTAAATATCTTCTTGAAAAATTTGGTGCTGCTTAGTGATAGATAATTATTAATTTCATAGTAGTGTGGCCTCGTGATATATGACATTAACTTGTCATATGGATGTTATAGTTGAAGTCATATGGATGCTCATGCAGTTAGTATCCGTGATTAATATTGCATGATTTTAAAATTATTTCTCTTGGACATTGTTGAAGTCATAAATGTATTAGAGTGAATTCCTGTTGTTAGTGATACATTTATAGATTTCTGATGCTTTTGACATGTTTTGTTGCCTTGGTGTGAGGAAAAGAAAAATGAAACAAATCATATTTCTTAAATAAAGAATGCAACAGAACTAGCTATTTTTATGCTATTCTATTGTAAGGAAAAGGAACCTTAAATGTTACACTCTTTGTTTTACAATGCTTTGCTGTTTCGTTTGATGTGAAGGTATTCGAAGTTTGAATTGTGTGAACCCTAAATTGGGTGGTTAGATATTTTTGAATTCATCATTGACTATCAGAGGAGAACGATCAACATCAACAAATTTTTTCCCATACTAATATCTGTAAATGGCTTTTTTACCAATTAATATTCATTGAATGTTGTAGGCTGGGAACATCCTCGTTAACTCTGGTGGTGCAATTAAACTGGGTGACTTTGGCATGTCAGCTTGTATGTTTGACACAGGTGACAGGCAGCGATCAAGAAACACTTTTGTGGGAACTCCATGTTGGTTTGTATTTCTGTTTCTGTAATTTGTTCTAACTTGATAAAATTTGCCAACATATTTATTTCATTTCTTGTGATATCTTGAGATTTCTAGTTAGTATTGTTTATAAAGATACATTTTCTCATTTATGCTATTAATATATTGTTTGATTATATTGGAAGCTAAATAATGTGGACTACAAGCTAGAGTTCCTTACTGCTGTAGCAGTAAAGTCAATATTAATGGAGGCAATATTTTTACTGTGTAGGATGGCACCAGAGGTCTTATAGCCATATATCCCCTTTATCATACCGACACAGAAATTTTCATTTTTTTTTTTTTAAATATAACCTGTTGTAGTGTCTCCACACGGAAATCACTAGCAATCAATGCAACAAGAAGTTGACTTGAAGGGTCAAGACGTGGCTCTTGATGCCTCTGATGCTAAGAGATTGAAGGTCATTGGCTCCAGCGTGAGATCAGGTTGGAAATTCAAGCTAGTGACAGAGAATATGTTGTGCGTGAACGAGGGATGTGAACTGCGTAGTGAGATCTAACAAAGGAAGTTCGTGGAACCGTCATGGTACATAGAAGGTTCGTATTTTGGTGACTCTGATTTGCAGTTGGAGTGAAAATCTCAGCCTGTGTACATGGAAGGTTTGTATTTTGGTGACTCTGATTTCAGCCTGTGTATTTCACAATGAATTCGAGCTTCTGTTGAGTCCAGACTGAAATTTTGTTTTTTTTTTTTTAAATTTTAACTTGTTTTCGGTATACCGACGCTTTGGAAGCATCGGTCTTGCGACGTCCAAAAATGTCATTCTTGCGACGTCCTAGAAATTTCAGTCTTGCGACCCTTTAAAAGCGTGGTTAGCCATAGCGTATTGCGACGCTTTGGAAGCATTGGTATTGTGACTCTATCCTGAGGCGTCGGTATTGCGACGCTTTGAAGGCGTCGCAATTGCGACACTTCCAAAGCGTCGCAATACCGACGCCTCTGGATAGCGTCGCAATACTCACGCTTTATGAAAGTGTCAGAATTTCTACTCTATGGCTAACCATGCTTTGACCGGCCTCAAATTGTTGCTCTTGCGAAGACAGGGTGTTGGAATAACGACACTTTGGCCATCGAAAATTGGGCCAAATTTACTAGTGTTAGATTGTCTGCATGCTTAAAAATCATTTTGGTTTCCATGTTTTCCATCGAGTAGAATTAATATTCATAACTATCCATATCTGGAGAATGATATCATCTCATGTATTCTAGATCTGAAATGAAGGGAACTCTATAGTGAAATACCATAGAAGGATTATCATGTACTACACATTATTTATATCCATGAGATATAAGTTTTTAGCTTTTCGGAATACCATTCCATGAATACTTTTCAATTTTTATATGGTCCAAAAAGTTTTGACTATGGTTTTGTTATAATCACTTTGAAGGGTATGATAAATTTTTTACTCTGGTTTTGTTATAATCACTTTGAAGGGTATGATAAAGTTTTGACTGTGGTTTTGTTATAATTACTTGGAAGGGTATGATAAAAGGTTATTTGATGCAATAGTGCCATTGTTAAAGTTTAATTGTCAACATAAAGAGGCTTCAAATAGTATGCAAATAGCTTTTAAATAATGCACCTTGAAGTAAATTATACACTCATGTATCTCAATGTGAATTTGACATTGAAACAGTAATAGGAACTTTTAGGTTGCAAAACAACTGTGGTGTGATTATGTACTCAAAGTGGTTTGTTGAATCTATTTATTAAGTTAAGATGTGTATTGAAGTGGTGATAGAGTTTCAATATCTCCCATAAACTAAAAAGTAAATTTTGCAAATCTCAATTCATTTACTAAGTTAAGATGTATATTGAAGTAGTGATAGAGTTTCAATATCTCCTAGAAACAAAATAGGAGGTTTTGTAAATCTGAACATGAATGTCTTTGTTTATATATGACTAGAAAAGCATTGAAGAATTTGCCAAGATGGTGTGTGAGTATTGAGATCAACTAGTTATAGTAATAGTGAGGCTCTTGCATACTAGCATAAACCTCCCTTCTTCCTAAAGCATCCACCTTTCTAGAGATAATTAATAGCCATGGTGGGATTTCAGCCATCTTATACAGAGTAAATTAAGCATCTTACATGTTCAAAAGATTGTGTAACTGAGGAATAGGGTAGCATAGACATCTTATGATGAGACTTTCTTGGCTCATTAAGGAGTCTTTCTACAAGTCTTAGAGACAATGTTTCCTTAGAGGGGTGCCTTAAGGCTTAGATTGGTCAACCTTGAAGCTTAACACACATTTTATCTCTTTCTATGTTCCATCTGTTATTTGTTTCTTCAATATTGTTTTGTTCATATTGCATTATGTGTTTCAATCTATTGTTATTTGTTTGAGTCTATTCTAAGTATCAAAAACTAGGGTCAACCTAACATGTATTTTTGATACCTGTCATGTTTAACAACCATTTAAGAATTTAAACGTTTTATTTTTTTGGAAATTATAAGTACATATGCCACTAGGCATTGTCCAACAGAAAAATAGCTTCTTCCATGTCTACCATGAGATTTAAAAAAAAAAAAGTGTCCATGTCTAGTCTAGGAATTCTTATTACTGCTAGCTTGAATTTTTGTCCATGTCCAGTAGAGCCTTTGAGAAGACATTTGTTTCAATGTTCATATTAGAGTAGATTTTAAATAGCTTAATTTTTGGAATAAAAAATAACAGTATGGTTGTATGGTTGAGTAGATATTTTTATCCAATTGATAACAGACACAGGGTCCCATAAACATGCGAAGAGTGTATACAGTATACAGAACTAACATTATATAGTATCAAAAAAATAATACATCTAACAACATTGTCATGTCATTTTGTCATAATGTAACATTATAATAGACTATAGATGTTCCTTCCTTACAATGCCGCATAAAGTATGGAATAAATCAACCTTCATGTGACAAGAAAAATGTACAGTCCATCCAAAATCCACACCATAATGTGGTTACAACCAAAAAAATATAACACCCCTATTCTTTATGGCCTTGAGAATTTTCAGTGCCAAACCTTGAGTTGCCTGATTGAGCCAAGTAGGTTGGCCTCCCTAAGAAGGGTTGACTAGGATGTGGTTGATTGATGCCATATAATTGAGACCATTTTTTCCCTTCCAACCATGGAGGAATTGAGTACCCATACCTCACACTTCAACTATGTAGAGGTGTGCGATGAGCATACATTGAATTCACACCTCCTATGGAAGGAATAAGTCAAGTGGCTAAACCGCCATTTTGATAGTGAGGCACTTAAATGTTTATGAGGTCTTGGAATAATGTTGTATTATTTGCAATATTGTCCAATGTGTTGGACATGTCCCTGGTTTCATTATCATCAACTGTGCTTGCATTTTTGTCAACCATATGAGTCATCCCTTGTTCCTTTTCAAGCAATTGTTTAGCCTTCATTGCTTCCTCTTCCTGTCTTGAAATTTCCTTTTGTTCCTCCTTCTCTTGCCTTGCTCGCTCTCTTTCAAGACTTTCATATGCTCGAAGTTGTGCTTCAATAGCCCTTCCTACCTTCTTCTCCTTGGCTTGATCCTTTTTTTCTGTTTTAATTCCTGAATCTCTAATTTTTTCTTTTTAGACTCAACTAGGAGTTTTATATAGTCCTCTGAGGTGAGTAACTGTGAACTTCGCCCCAAATGAAGACTAACAAGTGTTCCTTGCTTCTTTTGCATTGACACTCTTTCTAATGGTAGCTTTTGGGAACCACTCAACTAGCTTCAACCCCCTCACCCCCACCTGCATGTCATTTCTTGGCACTTCAATATCCGTGGCACTTGATTGAACTATATTGTTTTCTTCATCTCTTTCCTCATTATGTGCTCCATCTTCTTCCATTGATCTATTGTCCACAAAAAAGTGAACAATTTCACTGTTCAATCCAGTCGGTTGTGAAGGCATGTTCATGCTTTGTTCATTGGTTCTTGAGACACTATGTTCGTTCAAATTAATCATGGTTTCTGCTAGCCATGATGGTGGGTTTAATTGGATTGGTAATGTCAATTGGTAATTTTAAATGTCATTAACAATATTAGAAATTTCATTTTCATTACATTTTCTTTAACAATATCAACAATTTCATTTTCAACAAAATCTACATTGTCAACTGCATGTTCAACAATGTCATTAACAATATTAGCAGAAAAAATTCCATCTGCTTGAGTTATTAGAATAGCCTCCATGTTGCTATCAATTTTTTGATGAATATACTATGTTTCAAATACCTACTCATCATCATCAACATATAACTGTCCTTGAGAGAGGGAAATTATATTACCAGGTGCAACCACATCAGCATGTTCATGTACTTCCTCTTGCACTTCATGCTCTTCTTCTTGACCATCCACATGAAAATCTTGGCTGCAATGAGTATCATGCATAAGAGCATCATAATTCAGTGGCCATATTCCCGTCCTCCTAAAGCCAACCTTGATATTTGATGGTGTCAGAGCCCTTTTAAAAGCCTTACTTGCAATCTCTGCTAACTTGAACCTTTTCACCTCAACCCTTGGATTATTTTCCATCCATGCAGCATGCTCTGACATGAAATAGTTATTGGAAGGGATAAACATACTAACATCAAGGGGTTACAATCTGTGACTGGTATGAGTGGGCAATGTTAAAATTTCAATTCCAAAATTGTTTGCTTCTTCAATTATTTGGATAGCCATGTGGCTTCCATGGCCATCTAATATCAATAGGTGTATGTTATTAGGTGAGAAACCACCTGGCACAGATTCATCAAAGTGCCAAAGCCAATTTAAAAAAAATTATTTAGTCATCCATGCATGGGAATGTGCAACCATCCATGCTCCTGGTTCACAGTTTTGTATATAATTTTTCAACTTATTTTTACCTTTGAATAGATAAAATCCTGGGATTGAAGCACCAATTTCATTGACACAACCTAAAATTGTTATCCACTCCCTACTCTTAAGCAAAATCTTTGGCACGTTTTGGCTACCTCTCTTGGAAATTACCCTCATGCCACAATTCCTTCCTGCCTGTAAATTTGTTTCATCACAGTTCCATATATGATCTGCACCATAAGAATGTTTATAGTATTCACAAGAAAGAGTGTCATAGAACTTACATACAACTGCAAAGTGAAAATTTAATGCTCTGTCTTTGTCAAGGCCCTTAGTTGTATGCAATACAAGGTCTGGATGCCTTTTTTTAAGCAAAACCACCATGATTTACCATGAAACCCATATTTGAATGGGTTTGGCCTCCCTTGACAGATTTGAGCAACTGTGGATTTGAGTTGTATCAAATATAGCCCATCTCCCAATTGGGCCATTTATTTACACCACTCAACCACCTCGGCCTCCTCCTCTTTAGTCATAACTATAACATGCCCTCCACGTTTGGTGTGAGTGAGCCCATTTATCCAATAATGTATTGATGAGGGAGGAATACTACGTTTCTTTGTAGATGCCTGAACAAAATATCCATTGAACTCTATGTCATCAATTGCAGCTAACATTTCTTCTTTTGTCGAACCTCTTATAACGCTGATATTTTTAGTTGAAGTTGTGCCTTGGACTGTGGTTGACGATGGCTCTGTGACTGATGGCGTCACAACATCAGCTTCAGCCACATGGTCATCCTCAACAACATTGATTGGAGCATTGTTGACATTGACATCACATGTCCTTTCTTCATCTGATGAAGTGCATCATAGCTAGGCACCCCTGGTCACTCTTCTGCCACTTCTCCTTGTAGGAGTTACATAACTCACTCTTGCCATGGATGCAACTACCTACAGAATTCTTGCATGCATTTAGTTAAGAATAATTGAAAATAATGCTTTCATACAAGCCAAACATCATCTGGTAACATCATATCTTCCCATTTATAACAATTTATAACAGTTTATAGTTAGTTTGTCTGTTCATGCCCAAGGTTTCTAAAATGCATTTTCTTCTGTTACCATTTTCTTATTTTCTTTCTTGTCATCTTCGATTCCTATGCTCAACTAGTGGAAAAATAAATGTTGACTTCAAGTTCAAATGATACAGCCTCTATTCTCAACTATTGAAGATAGATAGGTTAACTTAAAATGCTACAACTTCTTTGCTCAGATATTGCAGATAGATATGTTAACTTCAAATGCTCCAGCATCTATGCTCAGCTATTGAGATATTTTCCACAGGCTGACTTAATGATACATTTTTTTACACAAATGATGCAGTTCCTTAAATATTGTGAATGGTTTTCTTATGTTTTGTTTTTGGTTATTTGCTTCCAACTTCTATGCTCAACATGCATATAAACCTTCATGGGATTTCATCAAACACTTTGGGACTAGATAGAAATATATCATTATGGGGTATATAGAGTAATTTAAGCTAGACTGGCGGAAAATTTTGATCACTTATTTTTCCGCTTATAAGGATGTAGTTGTTGGGAAAATAGGACCATAAAAGTGCCTATTATAATACTTGTTCATGTTTTTCTAGTTTCTGTACTACTACTCCATGTTTTGCCAGTTGTTTTACTTGGTCTACGAGAGTTTCATTGGATTTTTTACACTGAGGGATTTAGCCTTTTGGATTAGTGAGCCTGAAATGAATTCCAATATGATATTTATTTTTCATTTGAAGTCATTTTGTACCCTTCCTTCCCTATATAACATGACCTATGCTCTTCCTTTGCACTGGTCATAAAATGGTGGTATTCCAACTATCTAGTGTTTCATAACTCCACATATGTAGCTAGCCATACTACTATTGATCCATCCTATCATATTCCCAGAAAACCAACTAGAATTTGAAATAACAAAATCATATTTTGCATATTATAAGATATTGGATATGAATTTCATTTTTTAACTAGTACTCGAATACATTTTAGTTAATCTATTCTATCAGATGAGTGTCTAGCATTCGTAAATTGAAGACTACAAAACGACTAGGTGATTTGAAGCAAAGAAACTCAAGTGCCATTTAATTTTAGGTATATTATTAGCTCTTCATTTTGCTTGTACAGTTGAAAAACATGTTATCTTTGATTATTCTAGATGATACTATAATTTATCTTAAAATATAAAGACCTATCTAATATAGATTTTTTGTCAACTGAAATCAGATTCTTGGAAAATGGAGTAGAAAATTGTCTTTCTATGAACTCTTTTTTGAATTCAATCTCCCATTGGGATGAATATGTGTTAAACTATAAACCTCTTGTAGAGATTGTTTGCAATTCTGTTTTGGGGAATTTTTTTTTAATTCAATCTCCCATTGGGATGAATATGTGTTCAACTATAAACCTCTTGTAGAGATTGTTTGCAATTTTGTTTTGGGGAATTTATTTTTAATTCAATCTCACATTGGGATGAACCTGTGTTCAACTACAAAGATTGTTTGCAATTATGTTTTGGGGAAATTTAACATACACACTCTCTTTAAAACATTGAAACTTGCCTAGCCATTGGGATGAATCTGTGTTCAACTATAAACGAGTTTTTTTCTTTATTCTGTTATTTTTCATCTATGGCTAGCCATACTAATATTGATCCATCCTATCATATTCCCATACAACCAAGCTTCCATTTATAAGAATTTGAAATAACCAAATCATCTTCTGCATATTACAAGATAGTGGATCTGACTTTGGTTTTTTACTAGTACTCGAATACATTTTAGTTAATCTAGTCTATCAGATTTATAAGAATTTGAAATAAAAAAATCATCTTGTGCATATTACAAGATAGTGAATCTGAATTTGGTTTTTCAACTAGTACTCGAATACATTTTAGTTAATCATGTCTATCAGATGAGTGTCTAGCGTTTGTAAATTGAAGACTACAAGATGACTAGGTGATTTGAAGCAGAGCAACTCAAGTGTCCATTTAATTTCGGGTATATTATTAGCTCTTCAATTTTCTTGTACAGTTGCAAAACCTGTTAAGTTATCTCTGATTATTTTAGATGATACTATAATTTATCTTAAAATATAAAGACCTATCTAATATAGAATTTTTGTCAACTCAAATTAGATTCTTGGAAAATGGAGTAGAAAAATGTCTTTCTATGAACTCATTTTTGAATTCAATCTCCCATTGGGATGATTCTGTGTTCAACTATAAACCTCTTGTAGAGAATGTTTGCAATTTTATCTTGGGAATTTTTTTTTTAATTCAATCTCATATTGGGGTGAATCTATATTCAACTATAAACCTCTTGTAGAGATTGTTTGCAATTCCTTTTTGGGGAAAAAATTGAATTCAATCTCCCATTGGGATGAATCTGTGTTCAACTATAAACCTCTTGTAGAGATTGTTTGCAATTATATTTTGGGGAAAGTTTTTGAATTCAATCTCCCATTGGGATGAATATTGATGTAGGAGCATCGAGAAAATTTTTCATTATTAATTTGTGTGATAAAGGGGTGATGTTTTCTTTTAATTATTTTATAAATTATGCACATTTTAAATAAATTAAGAGAAAAAAAAATCTGAGTGTGAGATTTATTGTAAATATTCTCTTAATTAATTGAGAATATGAGTGGAGTTGGGTTGGATAGATATTTTAGGGATAGGAATTCCCTAAATGGAACTTAGTTGAGTCAAAAAAGGGATAAATCTATTTTAGAATTTGGTTGAGTTATTGGTGGAGGAAATCATGGATTGAAATTAATCCACAATTATGTATAAATATGAGGTTTGTGTGAGGATGAAAAACAGTGATATAGAAAGAAATGGTGTGAGAGTTCATGTAAAGGGTGAGAGCCGAGAGGCCCAAATGTAATATTCGGGCAAATGGTTTGAATCTGAAATTCTTGTTGTTATTATATACCAGTATTTTGTTTATGTTAGGTTATTTATTCTTTCTATATATTTTGAGTTGAATTGAAGGTGGTTTTAATGAAGATTTTCAGGATAAAGGAAATACACACCCTTCTATGCGCTCTACTCTGAGTTATGCAAAATCTCTGCATCATTTGGTATGAGAGCCCAAAGATCTAATTAATTTGTGTAGCCATGGATGAGAGATGAGTGTGTTAACTGCAGGAATATTTGTGCAACTGGAACAAACGCAAGGGTAAAGTCGATCTCAGATTGGGAAACATCAAAGTGTGCGTGGTAAGTGAATGGCGTGGCTTCAATGTGAAAGACAAAGCTGAAGATGGCCAGCATAGAGTGGAAGTTGATTACTGTATACTGGAATGTTAGTAAGAGTGTGGAGGCAGTAGATTGTCAAACAAGGATGTTGGAGAACACTGAGGATAATACCGTAAAGGCAAATTGTAAATTGAAGACTGCAACCGACATCGAAATTTCTGTAGAAAATGCATTGTGAAATATGTGATTTCTAACAGTGGTTAAAAATTCCCAATTGTGTTAGCATTAATGCAGAGAAATGCCATTACAACATTCGCTCTCTTGTGTGATGTCTCATGTATGGTAATAATTCAATTATCTCTTGTATTGACAATTGTATC
This sequence comes from Pinus albicaulis, assembly GCA_034641835.2. NCBI lineage: Eukaryota > Viridiplantae > Streptophyta > Pinopsida > Pinales > Pinaceae > Pinus > Pinus albicaulis. Next base: position 1,134,381,282 of record CM076575.1, on the reverse strand, counting down.
TGAATGGAATTTGTGTTGATGAAGTATGAATTTAAAAATGAAAATTGTGAATCATAGATCTCAGCCAATATAAATTGTGGTCTCCATGTTTTATGTTGTTCCATAATCAGAGTTGCACACTAAAAACAAAAGGAAAGTAACAATTGTATAAAATTATTTATGAGACAAGTGCAGAGGTAAGCATCTGCAACTTTGTTGATGTCTTGTCCGTTTGGAATATAGTTCCCCATTGGAGTGGGAAATGCGTAAATTGAGAGTTGAATTCATTTTTAAAAACTGTACTTTAGCATTACAACAGAGGAGGAATTTTGTTATCATGATCAAATTGGTAATATGTTCATTTTTGAACTCGTATTTTGGCATAGAATCCAAAGATAAGGAGTGAAATAAGTATAACTTAGACGCTTAAAACCTTGATCCATTTGGAACTGTGTGTTGATGGCCCACACAAATTTGACACAGTCATGATTGTGGTATGCAATGGGAGCCAACTCTGTTTGGTGAAAAATTGTTGGAGCGTATTAAATCTGTGAAGCGATGGATTTCTTTAAAAGGCCAAGGATTGTGTCGGATTTTTTCCTTTCCAACGTGGTGCGTAATATAGCTAAGGCATGTTGCGGAAACTTAATACAGTGAGCGCAGAGGCCACCGTGTTGTTTAGTGCAGCGGGACAAATGAGGTGTAAGCAATAGTTGTGGATCATGTAACATGGAATGAAGATAAGGTCAAACATTGGGGGCCGTGGGAGCCATAAAGGCCAAGGCTGGAAAGCTGTTGCTCATTGGTGAACCTGTAATAGCTCTCTACCAGTGTTGACTTGATCCATTAAATAAAATCTTGTGCCTGTTCTCACATACGTGGAGGAATACAACAACATGGTATGCAAATCCGTGAGGTAACATTATTTTTTTTATTTGTTGAGAAAGAAATTATCGAGATCTGAACTAATTCAGGGTTGAAGGTACACAAGTTGGAAATGCATGAGAGATTGTTTCTCTTTTAAAATTCTAGAGCTGTCAATGAAGAAGGCATTAAAGGGTGTTTTCACTGCGCAAAGAGCGTGGAAGAATTTAGATTCTACTTGTTGTGTTGATGTGTTACACATTTTAAATTAATGTTTGTGCATCATGAAAATACCTCATGATAGAAAATTAGATTTCAAAAGTATAGCATTAAGGACAAGAAAATAGTTTGGAAATTTTAAGAAGGAATTTTGCAAGTACGTCATCATAAGGAGCATGGGACATCCGCTAAGGTAAAGCAATAAAAGTCAACACAAAGTTTAATTGGTGTATAAGTTTATTGACTACTAAAATTTGAGTTATACATTCTCCAACTGAATCAAAATTTTGAGGTACCGAGTCTCTCTCTTTTTGAATATCGAGCATTCCTAAAGGTAGAAGAACGATTTCTTGGGGAAGGGAAAACACAAGAATCACCAAATATAAGCCCAATTTTTGAAATCTAGGGATATTGCTGTTTAATTGTATTCTATATTAAGGTTTTTGAATAAATTTTGTAGTCCAGTGCCAATTTTTGTAAAGTCAGATGGAAAATCGTGTCAGGTCTAACATATCTTATATGCAATGTTATTGCTAATTATTAGTAGTTCTACAACTAGATGTCGGAGAAATATGTTGATGCCACCATGTTAAAAAAAAGTTTTGGAAAATTCCTATGAAGGAGTTACTTTTGTGCACTGATGAGAGACGGTGTTGCATGAGAACCGTCACTACAAAGAAGGAGCGGCATGGAAGTGCAGGAAAGCTATCTACGCTAATATGATGAGCATGTTGAAGAGGTTATGGTATCAAGAGCATGCGAATATTCACAGTGATAAGAACGACACAGAAATGTGAAATCCAGAGAGTTGAAATTGCAAAGAGAAGGTTTATTAAATAACCTTGAAGGGAGCATAAGATATGAAAATTCATTTCAAAAAGGTATTTTCAATGTTGAAAATTAAATGATTTATTTTATTTTCATCATAAAATAAATCTTGGGAAGAGTGGATTGCATTTCGATTTAAAATCTTAAGTATCATGTGAAAGTGATAACGAGAGATGATGTAATTAGTCACTTATGGTATTATCATAAGAATGGAGTATGAGAGAGAATTGGTAACGGGGAGATTTTACATCATGTGAATTTATTAAGGGTGGATGTTCATTGGCATATTGTATAACTTGAATTAGAGTCAAAATATCCACTATTGTAATTATTGGGTCAAGCTTTAAAGTCAAATAATATGTTAAGGTCAAATGAAGAAATTTGGATAGCTTGAGTCAAGTAAACCATTGAATTATTATACAAAAGGGTGCATTTTTCATCCAAGATGAAGAGTTGATGTCAAGTCTGGAGTCAAAAAGTCTTAAGTCAAGTCAAAGGTTTGAATGTAATTGGGTGCATGACCAACGGAGCCCGACACCCAAAGAGTTTGGTCATTGTAACGCAAGAATTACTGCAATTGTTGTTTGCACAAAATAGGAGCAAGAGAGTTACCAGAAATGATTCCAAGACAGAGAACGGAAAGATGCCAAGTGCAGGAAGAGAGCTCGCATTGTTAGATGGAAAGTATGAAGGCTTGCTGAAAAAGGGATTAAATGAAATCCACATGTGAACAGATGAAGCTCACAAAGGAGGAGAAGATGACTATTGATGGTTATTTCAGAAGTTCTGACAAATATCACAATAGAATAAAGAAGAACGAAAATGCCAAGGAAAATGGCATATGGAAGCAGTTGACTGATGAAGAGTATGAGAGGGAGAAAGCTGAGATAGCAATTCACCTTGAGTTATTGATGGAACTGCTGCAGAGAAATACTAAAGACCAGAGACATAGTTGGACCATGAGGAAGAAATTGAAATGGAAAAGGCTACATGCAAAGAGGGAAAAATAGGTAAAGATACAGTTAACAGAAGAGACGAGGAAGATCAAACAGGTGATGAGTGTGAAATTGAGATGTGAAGAACTCAGAAAGCTGAGTTGAAAATGGAAGTTTCCATTTGTGGCCCAGAACAGGGTGAAATTTTGGGTGAAGAGATCAATGAGAAAGATCTCATGAACTATTGGAATAGTTCAAAACAATTTGAAGATATGCTGACAAGGGAAGCAGATGAGGCTATGAAGCCTTGTATTTTTAAATCTCACGGTTTGTGTATGTTTGCAGGATGTACAGAAGAGGGTGAATAGTCTGGTGAAACTGTCACAAAGATGAATAAAGCTCTTAAGGTGAAGTATGATGGAGAATTCCTTTTAGAGGAGGAAGGTAATGATTTTTTGCAGTAGAAAGATTTCATAGATGAATTCTTGTTTGGTGTAAGACAACCAGTTGAAGTTGCTATGGAGCAGAAGCATAACAAAAATGCTGTAGTGAGATTCCAGAGAGGTAGACAAATGAATTTGTTTAATGGAATTGATGAAAAAAATTTGCAATGTGATGATACAGAAACTAGGATACCTCAGGAGGATTGCCAAAGGAAGAATGAAACTGAGAATGAAGGTTGTGATGAAATGCTGGAAATATTTCACATGGAAATAGAGTTCTTGGAATGATGCCTCAAGGAACATAACGGAGAAGTAAAGCTTGCAGACCCGATACAGAAGAGATTTCAGTTAGCGTGCCTGATAAGGATAAAATGTTTCTAACGTTTATAGAGCTGAGTGAATGTTTTAAATCTAATAATGTGGTTGTAGGTATAGAAGGCAAAATTAATAAATATGATGTTGAAATCATAGGAATTGAGAAAAAGGTATTTGAAGATGAGATGAAATATCAGGAGCAGCAAGAAAGTTATGTCCTTAGAGATATAAAGGAAACATAAGTATTGAACTAGCGGGATAAAGATGAAAGTAGCCAGCTATTCAAAAGACGATTTACTGAAATCGAGAAGGTCTATGATAGGAGATTGGTGGTTGCAGCATCAAAAGAGGCGAAAAGGTCTTGTATTTTTAAAACTAATAATTTGTTGATGAATGCAGGTACAACACCAGATGAGAAATTTGTTACTATAAAGGCAATCAATGACTATAGTTGTGATCAAGGAGAATTTCTTCATTATTCTTCATTTCAAAAAATTGAGTATTTAGTGCAATTGGAGATGTAAGCATAAAAAAAAGAGGAATTACTCCGAGGAATTGGTGAAAGAAATTTTCGGAGAGGCCGATGGAATCTGGTTGATAGAATGAGTGATATTGATGTAAAGCCAGTTCGAGATTCTTTCAAAGTTTGGAGATTAGGAGAATGGGTATCATCGTTTCTACACAAGTTTTTAATTTTCGAAATAAAGATGATGTGCTATGGAAAACTGAGAGTTACATTCAATAGTATTCTGAAAATAATATTCTGGAAATTCTGTGAAAATTTACAAAATGGAGTTGATGCTTTAAAAGACTAGCGATAAAAGATAGTTTGGAATCCTGGAGGGAGTAAGTCATTGAGACTTGTGGTTGTCGCATTATTACAGAAAAGTGACAGACCTCATAGAAAGGGGTCTATGGAAACTTCTCTACATGGGGAGTCTGATGCAAGAGCATCGAGCAAAATTTTCATTATTTATTTGTGTGATTTAGGGGGTGATGTTTTTTTAATTATTTTATAAACTATGCACATTTTAAATAAATTAAGAGAAAAAAATATAAGTGTGAGATTTATTGTAAATATTCTCTTAATTAATTGAGAATATGAGTGGAGTTGGGTTGGATAGATATTTTAGGGATTAGGAATTCCTTAAATGGAACTTAGTTGAGTCAAAACAGGGATAAAGCTATTTTAGAATTTGGCTGAGTTATTGGTGGAGGAAATCATGGATTGAAATTAATCCACAATTATGTATAAATATGAGGTTTGTGTGAGGATGAAACATAGTGATATAGAGAGAAATGGTGTGAGAGTTCATGTAAAGGGCGAGAGCCAAGAGGCCCACAAATGTAATATTTGGACAAATGGTTTGAATCCGAAATTCTTGTTTTTATTATATACCAGTATTTTGTTTATGTTTGGTTCTCTCTTCTTTATATATTTTTTGAATTGAATTGAAGGTGGTTTTAATGAATATTTTCATGAGGATTTTCATGATAAAGGAAATACACACCCTTCTATGCACTCTACTCTGAGTTATGCATAATCTTTGCATCAAATCTCTGTTCAAATAAAAACCTCTTGTAGAAAAATAGAAAAAAAAAATATAATTTCATGAAAATTAAATTGTAAGAAAACTGAAATAAAGACTTAGAAATGAAAATAATAAAACTGAAATAAAGGTTGTGAAATGAAAATAAGTGTAAGAAAACTAAAATAAAGACTCAGAAATTAAAATAAAATTGTAAGAAAATTGTGTTGTAATTGAGAAAGCTACCCTGAATATACTTTGAAATTTTTTTGGGTGTGTTTTGTGATGGTTTGTCTCCAGGGCTGGCGAATAGTTTGAATGTGAAACATGCAAATTTAGCATTGGTTGAACTTCTTTTATAGTTTTTTTGCAATTGAATTTAATTGGTGATAATGATGGACATGGATTGAAATGGATTCATTTTGCATGTGTGATCATGATTGAATTTGATGTGATCCAATGGATGGGAATTTGTTTTTTTCGATCCATGTGCTTTGATCTGTTTTAATGAGAAATCATTTATTGAATTTATTGTGTGGGTGTAATTTAGTGTACACAGTGGATTTAAACGTTGTTATTGGGTGGGTGTCATATATTGAACACAATGGGTTTAAATGTTGAATAACAAAGTAGTTATGGTTGACATACATTTCCTTTTATTATGTGCAGGTACTGATATTTACTTTTGATACACAACATCAGGGCTGATCATATGGGATGAACTGACTGGATTTTTGTACTTCTTGACTTGACCATTTTGGAAGGAAAAATGGTTTTATGAGTTTTCTAGTTGACACAATAGGATTTGTACTCTTGATACTTATTAAACTATTTATGGACAGTTGTGGGCCTAGTCAGTGACTTGGGAAATTTTGGACTTAATTTAATATATATTTGGACTTCAAGTTATTTCTTTTGGTTTAATTATTGGTTACATATATGTCTAGTTTTGGTGGGTTGATGGGACCAGTACTATAACAATTACTGGTCCCTGCACAACATTAGACATCTCTCTCCTAATTCCAATGCAATAACGATTGTGTTGTGCATTTATTCCATTGGATAAGCTGGCATCTGTAGGGTGTTGTAGTCGTGTACCTTGAATTTAATACCATGCCTCGAGCTCTCCACTAGACATCATGGAGTATTTAATGCCATGCCTCGAGCTCTCCACTAGACGGTTTGGAGACAACGACAAATGTTAGATGTAACACAAGCTTTTGGTTGCAAAATTTTTTGGTGATAAACCATTTCGATAATTAATATCAACTTCAGTATCTGTAAATGGATACGAAAAGGTGGGTCCAAACAACCACATAAGTATGTTCAGTGAATCTAAAATCAGGATAAGGATTGTTGGTTTACCATGGTTTATTTTCATATTGAGACAATCCTTATCACAATGTGATGTTGGACCATGGTTGACCGTGCTTAACTATGGTTATCAAGTCAATATTTGGAAATATGTGATGTTTTCCCATGGTTGACCATGATTGACCATGGATGACCATGTTTGATTTTAAAAATATCGCTTACCATAGTTGACCAACATTGACCATGATTTACCATGGTTAACCATGATTACGATATTGAGATAATATTTGTCATAATTCGACATTAGACCAGGGTCGAAATAATGATTGGTTTCATATTGAGACAATCTTTGTCACAATGTGACTTTGGACCATGGTATACAAAGATTGGAGTTATAAACATGGTTGACCATGATTTGCCATGGTTTACCATGATTGATATTATAAGCCCTTAGATTGATAAACCCAAGGGGTTGATATTATAAACCTAAGGGAATATTAAACCCAAGGGTTAAAAACTATAAACCTAAGGCATCTAAATCCTAGGATAAATATTATAAGCCCTAAAAAAAACATGGTTGACTATGGTTAATTACCATATTGAGACAATCCCTATCACAATGTGAAGTTGGACCATGCTTAAGCATGATCGATTTTCATATCGAGACAATCTTTGTCACAATGAGACATAAGACCATGGTTGATTTTCATATTGAGACAATCATTGTCACACTGCAACATTAAAACATCATTGACTATGAATAATTCTATAAAGCATTATCAAAGTTCAAAATCGAGCCCTGCAAGCACTAGAGAAAGTTCACAATAGTTTATTCCATACTACAATAATACTAGGTACTATTGATATTCTCTACCCTAAACTAATAACCTTTCGCAAGTTTGAAATAACACTATTGAACGACATAAACAATGCCCTCGAAGTCACAGGTTCCAGTCTTGTGTTTGTTCTTTTGATAATAACAGTTAAAAGCATATGAAGCAAGGGCTTCCAAATTATTAAGATTGCAGCAAGGATCAGCCCCAGAATGAATCTTCTTGTAGTCTGCAGCCCCTTCTCCACATGCATAGTCCAATGCCCCGTGGAGTTTAATAGAATCGACCTTGGAATTAGAAATGTACCATGTCTACAATGTTGCTTCTCGGGTTGTCCAGATTTTGCGATGATGCTGCATTGAGGTGGCAGGGGTGGAAAAGGAATTTTTTTCTGAGGGTGGGCCCCTGGTTTTTCTTAACTGTCGATGTCAAACCAATGTCGTATACACGCTCCTTAAAGAGAGTGTTCCACCTGTTAATTTTTTTTCATTAAACAGAGGAAAATGAATGTGTCTAGTGAGACCTTGGGTCTGGAAACTTATTGTATCTTAGAATAATTGTGAAATATTGAACTTGATCTTATGACCAATACATTTTGAAATATTTATGGCCCACAAAAGTTAGCTCTCCGAGGAACAGAATTTGAATTTATCCCACACCCAACTTTTTTTTTAATAGAAAAGAACACTACTATTTATATTAATAATAAAAGGTAGTACAAACATCCTCGGACTGCCATTCCTCTTGTGGTTATGTGTTTCAGAAAAATATATCCAATCATATCTATCCACACAAAACGAAACTTTAGACAATTACATCAAGTATATTTTGAGTCTATTCTACTCAAAAATACCATGTTCCATCCTATACTAATAATACTTATTACAAAATATTCAACTTTTTAAACCAAGGTAACTATTCATCCCTTGTCACTTTCAACTTCACATGATCCTCTTTTCCTATTCCTTTGTCACTTTCTGTAGTTCAGCAACCATTATCTTCATGTTTGTCTTTTATGAGTAATTGATAGTACATGCATTGGTCATTACACCATGATCAAAAGAGGAAAAAAAAACTTACATGTTTATCTTGCTATGCTTCTTTTTGAAAGCAAGTGATTTGTCCAATTATGTTCTCTATATATGTGATCAAAATTCTCTTTCTGAAATGTCCTTACTAGTGTTTTGATGCGGAACATCCATTTTTTTAATATAGGAGGATTGAAGTGATTTCATCCATTGACCCATTCCATAATTCCTTTGACATCACCGAATATCTAAAAATTTTCAATGCCAAGCCATTTGGTCATAATCATCACACCCCATAAGGCTATAATTTCATCTTTTGCTATTTTTTCCTCTCCCACCTTCCCACTAGAAATGATAGAATTTATTGTTCTCTAAATAGATAACTGCTCCACAACCAAATTCTCTCCTTACACATGCACCATCAAATAACCCCACAAGAAATTCAAGATCTCAGTAAATTTAAACATTCTATAACCTTTAGTTCCCTATACTAGCCATGTTTCATTGAAGAAAGCCACCGTCTCGATGACATCCTCATGCACCTCTATTCCTTTCTGATAAAACATAAGAGCACGATGCCTCCTTCATATAATCCATAAGATATAAAACGTAAGTTCCTTGTACTTCCTAGCTTTAAACCATATTATGACATCGCTTTAAACCATATTATGATGCACGATGTCAGCTTGTGGAAATTGCCTTTACATACAATATTAAAATGTCTCACCACCCCTTCCCAAATAGTCCGACACCCAACTTATTCCTTATCATTACCATTTACAACAATAACAAATAAATTTAAAGGATTTAAAATAAATAATTTTATTGCTAGGTTTAAAATGCTTACAATTTGTCAAAAATCGTCATGATGCAATTACACATCACGCGAAGAAAAAGATTCAATTTGGGAGCTCTCGTTCCACTCCCAACTTAGTCAATCCATCACGTCGTGCTTTCTCAAACCAAATACCATTCCCGTGACATTTTCACTGCAATATTGTATGTTTTATACCTTCTATATCCCTACATGACATTCTATTTATCATAGCTTCCAAAGTTTATGATTTGGGACTGGGACAGTCATACCATCCCCATTACCCAATTCCACGCCTGCCCGATAATTGTGAGGATTTCCGTGACAAGCATTTTGATGAGACATAAATGATTTGGCATTCTCCTATGTGATGTCAATAAGTGATTGGAAGCCATGTTCATGGATACTCTCAAGCTTTCTTCACCAGGGGCCTTTGCAGGAGTCCTTATTCACCCTTTTCGGCCCGGACGCTATGCGCTGCGATTTATAGTGGCCAGGCCGCGACATAAAACCAACATCCACTCTTTTCCATTCCAAAGTTTCATAATTAAATCCCTCGCCGTTCAACTCTTCCATCCAAGAAGAAGATATCATTTCATGATAAGTCTGGTATTGATCCAGATGATTGATCTTAACTACTTCTTGTTCCATCATTATCACAGTCGGTGTGATTTTGCGGCAATGTCGTCAGCCTAAATTCCTGTGGCAGTGGTGGTGGAAGCTCCCCTCCATGGAAGCAATCGATTCCACAGTCAATGAAACCTTGTCAGTGGCAGGCAAAGGACGACAGAGTCTGGTTAGAGGAAAAAAATAAATAGAGATTCTCCACTTGCATCGAATCAGCATGGAAGATGAAGAATCTGTGTTTCTCACTTAATATTTCCTCTACCTTCACATGTAATGGAAACTCTTTAATCAACCCACCTGCCTCTTCTTTAGTAACGACTAATTTGGGAGCAGGAATATCAGTTGATGTACGAGTTTAACAACTTCCCATCAAATTCTTAGAAATGCGTATAGATCCAGAGATTGGGTTCATTAATGACAAGGGCCTGCAGGCTGCTTGTATTATTTGCTGCGGGATAATAATGAAAATTTTAGCCTCTATGTGTTGGTACTAATAATGAGATTTTATAGAGAGGAATTCCATGACCACCACACGACTGCATCCCGTAAGAGAATTCGTCACATAGGGGGAAGCAAGACCAGAGACCATTGGTACTTAGTTCCAGGACAATAATGCAATTTTATCAAAAGTAAATGTTGTGTTTTGCGTACTATTGCACTGCATGAGTAAGGGAATTCGTCAGTTAAGGGAGACAGAGTCGCCCAGGCCCGTGGGTAATCAATAGTACTTGCTTCCCAAAGAAATGAATTATCAAAGACTAGAGAAAATAATCTCTACCACCGAGTTAAATTCTCTCACAACAACTAAACGTTTTGCAGATTGCGGATTAGTTTGCTAGAAAGGACATCATTTAAATGGAGTTCTGAATAAGAGGATAATTACCTATTCGGAAACAGATTAAATAATTAAAAGTCAAATATAAATTTATCAATGGTTGGTAGAAATGTATGAGAAAATATTTACTCCACAAATGTTATTTACTGTCCTCAAAATTCGTTCTGAAAATCATGTTATCCCATCCTGTGTATTAATTTTTTCTTGGCATGAATTAATGTCTTTGAAATGTATTTTTTGATATAAAAATTATGTAGAATTTTAATGTACGGTGGCAGATGTAAGTCAAGAGACAAGAGGAGAAATAGTGAAGCATTTTGTGGTGGGCTCATAAAATTTTGTTACAGGTTTTACAGTGGGTTAAATCTCAGTAAGAACTTTTGTTTTACTGTTCAAGGAGAGACAACCTCCATATAAATGTATTTCCTTTTTTTTGAGCTTATAATAAGTATATTTTTCACAATATCTTAATGAAAATTTCAGGCCTAGTTTTTACCACAATCACTCTCTTTTACTGTGAGTAAAATTGTTTGATTTTTTCTCCATTATAGTTGCACAAGTCAAATATGTTTTAATATCCACCACTCTATGTGTTGAGGAAAAATTCTAATCTCTTAAATTTTTTTAACATGGTATCAAGTGGGTGTAAAATATTATTACTCTAAAAACAAATATTTTTATTGGGAGTTAAAAGTTGTTCTGAAGGTTTTATAGAGTAAGAAATGTTTTTTTACACAGTGAAAAAGCCAGCAACAAGCAAAAGCTTGACTCATCCACAAATACCTTAGTTTAATGAAATAAATTATGATTATTGGACTATTGCAATGAAGGATATGTTTTCTTCTCAGAAATTTGGGGATTGCAGTGGAAAAAAAGTCCAAGAAAGCATGGGATACCCTCCAGACATCCTACCAAGGCATGGCAAAGGTGAAGAGAGAAAAACTGAAAATGCTGAGAAGAGATTTGGAGACAATTCGTATGAAATAGTTTCAGAATGTACAATCATTTTTTACACATGTAATTGGGTTGGTTACATCAAATTAGGTCTCATGGTGAGACACTTGAGAAAAGGATAATAGCTGAGAAATTTTTGAGAAGTCTGACAGCAATATTTGATGCCATTGTTGTGGCCATAGAAGAGATAAAGGAGCTCTCATAATTTTCAGTGGATGAGCTTCATGCATCACTGATTTCTCATGAATATGGATTGAACAAAGCAACAAACTCCTCATTTGAGCATGCTTTCAAGACACAAGTTTCATTTGGTCATCGTAGAGGTCAAAGAAGATCAAATTTTAGCGGAAGAGGCAGAATCCAACATAGAGGTGGAAGAAGCAGCCCTTCAATATCAGGTGTAAGGGGAAGCAATCAAATTTCAAGTCAAGGCCCAAGCTAGAATCAAGCACAAGGTCAAAGGTATGATAAATCTCAAGTTCAATGTCATTACTGTAAGAAGTATGGTCACTGTGCAAATGAATGTAGAAAGAAGCAACATGATATAAGAAACAAACCAAGTGAAAATTTCACAAATAAAAATCAGAACTATGATAACATGTTTTTAGCTTGTAATGTAGCATAAGCAAAACAAGGGGATGTATGGTTTCTATATTCAGGGTGTAGCAACCACTTGACTTTTCCAATCTAGATGAAAGTGTAAAATATGAAGTGACATTATGGACAGATAGCAAAGTCTCTGTCATGGGAAAAGGAAGAGCCAATATTCTAATAAATAAGCATGTGAAGAAGTACATTTTAGATGTTTATTTTTTCTCTGGTTCGAAGCATAACCTCATAAGAATTGGATAGCTCATGGAAAAGAGAAACAATGTCTTTTTCAAAAATGATAAGTGTAAAATTTTGTATAAGCCTCCAAGCATACAGTTGATTGCGAAAGTTCATATGAAAAACAATAGAATGTTTCCCCTAAAGATAAAACCACATTTGAAGGAAGAAGGTGCTCAAGCACAACTATCAATGAATTCACAAGAGGATGAAAGAAAAGTTGCATTTGTCACACAAGTAAACTTTCAAGCAGAGATCAAAGATGAAAATTTGTTATGGCATTTGAGATTTCACCATCTCAATTTTGGAGGTTTGAATTTGTTGCATAGGAAAGACATGGTGAAGGAATTGCCACTCATAGAAAAATCGAACAACATATGTGAAGGATGCAACTTGGGAAAACAACATAGAGAATCATTTCTAGTAGGAAATTCAATAAGGGAAAAGGTGCCCTTGGATATTTTTCATTCATATTTATGTGGACCAATGTAGACACCATCAATTGGGGGAAGTTATTATATTTTGACTTTCATAGATGATTTTACAAGGAAGACATGGGTCTACTTCCTAAAATAGAAAAGTGAAGTGTTTGAGTGCTTCCGCCAATACAAAGCTCTTGTTGAGAAGAAAAGTGGACACTACAACAAAGTGTTGAGGACTGACAAAGGTGGCGAATACATCACAAATGACTTCCTACATTTTTTTACGGAGCATGCAATTCACAAGAAAATTACAGCAAGGTATATACCTCAGCAAAATGGTGTTGCGGAAAGGAAGAATAGGACCATTATGGAAATGGAAAGGAGTATGTTGAAGGAAAAGCATTTGCCAAATGATTATTGGGATGAAATTGTCGCTTGTGTATCATATATTATTAATAGGTGTCCAACCAAAAGTTTTATGAGTATAGTTCGAGAAGAGGCATGGAGTGGAAGAAATCATAGTGTCACTCACATGAGAGTGTTTGGGTGTGTGGCGTATGCATATGTATTGGATGAGTTGAGGAAGAAGTTGGATAGAAAGGGGGAGAAATGCATATTTTTTGGATACATTGATGAATCGAAGACATTCAAGCTCTACAATTCATCAGCCAAGAAATTCGTAGTCAACAAAGATGTGCATTTCATATAAGAGGAAACATAGGATGGAATTTTAGGGAAGACAGTCAATGTGAAAACATGTAAACGACATGAAGACAAAGAGGAATTTACCTCAACAAGTAATTCCTCAACGGTGACTCCTCCTACACCTACACAAGCTCAACAAAGTAGTCAACATGTGACACCATCAACAAATAATAAGACAATGTCGCGCAGTCAAGCAAGTGCCTCTCCAAGCACACCCCAAAGATCTACACCACCATCTACTTCAAACACAACACCAACTGACATGTCAAGGCCATCTTCCACAAGAATAAGAGGACATAAATTCAGAAATTTAAGTGAAATAAATGAGAAAAATGAAGTTGATAGTAGTGCTAGTCTAAATTCCTTATTTTCATTATTGATTTTGAGGATGCAATAAAAGAAGAAAAATGGGTTTCAAAAATGAATGAAGAAATAGGAGAAATAGAAAATAATGACAAATGGGAGTTAGTGGACCTTCTACAAGGAAAATAAGTCATTGAGTGAAGTGGGTCTATAAGACCAAGAGCAACGTTGAAGGAAATATTGAAAGACATAAAGCAAGGTTAGTTGTCAAAGGATACAAGTAGCAGCATGGAAGCGATTATGCAAAGACATTTGCACCAATCTCAAGGATGGAGATAGTACATACCGTGTTGTCAATTGTCACATAACATAAATGGAAAATGTATCAAACATATGTAAAATCAATGTTATTGAATGGAATGTTGAAAGAGGAGGTATATGTTGCACAACCACCTGGTTATGAGATAGAAGGACAAGAAGATAAGGCACATAGGTTGAGGAAAGCTCTCTATGGGCTGAAACAAGCACCACATGCATGGTATAGTAGGATATATGCTTACTTGACGGACAATGGGTTCGAAAAATGTGACGGTGAGCCTACTCTCTACATCAAAGAAAGTAATGGTAAGCTTCTTATTTTTGTTTTGTATGTAGATTATTTGATTTTTACATGAAGTGATGATTTCATCATCATTGATTTCAAAGAAGTCATGAAAAGTGATTTTTAAATGACCGACTTAGGTTGTTAAGATATTTTTTGGGCATAGAAGTGAAATAAACATAAAATGATATTTTTATCTGTCAAACAATGTATGTTTTATACATTTTAGATAGGTTTAATATGCATAACAACAAGCCCGCACCAACTCCAACTGTCATGGGGTTGAAGTTGAACAATGAATATTGTAGCAACAATGTCAATTCGACATTATGCAAAAGTATGGTGGGAAACCAAATGTATTTGACTGCAACTAGGCTTGATATAATGTATGTAGTGAGTTTGGTGTCAAGGTTCATGGAGACACCCAAAGAGACACATTTGCAAGCAAACTAAAATGATTTTAAAGTATGTCAATGGGACAAATGAGTATGGTATTTTGTACACCTTAACAGATGATTTATACTAACAGTGACTCTGTAGGAAGTGTTGATGATAGAAAGAGCACGTCAAGATATGTTTTTCATTTAGGTTCAGGAGCCATTTCATGGGCCTCCAAGAAGCAGCCGATAGTGTCATTGTCAACAATAGAAGATGAATATATCGCCACAACAACAACAACGTGTCACACCAAATAATGTTGAGGGATTTATGCCATGAACAAGAGAGAACAACAACTATTTTCTGCAACAATAGTTCCGCAATTTCACTATCAAAGAATTCAGTTTTTCACAAGAGGCTAAAGCACATTGATGCTAAATAACATTTCATAAGAGAATTAGTTAACAATGGTGAGATTGTGTTGCAGCACTGCAGGCAAGAAGACATTTTTTTTGACATCTTCATAGAGCCATTGACACATGGAATTTTTTTTATATTAGAGATTGTTTGGGAATGGTCAATAGCGGTAGTTTCCATTAAGGGGGTGTGTTGGAAAAATAATCTCAACCACCGCATTAAATTTTATGAAAACAACCATACCTCAAGTAGATGTTTTCCAGGTTGAGGATTTAGTTTTCAGGAAAGGACATCATTTAAATGGATTTCAGGAGGACAATTGCCCCTTCCACAACAGATTAAATAATTAAAATTTAGCTAGAAATTTATGAATGGTTGGTAGAAATCCATGGGCAAGAAGTTACTCTGCAATCACGTAAACATTTGTTACATTACTCCACAACTCCTCGTGAATGTAAATCTCAGTCAGAACTCTTGTTTTAGTTGTGAAGGAGAAGCAAAATCCATATGAATGTATAGTTTGTCTCGATATATTTATGAAAATTTGAGGCCTAGTTTTTACCGCAACCACTCGTTTTACTCTGTTCTATTGTGAGTAAATTTGTTTGATTTTTTCTCCATTATAGTTGGAGCAAGTCAACTATGTTTTAATCTCCACTACTCTATTTTTCAAGGAATACTCATGATTTAATTTCCGAGACTCTATTATCTGGAGTGAGACCTATGCAACTATGTGTGTTGAGGAAAAATCCCCCTCTTAAAATTTTTTAACAACTATGATTCCCAATATAGCAAGCCAAAATGATAGACAATACCAAATATTTGATGTGTCGGTAGACAGTACTGAAAACAACGAGCCAAAATGGTAGAAAGGACTCACATTGTGCTCTCTTGTGCAATTTTTCTAGACACACTATGGTCAGGAGATCAAGCGAGGCCTAGAAACAATCATGGTGGAATAGAGAGTGTTGAGATTCAATAAGATGATGACCTTAGTGAAATTAAGCACCTTCAATAGTGGGGCCTGCAGGCTATTTTAGGTGTATGAATATTTTTAGAATGGTGAGGATATTCTATAGTTAGCAAGATGCTGATTCGATGGTTGAGAAAATACTATTTTTGGATGAATTTCTATTTTTAGAATATTGGGCAAAGTCTATTTATAGATCACTAATCTAAAAATAGATGCATGTCGATTCTTATTAGCCCTTAATAATAATCTGACAATAAATATCAACTTATTCTCTTGGAGCACTTTGTTTTAGTGAACAGATTTGGAAAATCAATGGGCTAAAGGAATTACGCAATTCCTAGGGTGGTTGGTGACTCATGCATGGAAGACTCAGTTATATCTGATAGTGGCAAGCTGTGACAGAGTTGGAAGAGTAGTTATGTGAGTTTTTATTTAGTTTAACTCAGTTAAGTGAGTTAAACGCAGTTGTGCTAGTTGTATCTAGTTCTAACTAAAGATATACTAGTGAGAGTTTAGTGAATTAATTATTTAATTAATTCACAAATAGAGACTCACTTGCAACTGAACAAATAGAACAATTAACTACTTGCATGTCAGTTCCAGTGGAGAGATAGGTGAAAGGATGAGATGGACTATCTGTTGTGACTATAGTGATGCATTCAATGCATCTAACACACATTAGAGTTTCCAATGAGGATTGCGCAGTCAAGACAAGGCAAGATCGAATTCATTTAGGGATCTTCTTCAGCAGGGATTATGCAGTGGAGGCAGGTTGTCAGGAGGCAGGAAATTGGTGCATAGATATGCAAATTTTTGCATGAAAGTGTGCGATGATTGTTGATTGTACTAAGAGCTTGATGTACTAAGCTTTGTATGAGATTGCTACATGTTCCATTGATATACATAATATATGATAGTTGGGGTTTTTAGCTTAAAGATTTCTTGGTAAAAAATTCTTGTTATATGCGATTGATTTGTTCATATGTGTTTTGCAATTGACGATTTAATTTCTGCAAAGCATTAACTGGAAGGATTCTGTATTTAGCATAAGATTAATTTGTTAGATCAGGAAATTATGGAAATATACATGCCTCTTGTATAATTTCTACATGGTATCAGAGCAATGTTGATAATTGGAGATTGCAATATTCAAGCGGTGTTGAGTTTTGTACTGGTGGACAATTCGAATTTGTTGCAAGAATTTCTTGGTGCGACAGTTGAGTATACGTTGAAATGGCTTTCAATGGGTTGGGGTTGGAGTATGAACTTGAAGGAAGATCCAACTACATAGCCTGGAAGGACAGGATGGAGGCGATGCTTGAAGGTAATGGTCTGAAGGAGTTCATCGATAACGATGTTCCTAAGACCACTTCGATGGATGTTGCCTTACTTGACGCCTAGAAAAAGAAAGTAGCAAAGACAAGAAGAATTCTATTGGAAGGTGTGAAAGACCATATTGTGTCAAGAATTCACGGGAAAGCCACTCCATTTGCAATCTGGAAGGCATTGACAGATATTTTCCAAAGCAGCAACAACCATAGGAAGTTGGTGCTAAAAGATAAGCTCAGAAAAATCAAAATGGAGAAGGGCAATAGTATTCCAAAATATCTTAAGAAGTTTGTCCCATGTAGGAATGAGCTAGGGATTTTGGGAATCATAGTTGCAAATGATGACTTGGTGAGCTTGGCTCTCCTTGGGCTACTGAAGAGTTGGCACAGTTATCAGGACTCTTTCAATAGATGGGAGAAACTGCAGGATTGGGAGCGACTTTGGTCAGATCTAGTGCAGGAGGAGATAAGGCGAAGTACCAGGGATGGCTCTTCATCAAAGAATGATGATGAAGAGAATTGCGCTTTGGCTGCCAAAGCAAGGAAAGGAAAGGGGAAGAAATCCCATCCAAAATCCGAGGCTAAAGGAAAGAAGTTGGATTTGTCTAAGGTGAAATGTTTTCACTGTCACAAACATGGGCATCTCACCACTAACTGCCCACAGAAAAAGAAGAACAAGAAGGTTGTTGGAGCTATAGCTGGTGAGGCCCTTCCCTCGCAATTTGAACTTGATTTCTCCTTGGTCACATGCTTGGTTTCAAGCACAATGGGATCGGTGTGGTATCTTTATAGTGGTGCTTCCTTCCACATGACGGGAGACAAGGAGTTGATTAGTGACTCGGAGAAGAAATATCTCTAAATACATATAGAGATGGGCGATGATGGTAGATACAGTGCGACTAGAATTAGAACCATTACCTTTGAGAGGGAGTCAAGTAAACCATTTCTGTTGAAAGATGTTATGCGTGTTCCAGGTCTAAAGAAAAACTTGGTCTCAGTCGCGATGTTGGAATATAGAGTTTATGACGTTATTTTCAGTGAGGGAAAAGCTTTTCTACGACATAAAACAACGGGTCAAACCAAGAGGATAGGGATTTGAGTTAAGAATCTCTAGAAGCTGGAGGTAGATGGCTGCACTGCAATGATGGGCAAAGCGGAAGAAGTGGTGAGTCGGGATGAGGGCGAATTATGACAGAGGAGATTAGGCCATCTTCATCATAGCGTCTTGAATATTTTGCAGCAGATTTCTAGTGGACTTCCCAAGGGTAATCTTGCGCAGTCAGATCATTGGAAGGGACATACTATGTGTAAGCTTTTGAAGACCACCTTTCATGAAAGGGAGAACCGTGCTTCGGTGATACTAGAGAGAGTTCACACAGATGTATATGGGACATTCTCGGTTTCTTCCACAGCAAAACAGATGTATTATGTTATTTTTTTTTTATGACTATTCTCGTAGATGATGGATCTTATTCATGCCGAAGAAGGATCAAACATTCTCAAAGTTATGTGAGTTTAAGGCATTCGTGGAGGAGTTGAGGAAGAAAGTGAAGGATCTGCGGAGCAATAGTGGTGGTGAATATATCTCGAAAAAATTCAAAGACTTATGTAGCAGCGAAGGAATTCAAAGAGAACTCATAGTACATCATAACCCATAACAGAATGGGGTCATGGAGAGGAATAACACAAAGATCGTGGGTGTTGCACGAGCTATGTTGCATAATCAGGGCCTACCAGTGCACTTGTGGGCGGAAGCATGCAACACTGTGGTTTATGTGCAGAACCATTGTCCTAATAGAGTACTTGGCATGAGTACACTTCAAGAAGCTTTTACTCGTAAGAAGCCAAATATTTCTCATTTAAAGATTTTTGGCTCATGTTTTTACATTCATGTGACCAAGGATGCTAGGAAGAAGCTAAAGCTGATTGCAGAAGTTGGGATATTTGTGGAGTACACATAAACACCCCATAATTATCGTATGTATTTTTCAAACAGTTAGATGACTATGGTGCGATGGGATATAAAATTCAATGAGGAGAAAGTCACAAAGTTGTCGCTTGAGAGGGAGATACACTTGCATGCAGAGGAGGAACTTATGGCTCCCAAAGATGAGCCTCAAGATGTGGATCAGCCACATGAGGAGGAACATGGAGTGGAGGAGTCCACTCACGTAGAGCGAAACATCAGAACTGGCAGAAGGCGTACCACAGAAGCTGAGAGGCTGAAGCTTAATGCACCAGAGAATATAGGAGTCCCTAATTCATAACGCACCTGACCGATTCACTGGATACATGGCTCTCATGAGAAAATTTATTGTGACAAAGCCATCTTCCTTTGAGGAAGTAGCGCAGGAGCCCACATGGGTAAATGCCATGGTGGAGGAGTATGACTCCATTGTCAAAAACAATGCTTGGAAGATTGTCCCAAGGCTCGTCGGTAAATCAGTGGTAGGTTCAAGCTGGATCTACAAGGTAAAGCAAGATGTTGATGGGAGCATCGAGAAGTATAAGGCAAGATTTGTTACCCGAGGCTTCTCACAGATCGAGGGAATTGACTATGAAGAAACGTTTGCACCTATCACACGGTATTCTTCCATAAGGACCATCCTTGCTCTCTCAACGTAGATGGGTTGGCACATTCATCAAATGGATGTGAAGACTGCATTCCTTAATGGGATCATTGAGGAAGAAGTGTACATTGAGCAGCCTGAAGGATTTGAGATCTTTAACAACGAATCACATGTGTGCAAACTCAAAAGAGCATTGTATGGGCTAAAGCAAGCACCTCGTGCTTGGTACACATGGATTGACAGCTATTTCACTCAACTTGGCTTCACCAAGAGTGAGGTAGATGCAAACCTATACCAAATTTTGGTGGAGGATAAGCTTTTAATCATTATTATTTATGTTTACGATTTAATACTAATGGGTGATGAGAAGTTGATACACCCATGCAAGGAGGATCTTGCAAAGGAGTTTGAGATGAAGGATTCAGGCCTCCTTCATTATTTCCTTGGATTGGAAATATGGTAGCGAGAAGGTGAACTGTTTGTGTCTCAAGGAAAGTATGCTTGGGAGATACTTGGTAAGTTTCACATGCAGGACTACAAGCCCATGGATACTCCTCTTCTAGGAAATTGGAGGAAAGAGGATGCTACATCGACAGAGGTAGTGGATGCCACTGTCTATCGACAGTTGGTGGTTTCGGTCATGTAGTTAGTTAATACAAGACCAGACATGTGCTATGCGGTGAACCAACTTAGTCAAGCGACGGTTAAGCTTTCCAAGACCTTTTGGAAGGCAGGAAAACATGTCCTGAGATATCTCAGGGGCACATCAGAGTATGGCTTATGGTACATATAGATGGATGAGGTGAATTTGCATGGCTTCATAGATGCAAATCAGGTAGGCAACCCAACGGACAAAAAGAGCACATCAAGAGGGGTTTTCAGTATCGGATCTACATCAGTTTCTTGGTACAACAGGAAACAAAGATCCATGGCACTCAGTTTAGCGGAAGCGAAATACATGGCAACAAGTCAAGTTGCATGTGAGGCTATCTGGATGAGGAAGATCCTGGTTGGTTTGTTCGGTTCTCATTTAGATCCTACAGTGATACATTGTAATAATCAGAGTTGCATTAAACTCTCAATTAATCTTGTGTTTCATGACATATCTAAGCATATAGATATCTGGTATCATCATATTAGAGATTGTGTGTAGTGGAAGATCATGTTGCTTCATTACATTCCTACAGAAGATTAGGATGCAGATATTCTGATAAAGGCACTGACCAGGAGAAAATTCGAATACCATAGAGACAGGATTGGGGTGAAGGATAATCCTTATCTTTTTGAGAGGGAGTGTTGAGATTCAACAAGATGATGAGCTTAGTGAAAATTAAGCACCTTCACTAAGTGTGGCCCGCAGGATATTTTTAGGTGTATGTCTATTTTTAGAATGGTGAGCATATTCTAAATTTAGTAGGATGTTGATTCTAGATGGTTGAGCAAATTCTATCTTTGGATGAATTTCTCTTTTTAGAAGATTGGGCGAAGTCCATTTATAGACCACTAATCTTAAAGTAGATGCATATCAATTATTATTAGCCCTTAATAATAATCCGACAATAACTATCAACTTGTTCTCTTGGAGCACTTTATTTCAATGAACAGATTTGGCAAATCAGTGGGCTGAAGGAATTATGCAATTCCTAGGGTGGTTGGTGACTCATGCATGGAGGACTCAGTTATAATTGATAGTGGCAAGTTGTGATAGAGTTGGAATAGTAGTTATGTGAGTTGTTATTTAGTTTAACTCAGTTAAGTGAGTTAAACTCAGTTGTGCTAGCTGTATCTAGTTCTAACTAAACATACACTAGTGAGAGTTCAATTAATTAATTATTTAATTAACTCACAACTAGAGACTCACTTGAAACTGAAAAAATACAATAGTTAACTACTTGCATGTCAGTTCCAGTGGAGACCTAGTGGAGAGATAGGTGAAAGGGTGATATGGTCAATCTGTTGTGACTATAGTGATGCATTCAATGCATCTAACACACACTGGAGTTGCCAATGAGGATTCGCAATCAAGGCAAGGCAAGATCGAATTCATTCAGGGGTCTTCTTCAACAGGGATTGCACAGTGGAGGCAGGCTGTCAGGAGGCAAGAAATTGGTGCATAGATATGCAAATTTCTGCATGATAGTGTGCGACGATTGTTGATTGTACTGAGAGCTTGATGTACTAAGCTTGGTATGAGATCGTTACATGTTCCATTGATATACATAATATATGATAGTTGGGGTTTTTAGCTTTAAGCTTTCCTCATAAAACATTCTTGTTATGTGCAATTGGTGATTTAATTTCAGCAAAGAATTAAGTGGAAGGATTTTGTATTTAACATAAGATTAATTTGTTAGATCAGGAGAGTTTGGTAATATACATGCATCTTGTATAATCTATACAAAGAGGTCGATACATAGAGAATATGCTCCGCAAACAGCTTGGTTAGTGTTTTTTATTTATTTATTTTTGGTATGCTTAGTAGAGAGAGGAGGACACAAAACACTTGTTCACAAATTTGAAAGCTAAAAAAATTGTGGTGGAGGAAGACCATGGATAAATGTTTTAATCTTAAGGAGAATAGGAATATGCTTGTTATGATATCATGTTAAAGCCAAAAAAGTCATATAAATCAATTTAGATAAACATGTGATTTCATCTTCATCTTCCAATAGATCTATTGGACTTTTGTTTGGCCTTTAGGCACCTTCCAATGTGCCAAATTCATATAAGCCAAAAAATTATATTTCCAACTGTTTCTCATCTTATAAAATAATAAGAGAAATCACTATTTTTATCTACAATGGTGTGAAAATAATTTTGAATTAATAGAATTGTAAATATCAATCATTTGCATCCTAAAATAATTCACTATATAAATATAAATGTGGAAAAAAAACTATTGAATTAAAAACAATTTCAACTTATCATGTTAAAAACACAAAAACTAATAGACCAATTTTGAAAAACATGGTATTTCATTTTACTCAAAAGATGTGCATATTAATACAATTTATTGCCCCTTGGTTTTCATCTTCCAAAAGATGGCTTAGACATTTGTTGGCGTTCACTTAGGCTTTTGGCTTTTCAATGGGTCAAAGTTCATATAACCCAAGAGTATTATGTTTCCAACAATTTTCCTTCACATAAAATAATAAGAGAAACCACCATTATCAATATGGATCACTTACATCTTAAAATAAATCAGTATATAAGTATACATGTTGAAAAAACAAGTATTAAATTAAAAAACAATTTCAACTTCCAAATTATAATATGATTTTTTTATGAGAGAAAATTTGAGCAAATGAACTCAAGGATGTATCGTAAGGCCTAACCCCAAAGACATCTAATAGAATTGAGTCTGGCGACCTTCCAATTTGTGAAATACTTAGCAACTAGAGCTCAACTAATTAAACTAACTTTTTGGGCTAAATTATAATTTCGTTATTAATATAAATACTAAATTTATATAATTTTTGTTAATATACTTTTCTAATAAATTATAATCATTATAAGTATTTGATTTTATTTTAATTTTTATATAAATTTCTAATAAATCATAATTAAAATAATAAATCAAAACTACTAATTAAAAAAATCTAAAATAAATTATAAAATATTGAATCTACCAACTTGTTTCTTCTCATCAGACTAACAACAATAAACCATAGTTTCTTCTCATCACACCAACAACAATAAAACCATAATAATGAAAAAATTACAATTTCTTCTCATCGCACCAACAACAATAAAACCATAGCTTCTTCTGATCATACCAACAACAATAAAACCATAATAATGAAAAAAATCACAATTTCTTCTCATCACACCAACAACAATCAAACCATAATAATGAAAAAGGTCACAATTAAAATAATAAATCAACAAACTGATTTTCACTTCAAAATAATTTCGAGATTTTCTTGAACTAAGCCAGAATATTGATTTCATATTAAGAATGATATGTCCCTTCATATACATACAAAACTGAACGAAATCGAGCCCTGCAGGCGCTCGAGAAAGTTCACAATAGATGATTCCATAGTAGGTACTACTGGTCTTCTCTAGCCTAAACTCATAACCTGTCAGGAATTTGCAATAGCCATAGTTTGATGTCTGTTTAAAGACATAAGCATAACTGTTAAAAGCATACGAATCATGGGTTTCCAGCGGTTTAGGATTGTAGCAAGGAGCACCAGGCTGAATCTGCTTGCAATCCGTAACCCCTTCAGATGCATATTGTAATGCCGCATGTCGCTTACTAGAATCGATCTTGGAATTAGCAACGCACCACGTCTCTGGTGCTCCTTCTGGGGTTGTCCGGCTGCTGCGATGATGCTGCACACAGATGGCAGGGGTGGAAGAGGAATGATGTTGCATTCTGCTATGTGATATCAATAAGAGATTGGAATTAACCCTCTTCATGAATGGCATCACATGAGAGAATATTGGAAGCCCTCTTCATGGATGGTCTCAAGCTTCCTTCTCCAGGGACCATTGAAGGAGGCCCTATTAACCCTTTTCGGCGACATCAAACCCGCATCCACTCTTTTCCATTCCAGCGTTTCTGAATTAAATCCCTCGCCCTTCAACTCTCCCCTCCAAGAAGAACATATCAATTCATGATAAATCTGGCGTCGATCCGCATGATTGATCTCAACTACTTCTTGTTCCATCATTTTCACACTCGGAGTGATTTTCCGGCAACGTCGTCGGCCTAATTTCCTGTGGCGGTGGAGACTCCGTTCCACGGCAGCGCTGGCTTCCACGGCCAGTGCAGCCATGTCAGTGGCGGGCAGAGGACAACAGAGTCTGGTTAGAGGAAGCAGAAAATAGAGATGCTCCACTTGCAGTTCCTGCTCTGCAGAAAGGGGAGATACATACTCATCGTAACGCATGGAATCGGCATGACAGACGAAGAAGCCGAGTCTCTCTCTTAAGATATCCTCTACCTTCACATGTTCTGGAAACTCTCTATTCAACCCACCCGCCTCCTCTTCAATAACCACTAATTTGGCAGTAGGAAGATCAGCTGATAGATGAGACAGATAGCTTCCCATCAAATTCTCAGAAGGGTATATATATAGGGTTCAGTAATGACAAGGGCCTCCAGGCTGCCTCTATGTATGAGCTGCGGGATAATAATGAGAAATTTGGCCTCTATCTGTTGGCGATTAATAATAAGATTTTATAGAGAGGAATGCCACGGCGATCAAACTATCGCACTCCGTAAGCGAATTCGTCATGTAGGGGGAAGCAAGACCAGAGACCATTGGTACTTAGTTCCGGGGACAATAATGCAATTTTATCAAAAGGAAATGCTGCGTGCTGCCTTCTATTGAACTGTATACGTAAGAGAATTCGTCAGCTAAGGGAGCCGGGACGTCGGAGCGTGACCGATGGTACTTACTTCCGAAGAAAGGCATCATAATGGAGTAGGGATGATTCCGCCGCCAATACTGAAATCGCCTAAAATAGAAGCTTCTGCTTGTTGGGATTTTCATTGAATATTAAAGATGCAGTAAAAAGAGCGGAGTCTTAAAAAACAATTCTCCATGTTTCATTTGTTTTTCGGTCAGCGTTTTGAAAAGCTATTTACGCCATTTGGATGGTGTAAATTATTAATTTCATTTGGTTTTCGGTCAGCGCTTTGAAAAGCTATTTACGCCATTTAGATGGAGTAAATTATTAATTTCATTTGTTTTTCGGTCAGCGCTTTGAAAAGCTATTTAAAATGGCGTAAGTTATTAATTTCAATTATATAGGATACTTTTAAGACATTTTTTTTCTATCGTACAAAGTTATTTTTATTTTAGTTATTTTATAATAAAATTTAATATCAATTAAATTGTGTTAAATATAAAATTTAAGATAAAAACAATTTGACACAAAAATATTTTAATACAAAATTTTATATTTAAAACAAAATTAGTTTGAAATAAAAATATTTTAAGATAAAATTTTATATTTGAGATAAAAATAGTTTTAGTCAAAAATATTTTAAGACAATTATATTTTAAGACAATTTTATATTTAAGATGAATTTACATTTAAGACAAAAAACAGTTTGAGACAAAAATATTTTAAAACAAAACTTTATATTTAAGACACAAACAGTTTAAGACAAAAATATTTTTAGACAAAACTCTATATTTAAGATAATGGCAATTAAGATAAAACTCATTTAAGACGATTAACAATTAAGAGAAAACCATATCAATTTAAGACAATATTATCTAACACATGCAAATTTGACTTTGAAAATGCACCTTAAGTTATCTAACACATGCAAGTTCACCAGCCTGCATAATACTACTGTCTCGTGCTACCTATATCAAGGTTGTTATTTCACTTACCATTCACATTATCTTATATACAGACAACGATTTGTTGGGCTTTTCATTTTGTGGGGGTAATCAACTCTGAAGAACGCAACAAATTTTCCTAACAAGATTTCTCAGGCATCAATTCTTTTTTTGTCCCTTCGATCTTTGTTGATACGATTAGAGACAACTTATATGTCATTGCATTATGGAAGTTTACACAGATATTCTGTTAGCACTATGTTTATACTTTCAAAAAAGGGTCAAAAGGTTTTGAAAATCAATTAAGAGTTTTATTACAAGCAAGGTGGGCTTAAGTGTAAGACTAGGTAAAATTTTGGTTTGAAAAGGTTGCATAAGAGTTAAAAAAGCATGTTAAGAAAGTTGTTTATGTCATTCCAATTTTTTTTAACCCAAGTCTTGCACCAATAGGTGGCGCTACAAAATATTTTCGTAGCACGTGTAAATTTTTAAAAAAATAAAGTTTTATAAGTATCACTTGGGTTATTTTAAATGCTTTAAATTTTTTTGATGAAATTTAACCTATGATATGACTTGATATGATGATTTGAGGCAATTTCAAAATGTTAAAAAGGATTTAGAGAGAACGATGGTTAAAACCATAATTATGCGAAAATCAACCATTTCCATCAAACCTAGGTGACTTGCTAACATCAGACAATGAAATTGTTAACAACTTTTGACAACGCATGGCAAGGTGCTCAATTTTTATCAGTTAAGCAATGGGAAAGTCGGGTCATGTGAGATGATTTGAACTAGATGGAGTATGGTTCGAGCTATGTGATGAAGTTCCACCTTTGCTAAAAAATGTAGGGTGGGAGTCGATTTTCTAGTGGTTTGATGGTTACAATATGATTTGGTGTTATGGTTTTATTCAATATTTTGATGGAAACAAATCTTAGATAAGAGGGATGGATTGTGCAGTTACTGAACATTCAATAGTAGAAGCAATAGGGTTGCCTACCGAGGGTGAGAAGTTGTTCAATTAATGAATAATGGAGAATGTGGATCTCAACTTCTTCCTAAAAGGAGAACATCAAAACCCTAATTGGAGCATGGGAATCCCTTAGAAGATGTTGAATCTTGAATGGTCTAATGTTCTAAAGATTTTGTAGCTCTTTTTTACATGTGAGGGCAACTATTCCAAAATCTACCTTTACTACATCATGTTTTTATGTCATTTGGCTGGTTTTGAAAATATGAGCTTACCTTATTTCTTACGTAAAAGTTTGTTTAAAATGTCCACAAGGCCAAAGCCAAAACATAATTGTTACCTCATGATATATGTCGCCATTGCTTGATTAAGATATTGTATATACATGAGTTAGCTAAGAAAATTAAAACCCGAAGGAAGAGAACATGGAAAAACCCTACAGCCACAAGACAAAGAAAGGGTAAGGCGAAAATTTTTGTTGAAATCTTAGCTTTCGAAACAGAGGTTGAATCTAGTCATGTACCTGTTGAGAAAAACCTTGTAAAGAAACCAAAGATTAAGGTCTATGAAAAGATAACAAGATGAAAAAAGACACAAATTTTAGAAAAAAGAGGAAGTAAAGCATCAAGCTGAAAAATAGTGAGAAAGGAAAGAAGAGTATGGAAATAAGGGATGAAGACACAGAATCAAAGCCTAGGGTTTTCCATAGGAAACCCCATATTTGTCCTACAAATAAAGGAAGACTGACTTTTAAGGAAAAGTTGAATCCTAAGCTAAATGAACATTTGATGATTGATGAAGAAGAGAATGTGAAGTATTCAAAGGGAGAGAAAAATGCTACAGAACAGGGGAAAACATAGTATGCAAGTAGGAAAGGGAAACAAGCTCTAGAAGCTAGTAGAACTATACAAAATTGTAATAGAAGGATGAAAAGAAGCCAAGACAAGTTAAACCTCCTTCCTTAGGATGCAGAAGTTATGGAAAAATGATTATGTTACCTCATTCACAAGACAATATATGAAACCCTAATTTTGTTGAAAAAACCATAATTTTATCTAAACATTATGCTCCATTTTATCTTTTTTGAAAGTTAGTTTATTTTCAATATTTTATGGAAATATGTCATAAAGTTTTTGTAGCTAAAGGAGAGCATAAAATACAAGTCAACACAAGAAAGACTTGGCCTTAAAGAGTGTAAATAGTTACACAATATAGTTGCATAATTTCAATAGATTTCATAGGTTCATGTATTAGTTTTGCTACAAAGGAGGAATATGAGTTACAGTTCCAAATACGAAGCCTACAAGGGTGTGAATAGTTTCAGTCCTACACTTCAGCTATGATTCGTCCTTTTCCTAGAATAATAGTGGAGGATACGTACAATAATTTTAAAATGCTTTGGCTAATGTTTAAATGACGAATAGAGATCTGATTAGCTAGAAGGATAGGTTTTTCATTATGTTTTGTAAATTAAAATATTAGAAATTGTAAATATTTTACAATTATGCTACCAAACTTTGTGGATCTTAAATTTCCAATTGTAGTTTTTGGTTTTCAACGATACATTTTCAGTTTGCAATTTCAGTATGGACTTCAATGTGGTGCATCTTATAGGTTACAAGGTTACTGGTTGGGAGTTGCCCAATGTATTAGGCACATGATCAACATGTTCTTTACTACCTCCCAGGGAGACAATATCCCCATTGGAGCTAGTAGTTAGCACTCAGTTTATAATTTCAAAAAAGGGTCAAATTTTTTTAAAAATCAGTTAAGAGTTTTATTACAAGAAAAGTGGGCTTAAGTGTATAACTAGGTAAAATTTTGGTGTATAAAGGTGACATAAGAGTTTAAAAAGCATGTTAAGAAAATTGTTTATGTCATGCCAATTTTTTTTACCCAATTCTTACACCAATTGGATGCCAAAAACAAGTAGCACTATGAATCTCTCAAAAAATTTCCCTTCCAAGGGCTTTGGTGAAAATTTCTGCAATGTGCTCATTTGTGGAACAATTCCATAGCTGGATTGTTTTGGCCTCAACATGATGTCGATTCAGATTGTATTTTTTATTTATGTGCTGCGTTGAATCATAGAAATTTGGGGTTCTTGGCCAAATTTATTGTAGAATTTTTATTCATCAAAAGAGGAGTTGAAGTGTTGTCATTCAAGAAAGAAATTTTTACATCCATTTGATGGAATTTCCAACCATTTTGAGCTTCCAAGGAAAAGAGTGTCTGGATGGTAGCCCATTTTTTTGTGGGGGGGGAAGTCTCCTCATAATCAGCCCCTTGTTTCTGTACAAAACCTTTTGCAACAAGCCTAGCTTAATGTTATCAAGTGAGCCATTTGATTTATACTTGTTCTTGAAGACCTATTTGCAGCTTACTGGTTCAGCTCCCAATGGAGGATCAACCAACTTCTTGGTGACATTCTTAATAAAAGCATCATATTATTTCTGCATCGCTTCTTTCCATTCATCATGAGAAACAACTTCTTTGAAGGAAGTTAGTTAAAAAAATTTAGACAAATTTAGTTCACAATCATAAGAAACATCCATATCAACATGTGTATCAAGATCGTTGACATCACCTCCATTCTGTATGGCTGAGCTTCTTGTTATTTTCTTTCCAACCTCATCAGGATGGGTGCTTTCAAGTGTCTTTGTTGTTCATCTTGGAGGACCTTTCTGAGATGGCCCAGGATACTCAGTTGATTGAGATGGAGTTGAATCAAGATTTGGCCTCCCAAATCTATGAATCACATCACTCAAAGTGGCATCTTGGTCAATGGTTGGAGATTCATGTGGGGGAGAGAGTGCTTCAGAAGGAGATTCCATATATTGATATTAAGAGAATGATAATCAATCTATATTATATGGTTGTCAAAAAAACATGTTGAAACATTTAATAGGATGTTGCATGCAAATCTATAACATGTAAGAAACACATAACATTTCCTCTTTCCTAATGTGAGAAAGACAAGTGTCCAAAAAGTACCAAGTCATACCTCTAAAAGTTGTACACAAATTGTATTTCAACTGTCCACAATGAACTTGATCAAAGTCTTGACTTAGATTTTTACTAGGGCCAAATGTAGGTCTTCCTTACTATCCCAAAAAGCTAAGTCTTCACAACATAATAGAATCTGATTTCAACTACAAATGGGCTCAGTTATTATCACAAAAAAGGCTTGAACTTCACCCTCAGAATGGGCTCGAGCTTCATCACAAAATAGGCTTGCAATTTACCTTATATAAGCTCAGACTTCACAAATTCTATAGATATGGTGTTACACTAG
This sequence comes from Pinus albicaulis, assembly GCA_034641835.2. NCBI lineage: Eukaryota > Viridiplantae > Streptophyta > Pinopsida > Pinales > Pinaceae > Pinus > Pinus albicaulis. The sequence goes on along the minus strand of CM076575.1, from coordinate 1,134,350,667 downwards.
AGGCTTGTTCAAGTCTTGACCTAGTTACCATAGGGTTTCAAGACAAACTATAAAATGAGAGGAGCTATCACTTGCTGAGAGAGGAGAGAAGAAATAGATTACCTCCAACTCACACGAAAGTTATTGTTCTCAGTCAAACACCTCAGACTCTGTGATGGCACCATCTATATGGATACCCATGATCTAATCTACATTCTCTACTGTAGGTGTCATCTTTCCCTGCGTGAACACAAACGTCACTACTAGACGAAGAGCGTATTTAAGACATTTGTTTAAGACAAAATAATCATTTTTTCTTAAAATTATCATTTCGTCTTAACTATTTATTCCTATTCAATTATTTTATTTTGATTTTTTAAATTATTTTAAAGTAACATGGTCTCGCGTAGGTAACTGAACCTCTATGAACTACGTGGCTTGGATGTTTGTGTGACTTTTCCATATGGAGGAGGAGATATGTGGAAATTGAGCCCTTAATCTCCTCTCGATGTATCTAGGCTAAGAAGTGAGATGGAAATATTGGGGATCCACCCTTGATGTATCGGGGCTGAGGATATTGATGGAGAGATTGGGGATTCATCCTCCATATTTCAACATTGATGCTCTCATTGTTGATATCTGTGATAAAGTCATAAAAAATGAGTGCAAGTTGTCGAAGATCACCAAGAAGACCACAAATCACGAACATAATATCATTTCCATGATTTTAAGTGGTAAATGGGATGAATTCAAGCCCAATTCTTACAATGTAGTTAAGGTTGGGAGACATAACACTTATGTTTCCACTATGGAGAAGACATAATTTGGCTACCATGTATGGAAATGGCACAACCATATGATGCTTTACAATGAAGAAAAGGGTTTTCACCCTGAGTACATATATAGAAATGATTTCTAGAGCCTTGGGGAAGATGAAAATGTGAGGCTAAGAAGGATGCCAAAATTTTGGTTTTGCGAGAGTAGATGGAGAAAGACGACAAGGTCAATGCTGGGATTTTGTACAGAAACATTCATCTAGCCTCCAAGCATTGAATTGAAATGTTTATTCTGGCCATGGATGTCTAGTAAGGGTTTATATATCATGGGTTTTTCTATTGGGTTTTATTTCAAGTCTTCCTCTTAGGGTTTTCAATTGGAAGATGCTTTAGATGGAAATGCTCCATGGAAATGGTTAAATAAAAGAGACCGTACTACTTAAACCCATGCAGTTTAAGTATTTTCCTATGTTTTCAAGCTTCATTATCTTTTTTTATCCTAAGGAGGAGGATATGGAGAGCGAGAATGTATTAGAGGCGATGTATGAAGATGTTTCATGAGTGTGGATAGGCTTTCTTTAGATGTAGATATGATGGTCGTCGAGGCTAAGGTTGAGGTGGATTATTTGGAGGATATACCACTAAATAATTGATGTACTAGTTCTAAATTTGAGACCCCCCAGTTTCAACCTTAGGATGCCACATCTTCTCTGAATGTAGGTATTTATGATTGTGTATTTATTTTTAGATCATTGGGTTTTAAAATTAATTACATGTATGATAAATCGGTTCCACAACCGGTTCAATTCAAGAAGAGCATTGTTTAGCAAAAAATTGTTGTGGAGCAAACTCTCTAGTTAAAGCTGTTGGCATTCATCATTTTTAATCTAGTTTCAACAAAAAATTCCTACCCTCTCTACACCCCTAGCAACTAAGTCTATGATTTTTATCCCTAAACTCGTAGTTTTAATGGCCCACCTTAGTTGGATGCTAGTGTTTTTTCAGACCTAGTGAGACTTGAAATTGATTAATTCTAATTTAAAGTAGCATGTGTTCTTCTATCCTAAAAATTGCCTCTTTTTAAATCAAAATTTTAGTAGTGCCACACTGTTTAAAAGGCGTGCACCCTTGCATGCACCTACTCCTACACTACCATCCAATTGCGCTCCTGCAACACTCGCTTATTGAGAACTTGACCCATCTAACCCTACCGCTCTATTCAACCTTAATTCACTGAAAATAAAGAAATGGGTTTAGTTTTCAAAAGCACGATTTTAACACAAAATATATTTAATGATTTGAGAAGCAAGTGCACATAAATACATGTGGGAGTTGTTGAAAATAGATCATGGTCCTCCCATGTATGACATTGTTGATGTCACATTTGGGAAAAGCATTCTAATGTTTCTGACATTGTTGATGTTCCCTTTGGGCAGATCATTGTAATGCTACTAACATAGGAGAAGCAACCATGTTCCTTGATTTGATTACTAAAGTCTGAGGAGGTGTACATGCTCTACCTCCCTCTTGAACCTATAACATCTTATGGGAAAGCACAGGTTTTTAACCAAAGGCCCACTGAAATTGTTTGAGATTGCTTCTATGAACGAATGTGAAGATGCCATTAAATAGGAAAACATAAGTATGTAGAAAATATACAATATACCTTCTTCAAGAGTTAAAACAATGCACAAACCTGTAAAATATGTTTCAACATGCAAGACTCGCACAACCCCTCTACAGGTTTGGGAGCGTTTGGTCCACAAACCTATAATAACAACCTTCACTGCCCAAGCTACTCATAAAAAGCAACTGTTTGAAGAAAGATTGCAAAACCCCCTTTTTTAAATCACATTTTCATTTTTTCCCACTGTTAATCATGAATGTGTTGTTTTAAATATTTTGGTTGGTTCTTAAGATGGTTCTATTGTTTTTTTTTGGATATTTGGCCATACTCAAATGTTTCCCATTATAGCCTCTATTTAGCAGCATAAACGTTTTTCTCCCCAAGCTTGCACATTGCCTAGCCAAGGTATAATAGGAAACATTGGAGTATGGCCAAATATCTCAAAAACCAACAATAGAATCAACTTAAGAAGTAACCACTAAAATCACTAAGCAAGATGAAAGGAACCAAAGAGAAAGAACCTTGCATAATCTCAAAATGTGGTACAATATTAAATTATCAATGGAATTGGTTGGTGGTGCAATAGGTACACTAGAGAGTGAGGTGTCCAACATCGTAATTTTCATCCTTTATGTTATGCCACATTTCGCTAATAGTGGTAAATGATTTAAGTATATGCGACGTTTCCTAGCCTCTCTCTTCCCTTTTCTCCATACCACTTTTCATATCATAGCCCCCCCATTCCAATGGCATCCATTCTCTTGCTTTCATTAGCTCACATTTTGAGCTTACATCATATGTACATAGTGGCCTCATGGATTGGGGAAACAAAATTAGGCTAAGTGAGCTAATTATGTCTCACTATAAACTTTACTATATCCTACAATTTACTCCATATGTACAAACATATAATATGTGGTGCCTAGCATAAAGTCCTCATGAATTGGCATATATTGAAATGTTTACTTGATATGTGATAGTGTAGTCCATGCAAAAAACATGAGGGTACCAAATGGGCATTACAATAATATTCACCCCTATTTTTTACCCTAAGTAAGATAGTACAATTAAAATTAGAATTTTTTGACGGTAGTTTGGCTTTTTTTAACTCCAATGTATTTTTTTATATCTTGCAGGGAAAGTCATCAATATAGCTCCTATGGTTTGTTTGACTGGAAATATAGGGAAATCTAAGTATAGTGTGGCCAAAGCAAGAGTTATTAGGTTGACGAAGACTATTGCAAGGGAATACGAGAGTGGAAATATCACACTGAATTTCTTAACTCTATGAATTTCTATGTGCATTATAATTTTAAATGAAGAGTTTATGTTGGAACTGGGACCTAATACAATACAAGTAAAATTACAAAATCGAGCACACAAATGACTTGATTGCAGGTTTCTCAAAGCATTAACCACAATACGCTTCTCCAAATTGACCGATGTTTTGAAACCTTTTAATACTTCGATAAAATTTCTACCAAACAATCATTACCACAAGAATCTAAAACACAAGTTTATTATGTAAAAATTCAAATAAAATATGGGGATGCAAACTGCGTAGGAGGAAAAGAAAAGTGAAAAGAGTGAAGGCCCTAAATGAGTAAAGTGAAACTTCACATTGAAGGTGAAGAGTGCATGAATTTTACATATTGTGCACATCTTGTCCACCACACAAAGCCTCCATGAGGAGATATTAGCCACCTCTAATGCCAAAGAGATATTTGTATGCTAAACTTGATCTATTTATGGACAATAATTCCTTATGATAATCAATATTTAGGACATCAAATTTGCAACCATTCTCCAAGTTCAACCTACTCCTTCATGCCATGGTTCAAACTCTTATACTAGAGAAATGAAATTTATGACATTTTTATCTCTTTTTTTAACATATAGAATAGTTTTTCTAGATTTTTTGTATATTTACCAAAATATTTAACTAGAAATTTGCTAAGAATAGAATTTTGAACTAAGTTTGTTTCTTTTGAGAGTAATTGTGATCATATTATTTTTGTTTTCATTGTTTGTCTTCATTTTTAGTGTCCACCATAGGATTTGTCCTCATTTTTAGTGTCCACCATAGGATGAAAAATGTTTTGATTTGTTTTTGTAGCTTTTGTTTCTATTGTAAGTCTAAAATAAACATTTCAAACATGAATTTTGAATGGTTTGTTATGTGAGAAAATTGTGTTTGCAATAAAGTTACCAAATATGGTCGTTGCTGGGCACGGGGCGTAAAAATATGGTATGGATATGGCCATACTTTCTATACTTTATGGATATATATACAGTGAAAAAAAGTTTAGAAACAATAATAAACCCTAAGATGACTTTCATTTGACACTGGAAATATCCATACAACTATGATTTTTGACTGCAAGTTTCCCTTTTAATTTTTTTTTTTTAATCCCATCCACCTGGCTAAACATTTTTCTTATACAAGTGTAGCACAATCGGATTTATTTAAATTATTATTATTATATTTTTAATATCTTTGTAGAGACATATTTATGTTAATTAACCACGAGGCTCTAAAGCCTTTTCTGCCATGTCTATGTTTCTATGTTGCTGGTGTGTTTTTGGTGTGTGTCAATTATTTTTAATATTCAACATTTCCTAGGAATTTTCAAAGCATACATAACTTTAGAAAAACTGCCTTATATATTGGTTGATAGAAACTCTTCAACACTTATGTTTTTTATTAAAACATGAGATTCTTAAAGGTTAAGTAAAATCAAATTTAATAATAATATTTTTGTTGATTTTTTTTTTGTTATTATATATTTATCAATGATAAATACAAATGAAATATTCCAACCATATATAATGTAATTATACCTTTTTTGTTATATATTTATTAATGATAAATACAAACGAAACCTTCCAACTATATATATAATGTAATTATACTAGATATTATTTTTAGGTCTATGTAGAGCAAAATAATAGTTTTTAGGTTTTGCAAAAGAACTAGGTTGTCATCACTAGCCAATATTTTCATAACACCCATTGCAAACACATATTGGAAAACAAGGTTTTTGATATAGCAGTGCAGGGAGAACTCCTTTTTCTCTGCAAACACATATTGGAAAATAAGGATTTTTATAGTAGTGCAGGGTGAATGCCCTTTGCTCTGCATCAAATTTGGGCATTTATTCCATATCTTCGTTTTTATCTCCTCCATTATATATCTCGAAATAGGAATTTTAACACAGATCGAAAAGAGAAAATGGGTAGGGTCAACCCAAGTGAGAGAAGACAAAAGTTGAGAGAGAGAAACAGGCGGGTCATAACAACAGAAATATTTTAGGGTCTTATAAAACATAGAGGGTACAATATCCCTCCTCGGGCAAACATTAATGAGGTTCTTTGAGTTTTGGCAAAAGAGGTTTTGTGTGTTGTTGAATCAGACGACACCACCTACAAAATCTAGAGCCAAATGAAAATGCAAAAATATGAGTTTAGGGTACATGGCCACTGTGAGAGAAGGTGAAATTGTTCCCTATACGGGTGGCTTAAATCTCGGGGTTTTAAGCTTACAGTGCATGGAATAGGAATAGTCCACATCCCCATACACTTTCTCAGGTAGTGGCAACAACCTCCATGGAATAATCTTTTGTTGTTTGCGGGGAATGTTCGAAAATGGCTTCTTCTCACCAGCAACCTCCCTCTCCCATCCAAATTATGAGTCCTTCACTTTTTTATCCATCTAATTCTAGTAGTGGTGGGATATCATATTCATTCCCTTCTTCTACTTTGAGTGATCAATGCATAGCATTGAATCTAATGACCTCATTCGTCTCCAATGGATACTTATACTACAAAAAAACCACAACTACCAATATCAATAACAGGGTTAAATATTTTCCCGTAGTCAAACAGTAAGAGGTGGAGGGGTTTTCAGGGGTTTAGAGATGATCAACATGAGAAGCGTAGGCAGAGTAGTTCTGAATGCTTTAACATCAGAAATGGGGAATACAGTGGGGCTCTAAAGTTTTAATTTGAGAGTGTCACAACTTCCACCATTCGTTGTGGTTGGAATAATTCCTTTAGAGATTGAAGGAATGCTAAGCCTAACATCATATGTGGATTTCTCCTACAAGAATCTCTCAAGTTTATTTCCTGGTATTGGCCAATTCTCTTACTTCAATGCAACTTATTTTGTGGGTAATCCTGAGTTGTTTCAACCATATTTTCAACCTTTCAATGACATATCTGCATCAAAGGAATGGAATGCCATATTAAAGGTCGATTTTATTCGACCTTCAAGTTGATTTTTGGCATAGGGATTCTCATTTGATCCATCGCCTTTGCAATTATTTTTGTTATTAAAGCGAGGGAACTAAAAGGAAAAAAATTCAAGGCAATGGAAGTTGACTACATTCCAGAGAGTGGTATGATGATGTGCTTGAGAAGATGAAGGCAAAAAACATTATAAGAAAAGGAGAAGCATGAATAGTATACTAGGGCGTTATGCCTAGTGGAGAAGAAGTTTCTATGAAAAGGCTTCCAGGCATAGGAAAAAGTTCTTCACATGATCATGGTTTTTTTATATAACAATAGTGTTTTCTATTATATGGATACCTCTGATGTTTATATGAGATATTTCATATTGATTTTAAAGAAGAAAATCCACGTTTATGAGATGTGTTGGTCAAGCATTCAACAATCATTATAGTCTTATATTTTTATATAATCTATGCTTTGCAATGTAGTTTTTAGTACATAGGATAACATATATAGCATTGAATGTATACATTGTAGAGTATATGTTGTTTTTCATACCTATTCATTTTTTCTAAATCAATATGTAATGCATTAAAATTTTTTGTGTTTATCCCAATATAATCACCGACTTCAACATAAAAATATAAACATATTATGAACACCATAAATTTCGCATGATACTGAGATATAGTTAAAAAAATGGTTCTTTAAAATCATTTTTCATTGTAAATTTCCGAATTTCTAATACAAACTTCTGGCCTTCACATACAAGTGGAAGATATGGTATTTGTTAATATAATAGAAATGTACCAATCTGCCAAATTTTATATATAAAAGAAATGGATTTGTCATGTGAGCCATTCTATCAGTTGATTGTAGTCTTGGGCACTCCCTTTGCACTTGTTACTATTAGTAAAACCTTATCAGAGTGTTTATCCACTAGGCCGCCTTTACTATTTCTTCTTTGAAGGATGAACCTTATATTTCATTAATGCACATTACAAAATACATCAGCAAGGGAAGGCATAAGCATGTGGATTACAACTCCCTGAATGTGAAAAGAGAAATGACATATCCATATTATCTACATGCCTTATATATATTCTATCTCCAATGATAGCATTAGAACCTTGACAATGCAATGCCTTGTTATTGAGTTGGCTTTATGAAACCTAGGCTAATGCCAGGAAATTAGGTATCCTTTTAATGAAAATGATCAATGTACCAAAATACAAATGATGCATCTTATGTTTTGTTTATTTAGTTGTGGGTAACCATGATCTCCAACTCGGTAACATATGGAATATCCATTTTAACATTGGGGCAAAAAGATTGCATCCTTGCACCTCTCCCAAGCGATAAAAATGTCTTTACCAATTCATCATGGGATAAATGAAGGCATCTCATAAATGTTATTTTGGAGCCTCATTTAGTTTCTATAGATTACAAAATACAATGCATTTAACATCTCTTTATATATTTTTTTGGAAGACTACCAGCCTCTTGAATTTCACGATGGAATAATTTTACTTGCACAACGACATATATACCTTATTATTTGAACTCATATTGGCCTGGAAAAATGAATATTCTTTGCCAATTTTACTTGAACTTAGAAACCTCGGAGTTGTGTAGTTATACTTTGAAATTTTGAGGCCAAATTACTTCCATTTTCATTAATATTAATTGTGATCTGAGAATTGTCACACTTAAGAACTATATATAAATGTATTGAGTAATGATTCATGTGTTAAGGCACTTGGAGCAAATGCAGACTCTTCTAAATGAGTTGCATATGTTCTTATTTTATGAAACAAGAATTGTCCGATAGTCAAGTTCCAATAAAAGAAAACATTTATCTATAGCAAAGCAAGCATAATCAAACTTTTTTCAATATGTAAAGTTTTTATTATCTGTAATAGAAAGATTACAGAGAAAATTTTGATAATTTTGGACTAGAATTCATATTTTCTTATGAGAATGTTGATCAAAATTAGCCTAACCATAGTGAAAATATCATTTTTCCCTTCTTGAAGGATCATGTAACTGAGGATATGAAGCATGAATTCATTATTACTTCCATGGCCATCATATCATCATCATCGTTAACATTCTCACAAGATCATGTGAGCAAAATGTGACATGAAGTGAATCACAATCACTCCAAATAGTAATAAACTCATGTCCATCTGAGAACATACACATGTGCGTATATGTCATTATAGACTACATATATAGTCATATGTATATATTCTCTTATGTAATATGAATATTCATAGTATCCATGGGATATTTTTACCATTTTGGCTAAAAATCTATGTTGCCTGTGTTGCTTTTCTCGAAATTTCCCCCCTTAATCTCAATCTATTGTTCTAGATTCTAATAAATTTAGTCAACAAAGAAAACCATCAATATAGTGTGGTGTTCTTAGATTGACATGTTGTTCTAGGTGCATTAATCTTCAAGAGTGTTCTTTAGTCGTGGCATCATTCTACAATCCCAATTTTTGAATTCTACTCTATATAATTCTATCATGGTTTGCAGATAGCCCATCTTCATTAACTTGTTTTAAATTGCGTTATCTATGGGCGTCTTGACATTTTTCTTCATTAACTAATAATATTTCGGTACAATAATTCCCATATCTGCATGTAATAGGATGAGACCATAAATTGGTCATTTCTTTCTTATCATCATCAACTATCTAGGCCTTGTATCCCACCCTTTTCTAGGACATTGCAACTCACCCTTTCCATCTGAGGTGCATGAGCTTCTTTTCTTCATGCTGCCATCTAGCTGAGTGCACATATGAAACAAATTTCTTGTATAGATTCCATATTTCTTGTCAAGCTATAGTACTAGTCTTGACCTGTAACATTTATCATGAAAACATATGGACAAGAGTATCAAGTTATCAATAAATCAAATAATTACAGAGAGAACTAGTTTTTATCTCAATCTTGAACCTGCTCAACAAGTTAGTACTTTATATCATCATGAGGCCAATTCATTTTTTTATTTAATCAAGGTGTCGAAATTATACAACAAGCCATGAGTTTCTATAAAAAAATCATCATGATCTGATATATGTGTCAAGATGATCTTCATTACCTTTCACAGTTCTCACTCATATGCATTAGTACAAAATTAAATAATGACTCCATCCTTTAAGTGGATAGTGGAGTTCTACAACTATATCAAAAGGATTTCTGCAACAAAAAACTATTAATGTGATAATAGTGTTTTTCAAAGAGTTCATTGTTGACCACTTTTATAGCTACAACAATGCTTCCATTCAAAAAGATAGTTCTTCCATAGACAACTATTGTTACAACCATTATAGCTATAACAACATTTCCAAAACTTCTAAAGTTAACTGCTACTATAGCCATTATAGCTACACTACTTCTTTCATTAAAAATGAAGTCCTGCAGTAAGTCTAGTAATATAGAGTGTTAAAAAATGATATCATCAATATGATCACAAGAATACCAACAAATCCTACAACAATATTTGATGAAAAAATTTTCTATCCTCTTGATATTACCAACAATAGTGTAGTCACAAACCTCTGAGGCTTCTATCATTATCCATGGCTTCATTTAATTTCATGCTCAATTGAGAATTTATTCTATGAAAGCCATAGCATAAGATTTGAAAAAAACTTAGAAAGTTTGTTATGTTGTCAAAGTAATTGTAACTAACCTGGAGAGATGTGAAGAACAAAAACTACCATGAAAACCTATTAAAGTCATAATAAAGGTCCTTATTATCTTCCTTATTTGGATTCTTTTCAGCTTCTTCACCTTAACAACACTAGCTTCATCTCTCCCCTTTCTTTTTATTTTCCTTCCAATTTCCCAGATTTTTGGGACATCCCTTATAGTGACAAAACTTGTTACAACCATAACATTGAATTTTTTGACATATCACGATCCTCGTTTGATTGATTATTGTAGTGATTGTTGAACTTTTGGCGAGGTTCAAGCTTTTCAAATTTTCAAGACTTTCTTTTTAACTTTGTTGCAAAGGCTTGGGATTGTTCATATTGTGGTTCTATCTCATCATTTTCCATTAGTCTTAATTATTCCAAAGCACATCATGCCCACAAGTCATCAAGTGTAGGGGTTTCCTTTGTTTCATAGATGCTTCTTACAAAAGTATTTCAATCTAGAGGGAGATCATTGAGTGCACATGTAATGAATTCTCCATCAACTACTACTTCCTCAATTTCTTGTAATTGATCTCTTCTCTTGGATACCTTCATGAAGTAGGAGGAGACCTCTTCTTCCTTCCCAAATATTTCCTTGTATATTTGATTCCTTAGAGTTATTCTTTGACCAGTAGCGGAGGAAGAGTATATCTTTACCAACTTATCATAAATCTTTGTTGCTGTGTTGAACCTTGAAACATATACAATAAGTTTATCCTTGATCAATTCAAGGAGGATCCTCTGAGGTTATCCTCTATTATAATTAGTAACATTTTGATCCTTATCTTCATCAGGCTGGGAAACTTTTCCTAATACATAAGTCAAGACATATTTTTTTTTTAATATCAATTCTATCTTCTTCTTCCAAGCTTTCTAGTTGGATGATCCAATGAGCTTATTGTTTTCCTTGCATAAAGAACCCATAGAACTATATTAAGCAATAGATAATATTGGAGTACGCAATTTTCAATATATATGATCCTTTTGAAGGTATTCCAACAATTTTTTCAAGAATGGATACTGCCCTTGGAATCTTTAAAACTGTTTATTACGGTTTCTGCAGAGACAATGCTTCCATAAAGATAGAAACTTCTTTGTGTGATGATCGTTTCTTAAAACTGATGATTTTCACTTGCTTTAAACTCTCTAAAGAGTGCCAACATAAGATATCCTTCAAGCTATCTCTTCACCCTAGCTCTAATTCCATGTTAGAATTCTCATGTAGTGAAGATATTAGCTTATTACTTGTGTGTTTGACATATTATTACTACCTTCATAGCACTAAGCAATAACCACGATCATGAGTCAATAGAAACACAAGAGAAAAATGAACACATTATGCAATATGCAGGCTTCCAGGTAGGGAAAAACCCCACAAGGGGGAAAAACCAAGAAATCTTTTCATTTTTTCTTATATATATTTAGATCAAAGATACATCCAAGGTGTAAATCAAGACCTCCAAGATTTATCAATACAAGTTCAAGCCCTTCCAAGATAGATTCAGGCCCTTCCAAGATGTCAATAAAAAAATCCTTCTTTTGAATGCTATTCTAACAATAGATCCAGCTAATATCAAATCCTTCGAGCAAGTCTTCTTCAATAGGATGTGCAGCAACAATTATTTTTTGGTAAGAGATAAACAAGGTTTTTCTTCAAGAGATAATAAGGTCTTCCTGCAACAAGATCTTCCAGCAACAAGATATTCCTACAACAAGTCTTCTTTAAGAGAGATCAACGAGATATGAGAGATCCAAAGATTCAAAATTCTAGAGAGAATGTGAAATCCAAAATCCCAGAATATGAAAAATCCAGAAGCCAGGAATTCAGAAGCTACCGAGTTTTATGTGAAGTGCCCCGACATATGTGAAGTCGTGAGAGAAAAGTGTAGTTATCAAATGAGCTCAACCTCTTCTGTATTTATAGCCTTTATGGTGCTATTTTGGGGATGAATTGAGGTCGATTTTTCCATTAGGGTTATTTTCCATCATTTTGACCCAAATAAAATTATTTTTCTAAGTCCAATGCCAAGTCCTAATTGGATATTGACTCCAGTATATGACAATATTTTTTTTTCTTCATAATTATTTTCTTTTGACCATTATGGGTCTATAATATTACATATCAAGATAAACATCATGTTTCCTTTTTGTTCTTTTACATAATGAAATAATAATTATGAAGACCAAAGCTAGTTACATTTCTAACACTTAAAATATTTCCTATTAGTCTGTTTTGATATTAAATAATTGGCAGTGATTTTTATTTGGTGCACCATCCATTGTTGGTGCAATGATTAGAGAAATACCTAATGGAAAAATTGCTAATTAGATTGGGCGGAAATGGGTGAGTGTTTTTCAAGATTTCACAGCAATATTATATGTGAACTATGGACAAATTTATGATTCTTGTACAAATTATGACAACTCATATCATATTAATTAATTTTTTTTATTTTTTTATTTTACACCTGACCACAAACCTCAAGCTTCATTTTCTATGTTGTAGAGAGGTACTAATATTATCAATTATCACAAACATTGCAGGGTGGCTTGTTATTGCTTTCACAGAGGATGAGGCTGATGGGGAGATAAACTCTTTGTTTGTTCCTTATGTCACGACTTTTGTGAACAACTTGATAGCATATACAAAAATAACTAATTATTCACACAGTATACATTTATCTCATATGGGGAGAACTACCTTATTTGGATGAGATGGATTTACTGCTTAACTTCAAGAAAACAATGGTATCTTTCCAATCTCTCTAAACATTATTTTTGAGATAAAAGTAGTGCAAAAAAAATAAATAAGGAAATGGTAATGGCTATTCTAACAAAAGCAATGCTAATCAAATAAATTAAATAACAGGTTATTGTAGCTAGTGTGTTCAATATACCAGATTATTTTAGGCTAAATATAATAGAATTTATCTTGTCAGTTAAATTCTATAGTGTTTTGAATGGATTGAGGAATATACAAAGTCAAGAGCTATGGATTTATTATTGAAATTATTTTGATAATATATAGAATTGACATAATTGTACCAAAACAGGTGAAAGTTCATTGAAATGTTACAACTTGAGCAACAAGTCTTGTTGTGCAACTGATCTCCAGCATTGGTCATAAGCTTTGCTTAACATGTAACATGTACATTAATGATAATTTTGGAGCATTTATATGTTTTTTATCTATAGCATATGTTTCTTCAATGATTTGTATTTCTGCAATGAAAATTAACACAAATAGTCAGTTAACTAGAGGGACAGTTATTTCTATAGGCCTCTTTACTAATGAAGATTGAATTATAAGTGCTGCATTGTTCAAAATTGCAAATCAGTTTCTTGCAGAGGGCCAAATTTTTATATTAGCTTTGAATGGTTTGAATGTTGATAATTTTATTGTGTAAATTTGGAGAAATTGCATGTTCGATATGTGTTGCTTATTTTTCTTTAAAAACTTGTATTCCTTCCTTCAAAATGAACCGATAGTACAGTTGTGAGGGATAGTTACATCCATAGGCCTCTTAATGATGAAAAAATTAATTGTAAGGGAAATGTTGTTGAAACTTGAAAGCCAGTCGTAGAGGATCAACTCTTTGTATAGCTTGTAGTTCTGAAAACAAATGATTTTGTTCTGTACTTTAATTATTTTTACGCTTAATCATACAAGAAATATTGAGAGAAAATATAGCTATATTGTGGCACAAATAATCACATAATTCAAAAATTAAATTTATTTATATGATTCTTAAACATTTTGTTTAAGAAATATTCATAGCTCCACTAATAGGGATCACTATTACACTTTGCAAGAATTTTGTCCTCTTAGTTTGTGCTTATACTTGGACTAGGAATTGAGAGGTTTTTTATTATATACTGTAGGAAATGTTGGTAAAATTAGATCTAAACTTTATCTTCTATAATCTGAGGGAATTTTAATTTCGAGTTCATAACTGTATTGAAGTTGTGATGTATTTAGAGTTGCGATTTCATGAAGAAATTTTGGTGAAAAAATTCTTGACTCAAATGAAGTGTTGTTAACAGTGATTATTGGTAAGCTCCCCATCCAACTTATCAAAAAATTTGAAACAGATGTTGCACTAGTATATGGTATTCCCTCATAAAAATTATAAGCATTGAGGGGGTTTGGGTGTATAATCTGGGAGGGTTCAAGTCTAAGAGTCCCAACTCTCTAAACTTTCAAAGTCATGGATAAGAAATGTGGAGCATGGGGGTTATAGTGCTGGATGGTTGAATATGAATTCGGTTCCTCCAAGAGTTGATCCCTCTTTTTGTTTTCACACTATAATCTCTGGGCCGTGAAGAGTAGGGCTCACGAATCTAGAATTTGAGGTAACTTCGGTTCACATGGATTGATTGAAAAAAGGACTAGAAGGATTTGTAAGGTGATCCTCCTAAAGGCCTCAGAATGGAATGAAATACAAAAAGATGGAGATCTATTTATGAACACTCATCTCATGAAGAGGCTCAACTCTCCAAAATTCCAAAGTCATGGATAATAAATGTGGATCATGGGGATTATAGTGTTGGATGGCAAAACCTGACTTCGGTTCCTCCTAGAATTGATTTATTTTGCTAGCTTGGCACTATACTCTCTGGGCCGTGAAGAGTAGGACTCATGGATATGAAATATAAGACAACTTGGGTTGACATTGGCTTGATCCCTGTTGTTTCTCCCATTAGAAAGGAAAAGAAGGATTTATAAGGTGATCCTCCTAAAGGCCTCAAACTCAAATTCAATACAAAGAGATGGAGATCTATTTTGGAACACTCATCTCATGAAGAGGAAAACACATCTCTAGCTATTATAGTTTATAATAATGTAGTTCCAAGGGCTTGGTGTTTGTTAGGGTTTCACTAGTAATTAATGTATCCATTTTGAGTTGGCCCATTTCCCAAGGTTTCTTTTCGAATATGAACTAAAAATTTTCTATGAACATGATTTTTCTGGCTAACCAACGAGGCACCTAGTTTTCTGTTCCTTCTAGGTGTAAAAACATATAGTTGAACATAAAACCTAATTTTTCAATTTTTTTTTTTGTCAGTTGAGCAAAAAATCAGGTTACTTAAGTGTCACATGTTTATTTTATTTGATATATTATATGTTTGGGATGTTTTTTTTTTCAGCATATTTGCTGGTTTAATATGCCCATAATCCTACATTTATAGGTTGGAACCGCATATATAAGTTGTGAAATATCCACAATTTGAGTGCCCCAAAGTTTTTTCAGGGTGATAAATTTATATATAAATAATCAAAACCAATTTTAAACAATAAAGATTAAGATTTGACCAAAAATAATATCACCAAAGTCGGCCAAAATCTTCAAAATGTTTAATGATTAGACCACGCCATTTTATTCCTTTAATTTCCACATGTATTTTAGACTGATTAAAATATATTTATAGTCTTAATTATGGTCTTCTAAGGAGCCATATGAAAGCATGGATGTAAATGACTTGTAAAACCCTAAAGAACCTAGAAAGCTGCAACTTTAGGTATTTTCCACTCTCTCCAACTAAAGCTGTAGTGCTACCTCTGGGTATTTTCAGTGAGAACCCAGAAAATATTTCAACATCAAGTCGTGCTGAATACCTGAAGTATACATCTTAAATTCAATATCACCATGAATATCCTTGAATACCAAGCCATTTGTATCATAGAGATCAATCTTCGACATCCTACTAATTGTCTCAAACATTTTGTAATTTGCAGTTTGTCTTGCTTCAAATGCATTTAAACATTTTGTAAACCCCATGGTAGATTTATTAAGAAATCATTTGGCAATGACCCATTTCGATGGCATTAATTCTTCTTTAGGCTTGGTAATGTGACTTAAATGGCTCTTCTTGCTAGATGACATGTTTCAACTACATGAACTTTTTGAGTCAGATGCTATTACGAATCCCTTATATATATGATACAATATAAAGTAATATTAGGATGGTATCACATATGTTTCTTAAAGGACAAGATTTTAGAATTTATAACCCCTTATGTTTAGGGATTGATGGATATTTTGCAGTACCTATGGTCTTGTGGTTTTTCTCGTAGCAGGTGTAGTTTCTTTACAAGGAGAAGAAATGCTTAGCAAAACTTTAGAAACTAAAGATAAGTATGTGACATTTTTTGGTTAATTAGATTTCACATGTCACCTGTAAGTTCGAAGCAGTAGGGATCATCCATAGTGCTTTTATCCAATTAGGCGCTAGAATTAGCCTACAACAAATTATGCTGCTTCTTTTTTACTCATAGGAGATTCTCCTTCTTCTGTGCAGGTCAGCAGGTCATAAAGATGCATACACGTGCTCCCAAGTTGATTGTCAATATTATTCTTCGAGATATCTAATGTCAATGAATGCTTTCTCGAGTTTGTAACACCATAAGTACATTGAGACAATCCATATTTTATATCTTGTCCAATAATTCATTGAGTTGGTGTGTAGCATTGGAATGTAGGCTCATTCGTTTTCAAGTGTTTTTCCTCTCATAGTGGCATCTAATTCCCATGTCATTCAACCACCACAGAGCTTGTTAGGCTGTATTAGGGATAATACTTTCACAAATTTTTATTGTATATTTCTTAATTGAATAATACCAAACCAATAAAATGAAAGGTTTGGTATTCTTCAAATGTTTGTTGCTATTATTCATACTTCTCATTCAATAAATAATGGATATGTGAAGTTAGGCTTGCATCTAGCAGGAATTGAACCCATGAGTCTCCCCTTTACTTGGCAGAATGTGCTACTTCATTCCAGTATTTCTTATTTCTCTTGAGAATTAAGAATCCAAAACTATATACTCAAAATTCCATGGAATTGAACAAGCCAAATTCGTTATGAATGGTTGATTTTAAAGTCTATTGTCCAACCATAAATTTCCACAATTTGAATGGCTCTCACCTATAATTTTGCAACTATTTTTGCCTTAGGTGTGGTCATCTCGCAATCTCATTCCCAAGTGTATAAGCTCTAGAATGTTGTTGGAAGTTGTATGTGATTAGTGGGGTTGTCCTTGTTTACATTGCTTGGATAGTGGACCTGAAGAAATTTCTAATGATATTTAATTAATTGTAATTTATTGCTGTTGAACGAAAGATATAGAAGCTTTCAAGAGGCCTTCATTCTTCCAAAATGGTGGGAAACAGGGCTTTCCAATTTTAAGTATGTTTTGAATCTGTATGCTTCTATGGCATAGGAAAACTAAATAACTTACCAATGATGTCGCAAAATATTTTGTATGTGAATATGTATTTATTATTCCTCAATTTAAGGAACAAATTTTATTCGTTGGAAATAATATTAATTGTCTTCTAAAATTTTCCACCTTGGATTACCTCCAAGAACCAATTCTATTTTAGATGGGTATTTTCACCTAGGTGAAGGAGTGCCCAAACCTATCCCAAGTTCCTATCTCCCATACTGGATTTGGGATGGGGACTTCATATCATGCACTGACACTAATCGTGATCTTCCTAGTAGGTGAGTGGGGATGTTCATCTCATGGAATCCCGTGTTGTATATTCTTGAGCTTATAATATTCAAATACACTCTTGATGACTTATGAATGAATTGATGTGTGTATTTTCTATCTCCTTATGTGTTTCCATACCTTACAGTTTCATTCCATATTATGATCTACATATGTTGTTTCACTTTTTTGTTAGTCTTGCGGTATAGTTGTACATGATTATCTAATTTTGTAAGTCTTGTTTTACAAGATTTTTGGATAAGATATGTATGGTGAGATAATTCATAACCTTTCCTTGTTACAAAAATCTTTAAATGTATGATAAGATTCTTGTAAGCCTTGAAGAAGCCTTCTTTCATCAATACATTATAGGTCTGAAATATTGTGTCTTCATTTCTTCTTAATAGTGGACTTCTATTCTTTAGACCCATTATTCTTGCACATTATCCTAACCATTAGAATACAAAATTATTCTTGCTTATAATTATCCTTGCTATCATATGTGTGAGTGATTGATCAGTTTGAAACCCTTTAATTTTCGAGTGTGTGTGAGAATATTAACCACATTCCATATCATAATCTAACTATAAGAAAATCCCTTGAGCTTAAGATGTTTCTAGTCAGGTGCTTGTTACAAAACAAGTGGTGATTCCAATGCTAACAGGGATGGAAAACAAAAATAGGTACCCAAACCCTGCTTTCAAGTGTCTTTGAGTACCGTGGCTTGCATCCTTCAACCCCCAAGAAATTTGTTTTCCTTTAAAAAAGGCTTGAAAATGTAAGGATAAAAACCTCCCATAAAAGGATAATCCTTCACTTACCTGACACCTCACTAGAAAATTTGGCGGAAATTTCGACGGCCAATTCGTCGCTATTCCGACACATAGTCGTCGCAAGAGCGATAGTTCGAAGGCGGACAAACCGTGGTTTGTCCTGCCGTCGCAGTTCCGACGCATGTAAAAAGTGTCGCACTATCGACACCTCTTCCGTCACTTCCGAACAAGCATCACTCTTCCGACGTCTCACAAACCGTCGCACCTCCGACGTTTGTAAACTGTCGCACTTCCGATGAAATGTGGTTCGACGTTTGGAACGTCGCTCTTCCGACGCCTAAAAGCCGTTGTAATTCCGACCCAACGTGGTCCGACGTTTTGGACGTCGCTCTTCCGACGTCTGTAAGATGTCACAATGCCGATGATATGTGGTCCGACGTTTGGTACGTCGCTCTTCCGACGTTTGTAATCTGTCGCAATTTCGACGATATGTGGTCCGACGTTTGGAACGTCGCTCTTCCGACGTTTGTAACCTGTCGCAATTCCGACGAAATGTGGTCCGACGTTTTCATACTGTCTCTCTTCCGACGTTTCTATGTTGTCGCAGTTCCGACGTCTACAAGGCGTCGGTAGACCGACGGAGGGTTCAATTTAAAAAAAAAAAAATTGAAACTTTAAAAGACGAGAAACATTGTTTTGAATATATTATATGAAGTAAAACAATCCATGAAAGTGAAATAGAAGTATGTATAATAGTAAAGCAACAGATAGAGTACCGACGTCCATTGTTCCAAATACAAATTAAAGTACCCAAAACCCTGCAACAGAGAAAAACGAATATGTCCAAAATATAGAAAGACCATCAGACCATATCAATAAACCAGCAACATAGACCAGCATCACTAGTTTTGAAGGAAGAGTGATAAACATTAATCATTTTTTTTTTCACAAGAGAAAAAACATTGTTTTGAATATATTATATGAAGTAAATAAGTCCATGAAGTCATTACATTTTCACATCTGAAGATTGGAACCCAAATATCCATCCAGAAAAGTGGAAGTCCCACCCCAGACAGTAATAAAAAAATACCCCATGTCACATACAGGGACTTGATATAAAACCTAGTAACGGTCCACATGGAGATTATCGACAAATCTGAGAAAGCATCCAAATATGCCCGAGGCATCTATAAGAAAGTGAAATAGCAGTATACTTAGAATAGTAAAACATGGAGATGAAATCTTGACGTCCATTATTCTAAATAAATTAATGCCAAATCTATAAGAACGAGAGAAAAACACTAATCATGTGAGGAGTGTGATATGTCAAAAATATAAAAAGACCATCAGACCATATCAATAAACCAGCAACATAGACCAACATCGCTAGTTTTGAAGGCAAAGTGATAAACATTAATCATTTTATTTTTCACAAGAGAAAAAAAGTTTTTTTGAATATATTATATGAAGTAAAACAGTCCATGAAGTCATTACATTTTCACATCTGAAGATTGGAACCAAAATATCCATCCAGAAAAGTGGAATTCCCACCCCAAACAATGATAGAAAAATACCCCATGTCACATACAGGGACGATATAAAACCGATGGCAGTTATGGAGATTATCGACAATCGAGAAAGCATCCAATAATACCGAGCATCTATAAAGAAAGTAGAAATAACGATATGTGAGAATAGTAAACAACGGAATGAAATCTTGAGACGTCCATTGTTCCAAATACAAATTAAAGTACCCAAAATCCTGCAACAGAGAAAAATGCTAATCATGTGAGGAGTGTGATATGTCCAGAATATAAAAAGACCATCAGACCATATCAATAAACCGACAACATAGACCAGCATCGCTAGTTTTGAAGGCGGAGTGATAAACATTAATCATCTTTTTTTCACATGAGAAAAAACGTTGTTTTGAATATATTATATGAAGTAAAACAGTCCATGAAGTTATTACATTTTCACATCTGAAGATTGGAACCCAAATATCCATCCAGCAAAGTGGAAGTCCCACCCCAGACAGTGATAGAAAAATACCCCATGTCACATACGGGGACTTGATATAAAACCCAGTAATAGTCCATGGAATTGACAATGAAACTTGTGCGATATGCCCGAGGCATCTATAAGAAAGTGAAATAGCAGTATCTAGAATAGTAAAACAACAGATAGAGTACCGACGTCCATTATTCCAAATACAAATTAAAGTAACCAAAATCCTTGAACAGAGAAAAATGATAATCATGTGAGGAGTGTGATATGTCCAAAATATAAAAGGACCATCAGACCATATCAATAAACCAGCAACATAGACCAGCATCGCTAGTTTTGAAGGTAGAGTGATAAACATTAATAATTTTTTTTTCACAAGAGAAAAAATGTTGTTTTGAATATATTATATGAAGTAAAACAGTCCATGAAGTCATTACATTTTCACATCTTAAGATTGGAACCCAAATATCCATCCGAAAAAGTGGAAGTCCCACAGAGACAATGGCAGAAAAATACCCCATGTCACATACAGGGACTTGATATTAAACCCAGTATCGGTCCACATGGAGATTATCGACAATCCGAGAAAGCATCCAAATATGCCCGAGGCATCTATAAGAAAGTGAAATAGCAGTATGTAGAATAGTAAAGCAACAGATAGAATACCGACGTCCATTTTTCCAAATACAAATTAAAGTACCCAAAATCCATGAACAGAGAAAAACGATAATCATGTGAGGAAGACCATCAGACCATATCAATAAACCAACAACATAGACCAACATCGCTAGTTTTGAAGGCAGAGTGATAAACATTAATCATTTTTTTTTTCACAAGAGAAAAAACGTTGTTTTTAATATATTATATGATAAAACGGTCCATGAAGTCATTACATTTTCACATCGTTGGAACCCTTATATCCATCCAGAGGAAGTCCCACCCCGGACAATGATGAAAAAATACCCCATGTCACATACGGGGACATGATATAAAATCCGATAGCCGGTCCACATGGAGATTATGAACGATGCGAGAAAAGCATTCAAATATGCTGAGGGCATCTAAAGAAGTGAAATAGTAGTATGTAGAACGTACGACTAAACGGACGAAATTACAGACGTCCATTGTTCCAAATACAAATTAAAGTACCCAAAATCCTTGAACGGATCAAGAAAAAGTACCCAAAATCCTTGAACAGATCAAGAAAAACGCTAATCATGTGAGAATTCTAAGTAAATTTAATCTATTTACATTGCGAATAAAATTACACCGAAGTCAAAAACATTGCCTAGCCATACTCATGGAAAATTTGTCATCAAAAAATCAAAAAATTAAGAAGACTGCCCTCATACGGGGAAACCAGTCTTGAACGTTTAATTTACAGAATTCAAAAATATTACAAAGGTCCAACACAGTAAAATAAACTAAAAGCAGCCCAATTAAGTGGGCCTGCTAAGCAAGAAAAACAAATTAACCAAACTACTCCTCCGGTGGTTCCTCCACGATTCGGCACCATCCTTCGGAAGGTCCAGGATCGCTAGGTGCTACCTCCACATGCATGCCACGGCTCCCCTCCCGAAGGCCCGAATGCTGGCCGGCTTTTTCCGAGCTCAGACCCGCCGGACGGGTGCATTCTTCCTCCGTTTGGGCCTCCTCGCGGAAGACCACAGTGACTAAAGCTGTGATTCGTGGGTGGTTGAGAGTGCAATCAAAGGAAAATTGCGCAGTGCGCGTCATGGGAGAAGGTGAACTAGCGGTGGGGAAGCCAGGAGCAGGGGAATCCATACGGTGGCCAGATGCTACAAGCCGACCCCGCCCACTCCTAGTATTTGGATATCGACCTAAGTAATAATCACTGGACTGGCCGGAAGTCGACTCTATTGAGGGGCTGGAGGGACCGCGCCGGGGTTGACGTCTAGTGCTCCCCCTGCGGCAACGCATCCTATGACGCACGCGAGGCATGGGTGCAATCTCAGGCGCAGTGGGCACAAGAGGAGATGAAGAAGTAGAATTGCAATTAACAGAGGAAGACAGACAGAGATAGAACCGAGAGAAATGCAAATATGCAGCAACGTCTAGGCAGAAGTTCAGCTGGCCACTTCTCCTTATCGTCACAGTTAGCAGGCAGTGTAATCCAGCAACCGACTTGTCTGAAAAACCATGGCTAAACGCCATTTTTTCGACCCGTCTGCAATGCAATCAAAGGACGCCCGTCATAATTAATCTCTGATCATTAATAATGAGAGCCGAAGGCCGGATCAAATTGGAGCGTGCGGAATCGCTCAGAGGAGTGGAGGTCCAATCTTGAACAGTGTTAAAAATTAATTAATGTAGATTTGATGTGAAAACTTAATTGAACAGCGTTAAATGTTAATGCGATTGATATGAAATCGCCATATCCATGTCCCATCACCTTAAACGCCATCGAATGCACCCGCAGCCGGGAGCAGGGCAAGTTTTTTATTGAGGACACGTGGCAGAAATTGATTGGAGCGGATCTTTGTTTGGGCCGCTCGCGCAGTGGAAATCCGGACCCGTAAAATATTAGGGCGAATTTGATAAGAAATTCGCGTCACAAAATTGGCCGACGTCAGCAGGCTATTTTGGAACGCGAATTTGGTTTGAATTATGGTTTATCACCGTTTGAAGTCCGGCGGGCTCGACTTAAGAACAATTTTGTTTGATCCCATATTATAAAATTTGTGTTGGTTTTCTTTGATAATACACATATTTATAATAAATCATGGGAATACCACACTAAACATGTGGAAAAGTTATATAAATAATTATTGAGAACAATCATTTTTATGTAAAAATATCCAAGGCAAGGTCTGTGTAGAGAACCGGGGTTGTGAAAACTGTTCAAATATAAAAATCCCGCTTAATAAAGAGACAAAATTGTTGTGCTTTCGGAACCTGACCCGAGGATTGGACATGAGTTAACAAACAAAAGGATAGTGGAACCAGACTTGCACCCATGGTCAAGCCCTCTACCAAAACCACGAGCGGAATCACAAAAGTGGGTTGCCCATATCGCACCGCTTTTGCGGAGTAGGCGGTATTTCCTATTCGCGAGCGATTCCATAGGGAATGCGACACGTGGTGAAGTGACCCCCAGAAAACCATCGTTTAACCCACGCCATCGCACGTTAAAGCCTGACGTTGGAAGCCGAGCGAAATTGCCAAGATTCGTTGATTTGGAGAAGGGACATCGGACGGTGGTCGCACGTTGAACTTGCCCGGAGGTTAAATAAGGTGTGCGGAGGATAGCCAAGTACGATATGAGTGTTTGATTGGTTATTGATATATATAGGTGGGGCCGGAGTATAATGAAATTGTTTAATTAAACGATTGGCGGATAATTAGCATAAGTCTGGAGCGTGATTGTTGTAAGGCTGGGTGGTGAAATATAGAGTCGAAAGTTCATTACAAGTTATTTATTTAAAAAGAAACGTGGAGTATAAATACAAAGTGTTGAAAGTTAAACATTGGTTATAAGGATTGGAGATAATATAAAGTCGCGAATATAAATTAAAGTCCAACCATTGTGGATAGTATTTATTTATCAAATTCTACGAATTTGATAAATAAACCCGAAGAAAGAAGAAGTCAATTAAGACTCAAGCTGGAGGAAAAGAACGGGGTACACCAAGGGAAAATGCTGACAGAGCGATTGTAGACACACCAGCTCTCCTTGGGGGTCCAATTTCAGTTTTGTTGCGTCACACGATGATCTCTCTTCTCTGGCATTTACTTGTATTGAAGATCACTATTCTAGGAATAAGGACTTATTTTCTCCAAAAATAACCCTAGCCAAACATTGACAATGCATCAAGGACATCTTTCTATGCTTCATAAGCACATTTGTTCTACTTCTAAATCATGTCTTGGAAGTGGTTTTCGTGCTGGAAATTATTCACCAGTTGGTTTCATACCAAAGTCTTTTTCACATTTTCAACATCCAATACATGAAAAAGATAATGGTTTAGGGCGAAAACGCGATGTTGGGAAACACTTTTTGGCATAAGATAGAATTCGGGAGAAATTTTTAATTTCTCGACCGAGAAAAAAAGTCAACTAAATTTCTCGGCCGAGAGTTTTCAAAACTCTCATCTGAGAGATTTTAAATATTTCGTATTTTCTCGGACGAGAGTTTTGAAAACTCTCGGCCGAGAGTTGTGGTCACAAAATTCTCCCCTGCAAACTCTCGGCCGAGAGTTTTTAACATTCAAAAACTCTCGGCCGAGAGTTTTTCTAACTCTCGGCCGAGAGTTTAATTGCGCAAACTCTCGGCCGCAAACTCTCGGCTGTGAGTTTTCTCGCGCGTTACATTGGTTTAAATTTCTCAGTCGAGAGTTTTAAAAATTTCTCGGCCGAGAGTTTTTGGTCAACGAAAAACTCAGAAAACTCTGCAGTTTTGAGAAACCTGCAACTTTGGAGGGACAAAACACCTACAAAAACAAAATGTTATATGTCGGACCAAGTACCATTAGATTCGTCTCTAAATCTAGTTTTTGATGATGTGAGATTTATGGAGTTTCATTAAAAAATTCAATTTTTTATTAATTTTTTCCTAAACTATGTCACTATGGAATTTCATTGTTCGAAAAATTGCACTGAATGAAAATTCAATAACTTTCAAACGAGGACACCAAAAAATTTAAAAAAATCATAGTGCACTTCCTCTCCCCGTCTACTTCAAAAGGGTACTCTCATTTTTCTTATTGATGATCACATTGAAAAGAAAATCAAAGGATAATAAAATGTACTGAAACATCACTGTTTTTTTGTCTTCGTCCATTTCAAAAAATAATAAAAAATAGTGATTTGATCCGAAAATTACCAAAAAATAGTCCGTGCACTAGTGCAATATATGCAGATTATGATGCTATGGTTTTTTTCCAAAAAATGAATAACCTTCCCTAAAAAAAGTTAAGGATAATAAAGTGACTATTTATGTTTGCCTGAAAATTTCAAGTATATGCAGTTAGTAAACAACAAATTTACCCCTCTATATGTTAATATTTTTTTTTTTTTAAATATCGGTATGGAGGTGAGACAATTCTCTACAATTCTTGTTTTTATGTCAAAGCATAATTTGCGATAAAAATATGAGTTTAGTGGAGTTGAAGTTGAAAAACATAGAAAATTACAATTTTCAACATCAAAAAAGGGCAAAAAGTGTTTCCCAACTTCACATTTTCACCCTTTAAAACAACATAAATATTTGAAATTTTGCAAGAATTGTCTGGCACACTTTGAATATGAATTTTGAAGTCAAGTGCATGATGCTGTATAGGATCAAGTGTCATTTTGAATACCAAATGTTTCACAAGAAACTTCTCAACATGCTACCCTATAGTAAGGATTAAATGACAATATTGCATCAACTATTTCCATAATAAAAGTGCACCTCGGCCATAAGACTAAACAACTACAAATGTTGTAGATCTAACAAGACCACACAATCAAATGTATTCCATAAGGCCAATACTGTATGAAAAATGAAAAGGAGTTTGCAACTAAAAATACCTTAGGCAACTGATTCAATTAGATACACCAAACCATCAGCAAAAAGGAAAACTAGCCTATTCAAAAGGCAAGTGTTTACCTCCTTTGACAAAATTTTGAGTTCCGAAACAAGGGCCTTTATTGTCTTGTCAATGCCCCTAGTAATTTGAATGGGGTTTGCACTTGCTGCAACAACCTAAACAAAAAGGTTTCATTTCAAATTATTTTCCACAAATTTAAGATACAACCATTGTCAGTTTTGTATTTCCTAACAAGCTCATAAATTTTGACAAAAGAACCAAATTTTTTTAATACCTGATAGCAATTTTTTCACTCATAAACTATCTTAGACTCAATAATCCCAACCCAAAACTAAAAAAACAAACACCATAAGACCCTACAAAAATGAATAGATGATCTTAATCCAGTACTATCGATAAAAAGTTACCTTTACACCCTCACTTATTAAACCCTGTGCTGTTGAATTTTAACTTCAACTGCTGCAGCAGAAGGACGGATGCAGCAGCAACATTTTTTTTTGGAGGTTGCTTGCATGCCATCCATAAATTTAATTCAACATTTAAAATTCCTGCAAGTTTTTTTTGTAGACGGCCACAGCCATATTTCTGTACAGGATTGTATTTAAACACAACAACCAGCATTAACTCAATTCACCAACCAGAAATTAAACAAACAGAAATTTACCCGACAGTTTTGTAAATTCAAAAGGAGGACACGTGGAGCATTAATATTGGATCGCATGAAATTGAAGGGAATCTGAAAACCTGAAGACCGGACCCGAATTTTTTATAGGGCACATTGGATTGAGAATTCGAGTTAAAATTAGGCAGACGTCAGCATCCCATTTTGGAACACGAATTTGGTTTTAAATTCAATCTATTCAGACTTTTGAAGTCCGACGGAAAGGGTTCTTTAATGTTTTGATAGTTTAATATATACATATGTTTTAAACATATGTTATATATATATATCATATGCGAAATGAAAGGTGGGCCATAGAATTTAGTTTTAATTTTATTTTTTTTAAAAAGAGGGTTTATTATAATATGTTTTATATGTTACGGCATATAAAAATAAAAAGGTCGAAAAAGCTTGGTAGTTTTTTTTATAGACAGTACGTAAATTTTTTATTACACAACAGTGTGTAAAAAGTGAAAGACCGAGTGTAACTTTTTAAGTGTGTATGCACAGCAGTGCGAAAGGGAAAAACACAGCAGAGTGCTTTAGAGACAGAGTATGTTTGTTTTGAACAGACAGTGAGTTGGTTTTATGCACTGCGTTTTGTAGCAGTCATAATTTTGTAATCCCTCTCAGTGAGGAAGTAGTGTAATAGTTTTTTTTTGAGTTATTGAAGGGAATAGAAGCTTGTTTTCAAAGTATTGAAACTCTGTCTCCTGTCAAAGAAATTTTTATTTTCTCTGTGTTAGAGGAAGGGAGATTTATTCTCCATTCATTGTTCTGGAATTTTTCAATATTCCAACATGTGCAAGAACAACAGATGTTGTGGTTCCATCCCTAGCTAAATCATTTGTCTTTGTCGTAGCTTGCCTTACCAACTTGGCCCCAATATTTTCAACTGGGTCCTCTAATTCAACCAATAAAAAGGCCAAAACCATAGCATTGAGATACATTTCATTACACTGTCAATAACAATAAAATTTGACTCAGCCATAACCCTTTCCTTTATTGTTGTGAAAAGCTTTATGCATTACTCTAATGTGGCTAGTCCATAGGCCAAGTAGACCACTGGGTAACAAATATGTTTCCTTTCACCTTTGAGTTTTCAAATTATGCCTACCAAATCTAAGACATTTAAGAGGGGGAACTAATACAACGTTAAACAGAAAACCAGAGCACACATCTACGAATTACCTCCTTAGCTATTGTCACACCATCATTAACTATTTTCGGAGAACCATGCTTGCTCTCCAAGACAACATTTTTCCCTTTGCCCCAAGGGTGACTCCAACAAGATCAGCAAGTTTGTTCACACCGCCTGCAAGACAAATTGACAATGCTTTCAGTAAGTGTGCAATTGAATGCCAGACCATATGCCAAAACAACCCTCCATGAAAAATTAAAATAACACATTAAAATCGAATATAAGTGGACAAGGAAAGATCCACCACAATGAAGTTTCACGTGCATGTGACCTTCCTTTAAACATAATTTTTTCTCTGACCTGCAATTTTTTTGTCACTGAGCCATCCTTGTTGAAGTACAACTCCTTTTCCATAGCTCTTGTATTAACTACCTTCTCTCTATCGTGTAATCTCAGAGTCCCTCTTCTGCTTGAGCGATTAAAGGAAATGGGTGAAAAAACTGAAAGAGAAGACAATTGTCTGCCATAATTATCAAACATTGCACCCAACTTCTTTCCCTTTCCATTGTTACCCAATGAGGTAGATGTGGCAATTGTTGTCATACCGCCCAAAGCAGAGGCCATATTCTCTTATGCTGAATATAGAATTACAAGATCTTCATATTAGTATGAACCTTAAAAAACATGACTCCCATTGCTAAAAACCACTTTTAAGTTGTAACAGGCAAACCAAACAACTATCGCAACTTTTGGCAACTTCTCGAGCATTAAGAGAGAAACAACCAAAGAGAAATACAACCACAATCCTAATTTTAATGAGACCGGACTATATATTTGCATTAAGATAATAGAAAGAAATCACGACTATATTAAGGCCAGCACAAAACAATCTTTAACCAGTGTCTCTCGCGGCTTTCAGGTTGCCATGCTAGAGGTTGCATATTTTTAATTTAAATTCTTGACCTCTCGTGCCCATCTATGAATGCATCCAATGGGATATCTACATCAAATGATCCTTTATATCCCCAAAAACAAATTCACTACTACAAGAGCACCAGTATTGATGGATCACCCCACACCATCCCACCCACTAGAAACGGTGAAAAAGGAAACCCGAGAAATCTTCTGAAATATCTCAAGATGACTATATGGGTGGTTCTTATGAATCAACCAACCATTCATAACATGCTCATCAATCCAAACCATAAGTATTATGTGACAATATTCAAGCAGGCACTGAATCGGATTTCTGAAGCTATGTTAGAGAAACCCTAAACTCTCACTGAAAATAGGTGAAATGTGGCACCACTCAGAGATTGACATGTGCCAATTGGTACAAGGGGTAGAAAATTGGCATGCTCAAACAATGAGGTGATGCAGGAATGACATGAGGGAGAAAATATCAGAAAAGCCCCAAATCTGGAGAACTAAAGCTCATCACCAACCTGAGATTGACAAATTTACATGATGTAACCTATGAAATCGTAAATGGAGAAATCATAGTAACAATAAAGTAACCTATGTAACAATAAAGTTGGATTCATCCTGGGAGTGGTAATGGGAGAAATCATAGTGAACAATAGGAAACATGCATAGTTGCTTACAATCAAATAGATGAAAAAACACATACAAAAAACCTAGATAATAATCATGAACAAGCTTAATATTGAATTATGAACTGTAAAGGAACTTACAAAATGTGACATTACGAACCCGGTCAAGCGCACAAGAAAAAATATCCTGGACATGACCCTGGTTGACAAGTTATATTGCTCATGATGCAAGAGGATTTGTACCTGCACTGCCAAGTCAATCAAAATCCATCATTATCTATACAATAAATACAAGTAATTGATGTAGTATTTTTTACTCTAAGATGCATTATTATGATAATGTTAGAACATATGTTGAAAATGTCAAAACATACTTGAATAAGCTCCTCTTCGTTTCAAGAACAATTTATTGGAGTCGCATGAACTTGGAACAAGCCTCCCACGATCTGAAAGAGTAGCAACTAAGTCAACAGTGACTTTTTTGTTGCTACGCTGGATCAAGGGAGGTTTTCTCCAAGATTAAATCGCTCCCCCCCCCTCACATCACTCTCAATTCCCCAATACCCAATCTGTATTTCATTTTTTACTTTCATGAGCATAAAAAAAAATATTCAATAACTAATAAAAAAACAATTCAACAAAAAGTACGCAAGGAAACATTGCAATTAATGCTTGACATAAAAATAGTATGATAAATGAGTTTTATATATAACGCAAAAAACGTTCCAAGTATGGTAACGTTTGTCTTATAATAATACAATATTTTACATTGTCAAATTTTCTTTTTCTTCTTCCTATTTTTAAAGCTCCTAATTACATCATCAATATCATCGTGCTCTGCTCCTGTTTCGTGCCTTTCAACCCGCACCGCTGACCTAGTTGCGTATTCACGATGTCTGGGCTCATCCAGTGACGGGGCATCGCCTACAAAAACAGATAATATTAAATTTTAATTGTCAGTTTTTAAATATCATTGAACTAGTTCGGTAATATTAATAAAAAAAATTGTAATGAGATTATTTACCTGGTGCACCAGTTGTCGCCGCTGACCTAGTTGCGTTGTCACGATGTCTGGTCTCATCCAGTGACGGGGCATCGCCTACAAAAACAGATAATATTAAATTTTAATTGTCAGTTTTTAAATATCATTGAACTAGTTCGGTAATATTAATAAAAAAAATTGCAATGAGATTATTTACCCGGTGCACCAGTTGTCGCCGTTGGGACTGTTGCCCTGTCTTCCTCTCTGGTGGTAAGATCCTCAAGGGAAACATTCTCTGTCATTTAAAAAAAAACGTTATAAGGACAACCATCAAGGTATAATTAGAAAAAATTATAAGTGGAAATTAATTACCGTCACGGCCCTCACTGATAGCAGCATTGTCGGCCTGGTCCCCACTACAATGATCAGGTTGCACGAGAGGATCATCTACATCCGGCTCTAAAACTGGGTTATTTACCTCGTCGGTAGTGTTGCTCCCCTGATTTAAACAAAGTTGTTAGACATTAAATTTATGGACGAAAACAAAAATATTGAAATGTTAATGTTTTACCTTATCAGGCATTGTAGATCTTGGGACCTGCCCCAAGCTTCTGCGACGTTCAACTACAGCTTGATAGCCAAAACGGAAAGCAATATTTTTATCTTCCTCTGTAGTTATTGTTTCGAAGTCATCACCCTACATTATATATGATTGTGTATTTTTAATCATATCTGATAGGATTACAAAAACGTTGGAAGGCGATACAATTAATTATAAGATGTTTAGCTACTTAATTACAATTCTTGAAGCTAATTTCAAGTAGCCACCCTGGCCGAGCTTGTGATGGCCCTTTTTCTCTATCCTAGCTTTGGTTGCCTTTGAGGTGTCAGGCAACCTAGCATCAAAAGATTGAAGTCAGATATGACGTAGCACACTTTTATTTTATACATAAAGAAAATTAAAGCTATTGAATTAAAGTTGTAATTTACCTTGCGGGTCCAGTTGGCATTTTTCCTTCTTTCTTTGCCCTTTTCTCTTTTCCGTCATGGATGAGTTCTCTCCACTCACTCTCTGAAACTGCGAGAGGACGCTCATATCTAGGGTTAAATTGCAATTGCGTCCTATAGGTGTCCCTGGTATATTTCAAATATTTGCCCGCTACCTGAGCCACCGCTTTTCTGTCAAATGTGCCGACCCCAAAAAGGGCTTCTAGATAATCTAGAAGTTCTTTTTTCAGGTTGGAATTCTGGGAATTCCACCCTGTACGTATGGTTGGGCCAAAAATTACCAACGCATGGCTCTCTAGAATCCTGTAGAACTCATTTTTTCCTACACAGAATAAAACCAAAAGAAAAAGAAGATATTATCATTAATTTAAAAATAAAAATCATGATAAATATGTTTTAGATAAAGTACATGAAATAGTTAAAATATTAAAATTTACCCGGGAGTTGTACATGCTTTATAGGGACACCTTCATCGTTCACCAACAACGTGCCATTAATGGTCCCTGTGGAGCTGACACGTGTAGCTCCAGGAAATGCAATAATGTAGTTGGCCATATCAGCCTCATCATTGCCAACACGTTCAGCGGTTGGCTGGGTGTCTGCTTGGGCAGGGTGTG
The DNA here is from genome assembly GCA_034641835.2 of Pinus albicaulis. NCBI lineage: Eukaryota > Viridiplantae > Streptophyta > Pinopsida > Pinales > Pinaceae > Pinus > Pinus albicaulis. The sequence continues at coordinate 1,134,318,554 of CM076575.1, read as the reverse complement.
TTTCTTGGCTAGCACCTAAAGGAGTAGAAGGTGTACGAGAGGGTTGTTGGGAAATATCTTGCCCTTGTGTCCCACTACCACCAACACCGGGTTCAGCAAATTCCAGAAAACGCTACATACAAAGAAATTTTTGTTAGTTTAGTCAATGTAAAAATTAAAAATAAAACTATCACAATTCATCTCATGCAGAACAAAAAAAATATCCTTTTGACTTTTTATTATTACCTGATATCTATTTAGCTGCCTCATAAGATGTTGTATCCTCTCTTCTGTTTCAGGTGTTTGAGGCGCATCTATCAAAGCATTAAATTTCGACCTTGCATCTCGTGCCTTTTTTTGCAACAACAACACTGGAGATAGGGATGAAGAAAGCTCTTCCTCAAAGAGGGAATCATCAGGCGTACCATGGCTAGGTGTCTGCATATTTTAACAAAATTAATATTATTTCAATTATGTAAATAACTAAAATACCTAAAGATAGAGAAATGCTGGCACTTTACATGTTCTTCCGTTGGCCTCTTTCCGCGATCATCCTATCTCGGGGTTGTTCCTGCACTGCTCTGATCAGTCTGCCACATTGCAATAAAATTATAAATGTAAAAACTTGAAAACAATATCTAACTTGAAAACACAAAATGAAAACTGAAATAATTTCTAATAAGACACCGAAAGACAGAGTTAGAGTTTCAAATATGCCTTGCATTGAATTTAGTCCTGGAAACATGTCATTGCACATTAAGGCACCCAAACATTCAATCCACGAATGATATATTTAAGTAGGCTTCTCCTATTCTAGGAAAACACCATACCTATAATGCATTCACTTGCATGTATAAAAGGAAAGGAAAACATGTTTTCATACAACGGTGACAAAGGCATCTTGGGGAAAGGTATCTTCACTTTTTATTTATGTTGTTCACCCACACCACTCTCGTGTTTTCACTAATCCTGCTTTGTCATTTTTGGATTCAAATTAAGTTAAGGCCTTAAGTATTTTTTGACCTTTCGGTGTAGTTTTTATAAGTGGCATGTATGGATTTTCCATTAATTCTGCACTTTTTCTCTTCATGCGCATGTTTCCCTGGAAATCAAATGCATGATTTAGTTCCATACATTTAAAAAGTTGTTGGATCAACTCCATAGGAAATATCATGTTTCCTATTCAATCAAAATTTATCTCAGTTAGGGTAGGTAGGAAGGTTTTCCCTTTGTATTAATAGGGCACTTCTAGCTTGCATTTTTATTATATCTTTCAAATTTAGTGTCGTTTCAATTAGGGCATGATTTTTTTCAACTTTCAAGGTGAGAATGAACAAAGACAAATTTTTGTGATGGATGACTGTATATGACTCCATGGCCAGAGGAAAAGGCACTAATCTACTTCTTCAAATATCTATAGTTCTCATTCACCTCATACGGAGATGGTCCCCGATTTTGAGCCAAATGTTGCAGAAAAAAGTTCCCCCCCCCCATAATTTGATATTCAATGGAAATTTCTTAAATTGATGATGGGGCATGATTATGGAACATTGGCACATACATATGTAATGGAATTCCAAGATCATGATATATGTTTGCATATGTTTATGGCAATGTTCCACCAAGTCCCCCGGAGGTGGGAGCGAGGGGGCGAGGGAGCGCGGGAGCGGCCTATGCAAAAGCTCCCTACCAATTTTCAGGAAACGTGGGGGGACGTCGGGGTCATAAAAATTATAAAATTTAATATTTATAATGTAACTATATTTTTGCAAGGAATGTATATACAATCATCATACACTTGCATCATGAAAGATAAATCATAAATGATAAAATTACAAATTGATGAATGATGAATCATATAATTGAAACAAATTTAAAAGTTAAAAGTTAAAACATACATCATACAATCATGCATGTAAGTTTGTAAGTTTGTAACTATATAATCATTAATGTAACTACTAACAATGTACAATGAAAATAAAGTTTAAGATATCATGACATATTATATCAAGATTCAAAATAGAGTTTAAACTGAAGTTTACAACTCAAGTCTGAAACATAAAACTTAAACGCAAATAAGTTATGTCTGAAACATAAAACATAAAACATAACATATGAATATCAAATGATATCATCATACTAATAAATGAGCATAAATGCTCAAGTTAATGCCCCACTAGTCTTTGCATCCAACTTCTGCACGAATATATCAAGATCAACCATGTCACCATCTGAATCAGAATCACTTGGATTCTCAAATATGCTAAGTGGCACATCAACTTTTAACACGAAACCATAAACTAAAAGGGACGGTGAGGGGACGTGAGGGGGTGTAAGGGAAACATCCCCTAGAAGTCCCCAGGACCCCGGAGCGCGAGGGGGTGAGGAATCTAGACCCCTAGGTGGGGGGGCGAGACCCCGTGTAACACTGGTTTATGGAGGTGGTGGAGCAAAAAAGAGCTCAAATAGAGCTGAATTTTTTCACATAAAAAGGACTGTGGGCTTGACTAATGGTTCCCTTTAAAAAATGATATCTAGACAGAGAATAAGTGTAGCATGCAAACATGCATTGAAAATCCATCTGAGTTTGCATTGTATTACTTATGACGGATTCAAATTTGGGTTTCAAAATGCTAGGTTATGGCATGATTTTGTCGAGAAACCCTTAGTTGGATTCTCATGTTGGTTTAATTTATATTTTAAGTTTGTTTTGCAATCTTTGGGTGATAGTAACTCATGAACTAGGTTACCAATGTCTAACAATCATATTTCAAGAATAAAGTTGTGACTTTTTTATATTATTATTATTATCTATTAGCTACGAGTATTGACACCTAATGCCTGGAATTTTGACATCTTGATAGCATGGATAATTTCAAAAATGTTTCTAGTAATGTTAACATACTAACTATCATTACGTGTCTTCACTTTTGTCACCATAATAGACCTGTGATATGGACTCATCACACAACTTCATATGCTATGTCCCAACAAGTTCAAACTAGTTGAACCTACCTCATAGTGTGGTTATTAAGGACAAGTTGCTTGGTATATAACTCGATAGCATAGACCACGTTGCAGTTCTAAAAAGAATCCTCAAGTGTCAAAAAAACTTCACAATATGTTCTACTATAAAGCCTTTTGGGATACCTGAAATAATATATGTATCATTGATGAATTTTAAAGTATGACAAGATCCAGAGGGAAAGGAAATCAATGGAAGAGTGACCCACCAATGAGAACCTAGAATTTAGCATCAGATGAGTTAGAGTCTAGGAAATTGAAACCCTATAATTTTAATTAGTGATGAAGGACATCACATAGGTAATTATATTTTCACGTAGAATAATCTGTTAATTCAAATTTAAACTACATAATATGAAAGGCATACCATAAATTTTTCCACGTAAGTCAAAACAACCTATAAAAATGGAAAACCTTCTTTTTCCATGGGAAATAATTTACCTTTCCTTTTTCAAGGCAATCTAAATCACAAAAAATATGAACTATACTGCACACATTCTTGGATAATGTGAAAGTGGAAAAGGAATACCCTACACAAGTGGTGCACACATGTACATTTGAACATTAATAGATTTTTGTATTTGAAATGCAATGCTTGTTTTCATTTAAATGTAGGGTTTTTAAAGCAAGGAGAAATAATGGCTACCAAATTAATAAGCGTTTCTTTGGGAAAAATTTAAATCTTGTATTGGGTGATGAAGATAATAGAGGGTATTGAATCTTGATTCTTTGCATCTAGAGAGAACCATACAGCCTAACACAATCCAATAGAATTGACCAAAAAAACCCAAATAGAGTCAACCCTACTATAGGAGGAAGGGCCTGCAGTAAGAACTTACCATTTGCAAGAGCTGAGGGCGAATGTTGTTCTGCCAAACTAGAGGCTGACGTGGCGGGCGAATGCTTCATAGAATGTTGTTACGCAGAGCGAAGGAGTATGCGGGGGCGAATCTTCATGCAGAAAGAACGAGGTGAATCCGGGCGAATGTTGTTAAGAGCTCGGGCGAATGCGAGCGAATCTTTGTTACGCAAAACTCGAGAGCGAATCTTTGTTAGAGCTCGAGAGGGCGAATGCTGAGGGCGAATGGTGTTCTGCAAGAGCGGAGGGCGAATGCGCGCGTGATATCGGACGTTAATGTAGCACACATGTACATTTGAACACTAATAGATTTTTGTAGTTGAAATGCAATGCTTGTTTTCATTTAAATGTAGGGTTTTTAAAGCGGGGAGAAATAATGGCTGCCAAATTAATAAGCGTTTCTTTGGGAAAAATTTAAATCTTGTATTGGGTGATGAAGATAATAGAGGGTATTGAATCTTGATTCTTGACATCTACAGAGAACCCTACAGCCTAACACAATCCAATGGAATTGACCAAAAAAAACCCAAATAGAGTCAACCCTACTATAGGAGGAAGGGCCTGCAGTAAGAACTTACCATTTTGCAAGAGCTGAGGGCGAATGTTGTTCTGCAAGAGCTGAGGGCAAACGATGAGGGCGAATGCTGAGGGAAAATGTTGTTCTGCAAGAGCTGAGCACGAATGCTGAGGGCAAATGCTATTCTGCAAGAGCAGAGGGCGAATGCGCGCATGATATCAAACGTTAATGTAGCTATTGCGATAAATACGAAACAATAAAATCATTTTTATGTAGCGCGCATATAAGTTTGGTATTTTTATGTAGCGCGAAAATAACTGTCGCTATACCGACGGCAGAAAAGGCGTCACTATTACGACGGGTGCCTCCAAACGTCGCAATGGCGACACCTAGACATTGTGTCGCAGTTGCGACGTTTAGAGTCGTCTCAATAGCGACGCTTTGGGCCATGGTGTCGCAATTGCGATGTCTTCCTCTAAACGCCACAATTGCGACACTTTTATAAGTGTCGGTATTGTGACACTTTTCTATAGACGTCGGTATAGCGATGGTTTCGGGCGGGATGGAAAAAATTTGGGAAAATTTCCGACATTTGGTCAAAAGCGTCGGAAACAAGTGTCAGAATTTCCGCCAAATGTAGTAGTGCCTTCACACTCTCAAAACAACAAATAGCTTTTGATGTACTATGAAGGAGAGAACAAGCCAACAATGAAGGGATTTCAGTGCTCTTTTCTTGCTGAAAATTTATGTGTACAACAATATACATTGAATTGAAATGGACTACTACCTTTAGGGATCGAAAGGCATTAGTAAATTTGAAAGTAGTATGACATGTGTACTTGCCACATTCTTAATTTTTTAAGACATCAGATTCAAGGAATATTAATTTCAATTTCAATTCTCAATGCTAATGATCAAGTTGATTGTTAAATGTTTTTCTAATCATTGTATGATTGTGAAAAACCTAAATGAAACGATGTGCATGTTTTTGTTGTTACTCGTTGAAAATGATATTATTCAATGTGTGGTAACTTATCTTCAAATCCTTTACTAAGAAAATTTTGGTAGAGGCTGAATGAATTTTGGAATTTATTGTGTAGCCTTATATGTTGTAGGAAGCTTTGGGAACAAGTTAGTTGAATTTTTGAATTCATTTCTCCAAAGATCATTGAATTAGGATATGTTCAAGCAGTTGTAAGCACTGAAAATTTTTCTAAGATCATTATGAATGAAGAAGGTGTAGGTCACAAAACGGAAAATAAAATGGTTCAGTATGGGACTGATTATCATGAAGATAACTCCTTATTTGATGATTTGGCCTCTCGGCTCTCTTCTGAGGGAAGATTGGAAAGGAAAAATTGGTTTATGATGAAAATATAGGAATAGACATTACAAAAGTGGATATGTTGTAAGAATTTGAATCTGACAAGACTAAAAAGAGAAAAATTATTAAAGAAACACCAATGAGTGAAGCCAATGACAACATCAATGAGGAATCACAGGATAAGCAACAGAAGTTTGAAGTGATAGCTGAAGGGAAGTATGAATCCAACCCAGAAAATGAAGAGAATTGAACTACCAACAAGGTAGTTTTTGTGTTCTTATGCTCTAAAGGCTATACATGCTCACTTATATTACTTTACATTCTCTTACAAATTTTTAGGCTCATGAATGATATAATGACATTGAATCTGTGTTCCTCTCCCTTGTTGTAGAAAAACAAAATCTCACCTAATCATCATTTCAACCAACCTAAGGCACCCAAAAATGGCACGAGTAGTGAAAATGCATTTCCTCTGGTCATAAACTCAAGAGTGCAGAATCAGGGCACATATCCACGAACGAAGATCACAACACAAAGTAGCAAGGGTACGTTTCTAATTTCAAAGAAAGGAAATGAAGCACATGATGATAGCGCTTAAATCCAATCACCTTCTTCAAAGGGTTCACTTCACAGGTACGTCAGCATTGGAAGTGTAGGGAAAAAATGCACTCTTCCACGACCCTTTCTCTGGCTACTGAAAAAAGGGCTTCTTTAGGAGTGCAATATTCTGGTGGTGAAATAGCTGGTGTTGAATCTAAGTGGTCAATCGTGAATAATGCCATATCTCAATTTGCTGAACAACGACAGGTAATGGGCTGAATGTTAACAATTAAACATGGTTCTATATTTCAGTTAATAAAGATAATTATGGAATATCATGTAAAACTCGGCTAAGGAAAACTAATCCCTGAAGAGATGGTTAGTCATTTGTTGGTTTCTATTTATTGGTATTAATGCCACATGGTATATATTTGATTTTGTTAGTTACTGGGACACGTTAGCTACGCAAGACAATTACTCATGATTGATGATTTTCATTTGGATTATAATTTCTTGTACAGTCAGATAAAAAATATTCTTCCTCATTGAAATGGGATGGTTCCCCATTGAAAGTAGCATTACACTTGTATTTCCACGAATGTCCAATAGTGGACAACCAAATCATGTGCCCTCAAAATTTGTAGTTGTCCCTAATCATCGAAGTACGAGAGGACCTTTCCAAACAAGTGCGAAGTAAAAATGTAGTTAAATTAAGCCTAAGAAGATTCCTAAAATATCCTAGCAGACATGCACCTCCAAAATACACGATCAAATTTTTCATTCGTACCGGAAAACATGCATGCGTAATTCGTAACACCAACTCTATGAAGTCTAGTATTGACAAACAAGCCTTGTTGGAGTCACCCCAACATCTTGTTCTTGAAAAAAATTGAGATTTCCATACATATTGGCACCTCCAAAAGACATTCTCAACCATTTAATCCCTACCATAAAGTGTGCATGCATATTTTGTTCATTAACTCTGTGAGCCTAGTCTCAAAAACCAAGCCTTGTTAGACCCACCCCAACACATTTTTCTTGAGAAAAGATTGAGATTTCCAAATAGATTGTAACCTCTTTGGCCTCCATGCTTCAATATCCTTTACCTCAATATTTTTTTCAAGCAGGGGGCAAATTTCAAAGTCATAAATCCCCTTCCCACTACTCCACATCCAATTTCTCTAGATAGGACATTACATAACCCATGGAGTTCCATCATAAAAAATAAAACTTAGGAAGGACTTTTGACACTTGAGCTTGGTTAAGATCATGCCAAATATTCCATTGTTGGTGTTCATGGTTCTATAAAGAAATTCAATATAAAAGTCCTTTTTTGGCCAATCTCTCACCAACACCCATAGGAGAGAAGAGACAAGAGTAATAAATGTGCCTTGTTGTGAGAATTTGATCAATAATTGTAACCTTCCTCGCAAGTGAAAGATCAATATTAATCCATGCTTCAGATTTTCTTTTGAAATTTACCATTATCCTCTCGGTTTGACTAGTAATAGAGAGATTCATATCATTTGATCAGTAATTGTAACCTTCCTCGCAAGTGAAAGATCAATATTAATCTATGCTTCAGATTTTCTTTTGAACTTTACCATTATCCTCTCGGTTTGACTAGTAATAGAGAGATTCATATCAAAGGGAACACCCAAATATTGTATGATCTCCCTAGGTTTTATAAATTTTGTTGTAGAAGAATAAGGTTTGAAAGTATGGCATTTAGACTTATTCATCTTGAGGCTCATAAGAAAAAAATTTCACTAATATTTTATAGAACGAGCCATACCACATGCTAAGTATGAAGTTCCATTCAATCCTATCACAAGAATTTTCAAAATCAATTTTCAGAAAAAGATAAATTTGGCTAGCCACCTAAGGCAATTCAGTTATAAGATCATATGGAATTATTCCTCCTTTAAGCATTGCAATTTACTCCTTTATAATTATCATGGAAGCCAACAACCTGGGATCTTGACTTGATGCTTTAGCTAGGATTTTGTAGGAGATATCAATGACAGTAACAAAATATCCTCCCATATATTTTTTCTTTTGACAGTCTTCACACCTTCTGCATCTATTTTGCATTTGAGGTATGATAATACTACTCAATTATTGTGTAGCCAGATTAGAACATGTTGAATTCTCCACAAGTTTAACATTTAAAATTACTAAGACTATATATGAGAAAAGCCTGTTATATGAGTTTCCATATAACAGGGAATGTCAATATCTGAAGAAAAATCATTTGCATTCTCAAGAATACTCATCAATGGGACACCAACCAACTCGAATTGTGCTTCAGGCCCCTCCTAATCTAATAATGCAATAGGTTTACACTCATTTGATTTTTTAGTATGCTTTTATTTGTTTTTTTTCCTCAAAACTCTGACTTTGGTCAAAAGGGAGCATGAGGGCATCTGCGTTTTTCAGGGGGATGTTCCATAGAAGAGAAGGTAGTGCACAACCAACATCTTAAATGGAATACAAAGTCAGTCGGTTATAATTAAACTTTGAAATAATGTGGTGATTCACTGTATTTCAGACTCTTCTCTCGTGCTCGGGGTGAAAATTTGTCCTGCCCGGGGTGAATTTTTTTTCTTGGAAGTGTGTTATATCCTAGAGTATTATGTTCTTGGTGTTACTATTTTCATCTCTAGAGGTATTAAAAACATAGAAGCTAAGCACGGTAATAATACCATACCAGTTTTCTTTGGCGGTTGGCATGCTGAATTCAACATGTTGAATGGATATTTCTTAGTTGGTGAAGAATGCAAGCGAAAGCTGGAATGTAAGCAGTCCATTAAGTGTGATTGTTATCGTGATCGTTCATTGGAGACACCAGTTGTGCCTCATGCAAGGTCCTCCCTTGCATGAGTTTCAAATGTTTTTTTTATTTATTTACAATACATACATACATACATACATATACATATATATATATATATATATATATATATATATATATACACATGTTGAAAATGTAGGCCTCCAATACAAATCTAATATTGTCGAATTGATGGTTGTTGAAAATGCTCATTGGGAATGGAAACAGAATCACAACCATAATCATTCTCTCCCACGACGATATTGAATGGATATTTCTCAGTTGGTGAAGAATGCAAGTGAAAGCTGGAATGTAAGCAGTCCTTTAAGTGTGATTGTTATCGTGATCGTTCATTGGAGACACCAGTTGTGCCTCATGCAAGGTCCTCCCTTGCATGAGTTCCAAATGTTTATTTATTTATTTATTTACAATATATATATATATATATATATATATATATATATATATATATATATATATTTCTACATGTTGAAAATGTAGGCCTCCAATATAAATCTAACACTGTCAAATCGATGGTTGTTGAAAATGCTCATTGGGAATGGAAACATAATCACAACCATAACCATTCTCTCCCACGACAATAACAAAATCCTGGAAATAAATATAAATGGGTCTTACGTAATGATAGTTTACACAGAATAGGCACACATAAAATTCTAATAATATATCATATTTTTGGTATGTTTCCAACATAGGGCTTGATATGGAAAGCACCTAATTATCTTACCCTATTTCATTTCCTGATATTAAATATTATTTTCTTTACCATAGGTGTGGGTGAGTTAAATTTGTTGGCATGTTATTGAAAATATTGGTTCTCTTTTTTTTTTCCACACCAGATGAAGTGGATATTGGGATTAGAGTTAATGACACCTTTGATAGTGAAATGTTTGAATGGACAAAAAGGTCATGCTCATCGGAGCTCAACTCTAGCCCTATAAGAAAACATGTTTTTGGTTATGGAGTTAAGTTCTAATAGTGTTTAGGATGGATTTCCCAATATATTAATTTGTTTTGTCAGTTTCTGATTCATTTTGTATTAGGTGACGCAGGGCCAAAAATTATTAGAGATGGCTGTGTCACCATGCAAAGAATTATAAAATGATAAGGGATTGATTATTAATGGAAAATTATCAAGTAAATGATGCTGAATTTGTTGAAGACACTGTGACAGAAGATGTTTTTGCATCCTCCATTCCATTTATGAACATATCAATAGATGAAGTTGTAGACACACCTATCATGGAAATTAAGCAGGCTTCCAATAAATCTTTCAAGGATAATCTAACCAATGCAATTATTGAACCTGAAGATATTTTTGAGAAGACACTTTTAGAAGAATTTGGGCTTATAAAAAAAAGTGGAAATTCTCGGCGTGGAAGAAACCCATGCAGAAAGAGGGGCCCAAGTCTACAAGATGAAAAAAGGATGTACGTAGAGCTTGCAAAAGGGAGGCACAAAGGAAGTCTAAAGAAAAAAGTGATCAGATACTAACTCAATAAATTATTTCTCAGGTCAATGGTTCTATTGTTGGTTGTGAAATTAGCAATATAAATCCCAAGGACCCAGAAAAGGAGATAATTTTCACAAAAACTGATATATTTAGTGCAATGTTTGGCTTATCTGCTGATAAAACTGTGAAAAGCAATTCTGCAGAAGTGAATATGAATTTATGCCACACTCAACTTTTTTTTTCAACAGAAAATAACACTACTATTTATATTAATAATAAAAGTTAGTACAAAAATCCTCGGATTGCCATTCCTCTTGTGGTTACATGTTTTAGAAAAATATATCCAAGCATATCTATCCACAAAAAACAAAACTATAGAGAATTACATCAAGTAACTTTTGAGCCTATTCTACTCAAAATACCATGTTCCGTCTATGCTAATAATACTTATTACAAACTATTCATCTTTTTAAACCAAGAAAACTATTAATCTCTTATTACTTTAAATTTCACATGATCCTCTTTTCCTATATTCCTTTGTGGCTTTCTATAGTTCAACAATCATTCTTTCCATGTTTTTCTTTTATGAGTAATTGATAATACATGCATTGGTAATTACACCATGATCAAATGAGGAAAAATAACACTTACTTTTCTTCCTTGTTATGCTTCTTTTTGAAAGCAAGTGATTTGTCCAATTATGTTCTCTATATATATGATCAAATTTCTTTTTATGAAATGTACCTACTAGTGTTTTGATGCAAAACATACATTTTTTAATATTCATGGATTGAAGTCATTTCATCCCTTGACCAATTCTATAATTCCTTTGGCATCACATATTCTCTAAATATTTTCAATGCCAAGTCATTTGGCCGTAATCATCACACCTCACGAGGCTATAATTTCAACTCTGCTATTTGTTCCTCTCCCACCTTCCCACCGGAAATGATAGAATTTAGCCATAATCATCACACCTCAGAAGGATATAATTTAAAATCTGCTATTTGTTCCTCTCCCACCTTCCCACCAGAAATGATAGAATTTATCGTTCTCTAAATAGAGCAGTGCTCCACAACCACATTCTCTCCTTACAAATGCACCATCAAATAACCCCATAAGAAATGCCAGATCTCATTAAATTTAAACATTCTATAGCCTTTAATTCTATAGCATGATTCCAGCTTGTAGAAAATACCTGTACCTACAATATTAAGATGTCTCAACACCTCTTCCCAAATATTCCCACACCCAACTTATTCCTTATCATTACCATTTACAACAATATAAAATCAGGAAAAGGATTTAAAAATAATTAATTTTATTGCTGGATTTAAAATACTTACAAGTTGTCAAAAATAATCATGGATACAATTACACATTACACAAATAAAAATAAAAATATTCAATTTCAGAGCTCTGGTTCCACTCTCGGCTTAGTCAGTTCGTCATGTTGTGCTTTCTCAAACCAAATACCATTCCCGTGATATTTTCATTGAAATATTTTATGTTTTATACCTCCTATATCCCTACAAAACATTCTATTCATAATGGCTTCCAAATTTTACGATATGGGACTGGGAAAATCATACCATCCCCACTACCTAATTCCACGTCTGCCTAATAATTGTGAGGATTTCCACGACAAGCATTTTGATGAGACACAAATGATTTTTCATTCGACTATGTGATGCCAATAAGTGATTGGAAGCTTTGTTCATGGAAAGTCTCAAGCTTCCTTCATGAGGGGCCATCGAAGGAGTCCCTTTTAACCCTTTTCAGCCTAGACGCTATGCGCTGCGATTTATAGTGGCCAAGCCATGACATAAAAACAACATCCACTCATTTCATGATATATTTTCATGGTAAGTCTAGCATTGATCCAGATGATTGATCTTAACTACTTCTTATTCCTTCATTATCACACTTGGCATGATTTTGTAGAAATGTCGCCGGCCTAATTTCCTGTGGCAGTGGCGACTCTGTTCCATGGTAGCGCTGGCTTGCACGACAAATGCAACCATGTTAGTGGCAGGCAAAGGATGACATATTATGGTTAGAGGAAGCATAAAATAGAGATGCTCCACTTGCAGTTCCTGATCTGCAAAAAGGGGAGAAACATACTCATCGTAACGCGTCGAATCAGCATGGAAGACGAAGAATCTGGGTTTCTCTCTTAATATTTACTCTACCTTCACATGTCTTTAATCAACCCACCTGCCTCTTCTTCAGTAGCCACTAATTTGGGAGTAGGAATATCATCTTATGTAAGATATTAAAAACTTCCCATCAAATTATTAGAAGGGAGTATAGATCCGGAGATTGGGTTAAGTAATGAAAAGGGCCTCCAGGCCACTTGTATTATTTGATGTAGGATAATAATGAAATTTTTAGCCTCTATCTGTTGGTACTAATAATGAGATTTTATAGAGAGGAATGCCACAGCCACGACACGATTTCACTGCGTAAGCGAATTCATCATGTAGGGGAAGCAAGACTAGAGACCATTGGTACTTAGTTCCGGGGACAATAATGCAATTTTATCAAAAGGAAATGTTGTGTGTTGCATACTATTGCACTTCATGTGTAAGGGAATTCGTTAGCTAAGGGATATAGAGTCTTCAAGGCCCATGGGTGATCAATATTACTTGCTTCCCAAAGAAATAAATCATCAAGGAGTAGAAAAAATAATCTCAACCACTGAGTTAAATTTTCTCACAGCAAACATACCTCAAATAAATGTTTTTCAAGTTGCGGATTAGTTTGCAGGAAAGGAAATCATTTAAATGGAGTTCTAAACATGAGGATAACTACCCATTCCAAAATATATTAAATAATTAAAATTCAAATATAAATAACCAATTTAGAGTATGATATACCCTAATGAAAACTGATGTGTGTTTTGTTATGATGCCCAAATCGACTTGTAACATCTTCCCCCTAAAGCATGAAGTAAAAAATGATAATGTGGAGCGATTTTATTTACAACATGATGAGGAGGAACTGAAGTGGACAGAGACCTGCATCAATTACAATAAATTACATCATGATATCTCTTCATCTTGTACATGAATTGTTGAGGGAGGCATATCCCATACTCCCCACATAAACTATCATAACATCAAAAAGTCGTCTACATATATAGACTGTCTATAGATATATACCCATGATAGGATGGCCATCTTAATAATGACCATAGTACTAATGATTTGGTACTTCTTCTAAAATCGCAGCCCGTATAAATGAAACTAGATACGGGGTCTTCTATTTTGTTCACTCGATTACTTAAAGTATGAGTCTAACCATGCGAATATTTTATCTAAAGTTGAACATGGGAAGACACCGTATGATTACCAGCTAATGATGTGAGCTATTAACAAATGTGAGAGAAACCATCGTTGATGATAATGGCTCTGAAGGTACTGCAATACATTCTGCATGGTGTGAATAGATGATTTGATGTTGAACACCATACAAAGTCTTTTGGTCAAAGGCTTGTGATGTCAACCTATTTCTAGAAGCGAGAAACCTGTCGTTGATGTAAGCAAGCTCCAAGGTAAAAAAAATTTGTTTCTAAGTCAACTTCCTGGATGATAAGCTGATGTCAATAGGAATGACTCATTGCAGGAGGGAATTGATGCTTCCTTCATCAACGACACAAAACGGGAGTAATAATTCTGGAGATAAAATGTGACTGATGAAGAGATGTCAGGGATGGAGGTCATGAAATGAAGGTTTATGAGTTTGCAAAGGATGAGGAATAACTGAGTGATTTCTCTTTAAAATATCTGTGACACTGAATGAATTGGGAGCATTTGACCCAAAACCGAAGTGATGGATGGTATGATAGACCATAGGTATGATAGACCGTCAAGAATATTACCCAACCCAAAATCATGGACATAAAGTGAATAAGTGTGATGTTTAAGAGCGACTTGCTACCATAAAGTGTTTTATCCCTTTCCAATTATCCATAGTCATTGCTGACCAGTGCCTCTTTATTTTTTAAAATGCTCGAGGAGGATAACATATGCTTGACGTATAATTACACCCTTCGGGTGAATCCATTGCTATTTGATCCTTTAACGAGTCTAGCGAAGGTGAAACTCTATATTGTCATAATCGACAAGTTTTTCACTATTTGATGCTTTAATGAGTCTAACGACAATGACAACTCAGTCCTTTTTCATGTTTAGAGAGTTTAAAAAAGGGACTACAAGAAAACTCCACAAGTTATTTTTCGTATAATAGACCCTCAGATCCGAAAACGCGTAAAATAATACCTGAAATAACCTCCTAGCCATGTTCGACTAGGGTTTTCCTTTTTTGTAATCATAATTTATCTCAGTCTGAAAAAGGGTTAAACTTATACTGAGTAGATGTTGTTTCAATTCCTTTAACAAGCTCGAAAGGACAAGTGCTTGACAACCTTTTCATATTTTGAGAGTCTGAAAAGAGATGAAAGAGAACTCCAGGGGGTTTCCTTCTTCACATTTAACAAAGCTCAAACAAGAGATAAAATTGCGCATGGAATTCCTTTTTGATGTTTAACAAAGCTTAGAAGAAAAGGATAAAAGTATGCTTTGGATTCCATTTTCATGTTTAACAAAGCTCGAAAGAGAGATAAAATTGTGCTTTGTTGTTAATATTGCATTTCATGATCATGCATGACTCACTCACTATAATCAACTACAAACCTGCTCAAAGAAACATCAAATGGATAAAAAATTCATGTTTAAATTAGTAAAAATGGGTAAAAACCATAGTCGTTTCATTAAATATGAAGAAATTAATCAAATTAAGACTTTACCAAGTCATTTTAACCCTTTCACCTTTACCATTTGAATTTTGGTGCTCTGGGCCTGTTTTACCCTCGAACTCCAACAGCTAATTGCGACAAATTATGTGGATCATTTCTCATGTCGTCTGGACCGGTAGAATATCTTACCATCCTCTTTCAATTAATTTCATTATTTTTCAGTTTCATGCACATTTTTAAGGTTTTTGGGGCCCCTGGGGTAAATATACAACTCGCTAGGGCCAACGCACCCTTGAATGTCGAAAATTTCATTGCAGAGAGGCTAGAAAGAGGCCCAGTTCCTCTACAACTCTCTGTCTCTCAGTTTGGGGTGCGTTGGGCGCAATTCAGAAAGTTGCATCTTTGTTTCTGCCCAATATTTCCTCATTTTTTTGCATGGAATGGATCCTAACTAAATCTATGGTGTGATTTCATACTTTGATCAGATCAGAATGTCAATTACATGGAGAGAAAGAGAACATGAAGAAAAGGATATGGTTTCCCTAAATGATCCTGGCACTATGAGAGCCCTCAAAGATGGTGGGTTGCTCAAGTACTTCCGATTTTCAGGGATGAGGTAACACATGGAACTATTGTAGTTCTTGACCCTTTCATGGGACTCGACGATACCGTCATTTCACAATGGGGACAAAGTACTCCCAATATTGGTTGATGACATTTACTTTCTAACAGGTTTGTCGAGATGTGGTGCCTCCATCAGGGAAAATTTTAGGGATAGAATTTTATCTTAAAGTTTAGAAACCTTGGTGAATATTAAAAGTCCCTAATATGCAAAATGTAAATTTTTTGGTGATATTTTTGTAGAAATATTTAGATTTCAAATGATTTTATATTAGCTGATATAATATTTTGGCTATTTTTAAGGTAAAATAATGGTATTCTATAAAATTTGGGTGAATCATTTTACAAAAAAATGGAAATTGCTGAACATTTTTTTGGAAAAAGCATGGAAAATTATCCCACCTGCAAATATTAGCAACTAAAATTTTCCCTGGCCCCCATTTCCCTTGCAGGCGCTGCACATGGAGGTGAAAAAATGAAGGACTACATCTGACATTTTTTTCGACCAAGAACTGAGCCTATTAAAGATGGAAGGATAAATATCAATGACGTGTGTGATATCCCTTTTAGAACTATCATATTCACTATCGCAAAGCTAGCTGGCCGCATGACACTACATGTCGCGAATAGATCATACATGCAGTATGCCCTTGAGTATCTCAAGCCAACCGTGTTCAACTGGGCTGAAGCAGTACTCCTTAAGATGAAAGAATAGTTGACCAAGGTAAAAGGAGTTAAGATGAAATATTTCACTTATGGGTCAATTTTGATCACATTTGTTTTGGAGCGAGTTCCATTAATGCAGCTACAACATGTGACACTATGATTAGCTAGTCTTAGAGATCCACGAATGCAGCGATGGGTCAAGATGATGGCTAGACATGCTTGTCAGTCTTCGATCTCATTATCCATTGCATTCTTCACTTGGCTCCGAAGACAGAATATATTCATAGAGGAGAATCCATACGCAGGGATGGATTTTCGCAAAGATCCAAATTTGATTTTACCAGTCGGTGCTCAACGGGGTCCTATAGGTAAAATGTTGACCATGTTTTTTATTTTTGGGGGGTTTTTTACATAATTTTGTGTTTTTTGGTGTTTCCAAGACTAAAATAAAGATGTTTTATGTATCTAGATGTAGGTACCATTCGACTAGTGGTTCGTGCACAACGAGTGGGAGAACCAGTGGAGAGGACTATCAGAAGAGTAGTCCTACATGATTTGGATTTAGCCGAGACTCTTGTTGAGTTGCAATAGCATGTGGATGTTTTGAATCTTGGGATACCAGATGTCCAGATTGAGGAGTTAGCTATGAGGCTGCAGCGCGATACCATTGGTGTTCCTAGCCGTTCGATGAGGCTATTGCGCATGATAGCCCAAGTTGTGACCTGCTATCATGAGCATCACTAGGATTAATTAGATTATGCTATGTCTGTATACATTTTGAGGTCAGATGAGCAACGTGCCCTAGACACAATTTTGTAAAAAAATCGATATAAATATATTTTACTTTCAGTTTTTTTCTATGATTATGTGAAATCCTATTCAATTGTAGGATCTAAATTGAAAATATATCTTTACTGATGTTGCAAATGTCTATTTAACACATAATTTACCAGTGAATCAACCAAAGTATTAATGTTTCTGGAAATATGTTGATATTGAATGTAATCAAAATGTATTTCCAAAATATGAACTCTAAGGAACATGCATTGAATCACTGGATTTCAGACAATATATATTCCAGTAAGTTGTAGTATGAAAAGTCATGAGTCTAGCATGATGATGATGCGGTGAATGCCAAGTGAAATGGCATCAGAGAGTAGTTCAATCAACCTGCTATACTCAATGATATTGTTGTTAGATCGACCGATACAAATCCCTTGGAAGCTCACTAACTTGCTACTTGGAGCAAAGATGGTCCATGCTAAAGAGGATAAATTTTGAGTACCATGACTGTTGGGTGTGGAGCCTGATTATATTGTTTATTTTTGTATCACAGTGTTGGACCTCGTAGCTTAATGAAGGCAGCAATGCCACCCGTAATTAAATGATTTCTGGGGGTCCAGGGGGGGCTGCGACTTCATGGAGCCCCCCCCTGGCGGGGGTTTCAGGGGCAACACCCCCAAAGCTAAAAATAGATGTAAAATTTCCTTGTAAAAGTATAGTAATTTCTAGTCAATATGGGCCGTTCATTATGTGGATGATCTGACAGTAGAAGTTATGTTTAGTTTAGGGTTTTTTGCCCTAGAAGGCACCCCCTCGCTTGTATGAAGGTATTGTATTGTGGTTGTGTATTGAATGTGTATTCTCGGAGCGAGAAACAGAGAGGGAGACTGTGAGAGAGAACAGAGGATATTATAGCAGATCTGTTGTAGGTAGTATCTCTTCATTTTGTTGGATAATCGAAAGGAAGGACTAGCTGTTCGGGGTGGACTTAGCCCAAACTGGGTGAACCACGTATATCTGTGTCTCTCTCATTTTATGTGTTTTGTTTGCTTGTGTTTTCCGCATATTTTATGTGTTTCATTGCTCTGTAATATTTCATTTTCTAAAAACTAGTATCAGAGCCGAAGGTCTATTTGGCTGATAAACTCGCAAGAAAGAAGGGTTTCCTGGTTCGAGTGGGAGCAATGGCAGAAGATGGTAAATTTAGGGTCGACAAAATTTAACGGCCAAAAATTCCTGCTGTGGAAGATGGATATGGAAGATTATCTATATTAGAAATATCTGTACCTACCATTGAGTGGAAAAACAAAGAATTCGACAGCTACGACAGACGCCGAATGGGAGATTCTTGATAGAAAGGCACTCAGAAAAGTACGGTTGTGCCTCGTGGCATCGGTAGCCTTCAATATTTCAAAGGAAAAAACAACATAGGGTTTGATTAAGGCGTTGGCAAAACTATATGAAAAACCCTCGACCTCAAACAAGGTATTTATTATGAAACTTTTATTTAATATGAAGATGTTGGAAGGTGGTTCTGTTGCAGACCATTTAAATGATTTTAATACAGTTACCAGTCAGTTAAGTTATGTAGGGGTAAAATTTGATGATGAAGTTAGAGCTCTGTTATTTCTGTGCTCATTGCTAGAAAGCTGGAATGGTTTAGTTATGGCCATTAGTAACTCTGTCTCTGGATCTAGTACTTTAAAGTTTGATGATTTTTTCAGTGATATCCTTAGCAAGGAAATGTGACGAAAAAGCTCTGGTGAGACATCGAGTAATGATTTGGGTGCAAAGTCTGGGGGAAGAAGAATGGAAAGAGGAAAGAGCTCAGGATATCGCAGTAAATCAAGGAAAGGCAGATCCAAGTCCAGATCGGGGATAGTGTGCTGGAAATGCAGAAATAAAGGACACCTAAAGAAAGACTGTAGAGCTCAGAAGGGAAAAGAAGGAGACACACAGCAAGAAAACAATCATGAAGCAAATGTGACAGGTGATGTGTTACAAGATGCTTTGATTCTTTCTTTTGAAAATGTTACTGATTCTTGGGTTGTAGATTCAGGGGCTTCATTCCATGCCACACCCGATAAGAAATATTTTCATGACTATGTTCAAGGAGATTTTGGACAAGTTCGTTTGGGTGATGATAAATCCTGTAAAATTGTTGGAATGGGTAAAGTTCTTGTAAAACAACAGAATGGAAACCAATGGATACTAAAGGAGGTAAGGCATGTTCCAGATCTGAAGAAAAATATGATTTCAACAGGGCAGTTAGGCAGTGAAGGTTGTGTGACAACTTTCACAGATAAAACTTGGAAGGTCACCAAAGGAGCCCCGGTAATAGCAAAAGGCGAAAAGGTTGGTACATTGTATTTATGCAATGGTATTTCTAACTCTGTTAATGCTTTAACTTCCAAAGGAGCAGATGCAGCATTATGGCATCATATGCTCGGACACATGAGTGAGAAGGGAATGAAGATTCTTCACTCAAGAAATTTGTTGCCAGGTTTGAAGAATGTTGATTTGGATTTCTGTGAGAATTGCATTTATGGAAAACAGAAGAGAGTTAGATTTCTCAGAGTTGGGAAAGAAAAGAAGAGAGAAAAATTAGAGCTTGTGCATACAGATGTATGGGGACCTGCTCAAGTATCATCTCTTGGTGGCTCTCATTATTATGTTACTTTTATTGATGATGCAACTAGAAAAACTTGGATTTATTGTATTCAGAATAAATCTGATGCATTTGATACTTTCAAGAAATAGAAAGCTTCAGTTGAGATTGAGACAGGAAGGAAGTTAAAGTGTCTCAGATCAGAGAATGGAGGTGAATATTGCAGCAAAGAATTTGATAGGTACTGTTCAAAGCATGGAATTCGTAGAGAGAAGACAGTTCCAATAACACCACAAGAAAATGGTGTGTCATAAAGGATGAACAGAACAATCATGGAGCGTGCAAGGTGCATGAGATTGCATGCAGGATTGCCTTTAAATTTTTTGGCAGATGTTGTAGATAATGCTATTTATCTAATAAACAGAGGGCCTTCAAGTTCCTTGGATCATAGTATTCCAAAGGAAGCATGGACAGGTAAAAAGATAAAATACTCTTTTTTAAAGCCTTTTGGTTGTGAGGCCTCTGTCCATATTAATAAAGAAAACAGAACCAAGCTTGAGGAAAAATCAAATAAATTTACTTTTTTTGGATATGGTGTTAATGATTTTGGTTATCACTTATATGATTAGGAAAATCATAGAATCATTAGGAGCAAAGATGTAATATTCAATGAAAATTTATTGTATAAGAATCAGTTGCAGGAAAAGAAACAAGAAAAAGAAAACAAAGAATACACATTTCTTGATGAGATCACAGAAAAGGTAAAGGTGCCTGAAAATAATAATAATCAATATCCACAACAAAAAAAACCACCAAAACAACAACAGGCACCTCAAACACATGAAAGTGGTGTTAGAAGATCTACCAGGATAAGTAGACCGCCTCAACGATACTCTCCTTCATTATATTATTTATTTTTGACTGATTCTGGTGCACCTGAATGTTATGAAGAAGTAATGCAGGAAGAAGTGGGAGCTAGCCATGGAAGAAGAGATGGACTCCTTAATGCATAACCAGAATTCAGACTTAGTCAGCTTGCCTGCAGGTAAAACTACATTGCAGAATAATGGGTTTACAGACTGAAGGAAGAAGATGGAGGAAAAAAGAGGTACAAAGCTAGACTTTTGGTGAAGGGGCTTGAACAGAAGAAAGGTATTGATTTTGATGAAATATTTTCTCCTGTTTTTAAGATGACTTCAATCAGAACTATTTTAAGTCTTGTAGCAGCGGAAGATTTACATCTTGAATAGTTAGATGTAAAGACAACATTTCTCCATGGAGATTTGGAGGAAGAGATCTATATGAAGCAACCAGAAGGATATGAGGTCAAAGGGAAAGAAAAATTAGTGTGCAGGTTAAAGAAGAGTTTGTATGTCTTAAAACTGGCCCCAAGGCAATGGTATCTAAAATTTGACAAGTTTATGTCTGAACAAGGTTATACTAGATGTCACTCTGATCATTATGTTTATCTGAAAAGGCAAAATGATGGCAGATATATTTTATTGTTATTGTATGTAGATGACATGATTGTTGTAGGGTCTAACATGCAGGAAATAAATGTGCTCAAAAGAAAATTGGCAAATTCATTTGCAATGAAGGATTCGGGAGCTCCAAAACAAATCCTTGGTATGAGAATAACTAGAGACAGGAAAAATCGAAAATTAACACTGTCTCAGAATGAGTACATAAAAAAGGTGTTGAAAAGATTTGATATGCAGAATGAAAAACCAGTTAGTACACCTTTTTCTAGCCATTTCAAACTTAGTAAGGAGATGTGCCCCAAGACCCACGAAGAAATGGAATAAATGTCTAAAGTTCCATATGTATGAGCAGTTGGAAGCTTAATGTATGCAATGCTCTGCATAAGGCCTGATATTTCACATGCAGTGGGAGTTGTAAGCAGGTACATGAACAATCCAGGAAAAGAACATTGGATGGCAATGAAATGGATTCTCAGATATTTGAAAGGTACTGCAAATCAAGCATTATGCATTGGTGGTTCAAACATTGCTCTACGGGGATATGTTGATGCAAATATGGCAGGTGACAGAGATAATAGGAGGAGCACTACAGGATATGTATTTACTGTAGGTGGAACATATGTCAGTTAGGTTTCAAAAATACAGAGTGTTGTTGCACTTTCAACAACAGAAGTAGAGTATGTTGCTGCTACAGAGGCTAGTAAAGAAATTATTTGGTTAGAAAGGTTTATGGATGAATTGGGTAAGAAGCATGATATGGGCACGTTATAGAGTGATAGCCAAAGTGCTATTACTCTTGAAAAGAACTCAACATTTCATTCCAGGACTAAACACATACAGTTGAAGTACCATTTCATAAGCTAAGTATTGGAAGATGGACAGTTGAAGCTGGAAAAGATAAACACTAGCCAGAATCCTGTAGATATGCTAACAAAAGTTGTAACTAGGGAGAAACTGAGAACATGATCAGTTTCAATTGGTCTTCAAGGATGACGATGAAGATGAGAAATATCCAGGTCCGAAGATAAGTCATTGTCCAAAAAATGAAGCAACAGTGAAGTTGCTACAATCAGTCTCCAAGTGGGAGATTTTTGGGTGTGGAGCCTGATTATCTTGTTTATTTTTGTATCACAGCGTTGGACCCCCTGTACCTTAATGGGGGTGGAAACGACAACCATAATAAAACACTTCCTGGGGAGTCTAGGGGGGTGGGGGGGGGGCTGCGACTTCATGGAGCACCCCGTGGCAGGGGGTTTTGGGGGCAGTGTCCCCGAAGCTAAAAA
This sequence comes from Pinus albicaulis, assembly GCA_034641835.2. Taxonomy (NCBI): domain Eukaryota; kingdom Viridiplantae; phylum Streptophyta; class Pinopsida; order Pinales; family Pinaceae; genus Pinus; species Pinus albicaulis. The sequence goes on along the minus strand of CM076575.1, from coordinate 1,134,295,803 downwards.
CATATGTAAAATTGCCTTGTAAAAGAATAGTAATTTCTAGTCAATCTGGGCCGTTCATTAGGCGGATGATCTGATGGTAGAAGTTATGTTTAGTTTAGGGTTTTTTTCTCTAGAAGGCACCCCCTCGCTTGTATGAGGGTATTGTATTGCGGCTGTGTATTGCATGTGTATTCAGCGAGCGAGAAACAGAGAGGGAGACTGTGAGAGAGAACAAATGATATTATAGTGGATCTGCTGTAGGTTGTGTCTCTTCATTTTGCTAGATAATAGAAATGAAGGACTGGCTGTTCGGGGTGGACGTAGCCCAAACTAGGTGAACCACGTATATCTGTGTCTCTCTGATTTTATGTGTTTTGTGTGTTTGTGTTTTCCACATATTTTATGTATTTCATTGCTCTGTAATATTTAATTTTCTAACAACTGGTATCAGAGCCGAAGGTCTATTTGGCTGATAAACTCGCAAGAAATAAGGGTTTCCTAGTTCGATTGGGAGCAATGGCAGAAGATGGTAAATTTATGGTCGAGAAATTTAACGGCCAAAACTTCCCACTGTGGAAGATGCAGATGGAAGATTATCTGTATTAGAAAGATCTATACCTACCATTGAGCAAAAAAACAAAGAAGCTGACAACTATGACAGACGCAGAATGGGAGATTCTCGATGGAAAGGCACTCGAAACAGTACGGTTGTGCCTCGTGGCATAGGTATTTCGAAGGAAACAACAAGAGAGTGTTTGATTAAGGGGCGTTGGCGAAACTATATGAAAAACCCTCGGCCTCAAACAAGGTATTTCTTATCAAATGTTTATTTAATATGAATATGTCGAAAGGTGGATTTGTTGCAGACCATTTAAATGATTTTAATACAGTTACTAGTCAGTTAAGTTCTGTAGGGGTAAAATTTGATGATGAAGTTAGTCCTCTGTTATTTTTGTGCTCATTGGCAAAAATTTGGAATGGTTTAGTTATGGCCATTAGTAACTCTGTCTCTGGATCTAGTACTTTAAAGTTTCATGATGCTGTCAGTGCTATCCTTAGGAAGGAAATGTGATGGAAAATCTCTGGTGAGACATTGGGTAATTCTTTGAGTGTAGAGTCTAGGGGAAGAATAATGGAAAGAGGAAAGAGCTTGGGATATCACAGTAAATCAAGGAAAGGCAGATCCAAGTCTAGATCGGGGATAGTGTGCTGGAAATGTGGAAAGAAAGGACACCTAAAGAAAGAATGTAGATCTCGGAAGGGAAAAGAAGGAGACACACAGCAAGAAAACAATCATGAAGCAAATGTGACAGGTGATGTGTTACAAGATGCTTTGATTATTTCTTTTGAAAATGTTACTAATTCTTGGGTTGTAGATTCAGGGGCTTCATTCCATGCCACACCCGATAAGAAATATTTTCATGACTATGTTCAAGGAGATTTTTGACAAGTTCATTTGGGTGATGATAAACCCTGTAAAATTGTTGGAATGGGTAAATTTCTTGTAAAACAACAGAATGGAAACCAATGGCTACTAAAGGAGGTACAACATGTTCCAGATCTGAAGAAAAATATGATTTCAACAGGGCAGTTACGCGGTGAAGGTTGTGTGACAACTTTCACAGATAAAACTTGGAAGGTCACCAAAGGAACCCTGGTAATAGCAAAAGGCGAAAAGGTTGGTACATTGTATTATTGCAATAGTATTTCTAACTCTGTTAATGCTTTAAATTCAAAAGTAGAAGATGCAACATTATGGCATCATAGGCTTGGACAGATGAGTGAGAAGGGGATGAAGATTCTTCACTAAAGAAATTTGTTGCCGGGATTGAAGAATGTTGATTTGGATTTCGGTGAGAATTGCATCTATGGAAAAAAAAAAAAAGAGTTAGATTTCTCAGAGTTGGGAAAGAAAAGAAGAGTGAAAAATTAGAGATTGTGCATACAGATGTATGGGGACTTTCTCAGGTATCATCTCTTGGTGGCTCTCGTTATTATGTTACTTTTACTGATGATGCAACTAAAAAACCTTGGAGCTATTGTATTCAGAATAAATCTGATGTATTTGATACTTTCAAGAAATGGAAAGCTTTGGTTGAGATTTAGACAGGAAGGAAGTTGAAGTGTCTCAGATCAGACAATGGAGGTGAATATTGCAGCAAAGAGTTTGATAAGTACTGTTCAAAGCATGGAATTCACAGAGACAAGACAGTTCCAAGAACACCACAAGAAAATGGTGTGTCATAAAGGATGAACAAAACAATCATGGAGCATGCAAGGTGCATGAGATTGCATGCAGGATTGCCTTTACAATTTTGGGTAGATGCTATAGATACTGCTATTTATCTAATAAAAAGAGGGCCTTCAAGTTCCTTGGATGGTGGTATTCCAGAGGAAGCATGGATAGGTAAAAAGATAAGCTACTCTTTTTTAAAGCCTTTTGGTTGTGAGGCCTTTGTCCACATTAATAAAGAAAACAGAACCAAGCTTGAGGCAAAATCAAATAAATGTACCTTTATTGGATATGGTGTTAATGATTTTGTTTATCGCTTATATGATTATGAAAATCACAAATTCATTAGGAGCGGAGATTTAATATTCAATGAAAAGGTATTGTATAAGAATCAGTTGCAGGAAAAGAAACATGAAAAAGAAAAAAAAGAATACACAGTTCTTAATGAGATCACAGAAAAAGTAAAGGTGCCTGAAAATAATAATAATCAAGAGCCACAACAACAAAAACCACCACAATAGCAACAGGCACCTCAAACACCTGAAAGTGGTGTTAGAAGATCTACCAAGATAAGTAGACTTCCTGAACGACACTCTCCTTCATTATATTATTTATTGTTGAATGATTATGGTGAACCTAAATGTTATGAAGAAGCAATGCAGGTTGAAAGCAGGAAGAAGTGGGAGCTAGCCATGGAAGAAGAGATGGACTCCTTAATGCATAACCAGACTTGGGACTTAGTCAGCTTGCCTGCAGGTAAAACTACATTGCAGAATATATGGGTTTACAGACTAAAGGAAGAAGATGGAGGAAAACAGAGGTACAAAGCTAGACTTGTGGTGAAGGGGTTTGCACAGAAGAAAGGTATTGATTTTGATGAAATATTTTCTCCTGTTGTTAAGATGAATTTAATCGGAACTATTCTAAGTGCTTTAGCAGCAGAAGATTTACATCTTGAACAGTTAGATGTAAAGACAACATTTCTCCATGGAGATTTGGAGGAAGAGATTTATATGAAGCAACCAGAAGGATATGAGGTCAAAGGGAAAGAAAAATTAGTGTGCAGGTTAAAGAAGAGCTTGTATGTCTTAAAACAGGATCCAAGGCAGTGGTATCTAAAATTTGACAAGTTTATGTCTGAACAAGGTTATACTAGATGTCACTCTGATCATTATGTTTATCTGAAAAGGAAAAATGATGGCAGATATATTATATTGTTATTGTATGTAGATGACATGCTTGTTGTAGGGTCTAACATGCAGGAAATAAATGTGCTCAAAAGAAAATTGGCAAATTCATTCGCAATGAATGATTTGGGAGCTGCAAAACAAATCCTTGGTATGAGAATAACTAGAGACAGGAAAAATCGCAAATTAACACTGTCTCAGAATGAGTACATACAAAAGGTGTTGAAAAGATTTAATATGTAGAATGCAAAACTAGTTAGTACACCTTTCGCTAGCCATTTCAAACGTAGTAAGGAGATGTGCCCCAAGACCCACAAAGAAATGGAATATATGTCTAAAGTTCCATATGCATCAGTAGTTGGAAGCTTAATGTATGCAATGGTCTGCACAAGGCCTGATATTCCACATGCAGTGGGAGTTCTAAGCAGGTACATGAACAATCCAGGAAAATAACATTGGATCACAGTGAAATGGATTCTCAGATATTTGAGAGGTACCACAAATCAAGCATTATGCTTTGGTGGTTCAAACATTGCTCTACAGGGATATGTTGATGCAGATATGGTAGGTGACAGAGATAACAGGAGGAGCACTACAGGATATGTATTTACTGTATGTGGAACAACTTTTAGTTGGGTTTCAAAAATCCAGAGTGTTGTTGCACTTTCAACAACAGAAGTAGAGTATGTTGCTGCTACAGAGGCTAGTAAAGAAATGATTTGGTTACAAAGGTTTATGTATGAATTGGGTAAGAAGCATGATATGGGCATGTTATACAGTGATAGCCAAAGTGCCATTCATCTTGAAAAGAACTCAACATTTCATTCCAGGACTAAACACATAAAGCTCAAGCACCATTTCACACGCTCAGTATTGGAAGATGGACAGTTGAAGCTGGAAAATATACACACTAGCTAGAATCCTACAGATATGCTAACAAAATTTGTAACTAGGGAGAAACTAAGAACATGCTTAGTTTCAATTGGTCGTCAAGGATGATGATGAAGATGAGAAATAGCCAGGTCCAAAGAGGAGTCATCATCCAACAAATGAAGCAGTGGTGGAGTTGCTACAATCAGTGTCCAAGTGGGAGATTGTTGGGTGTGGAGCTTGATTATCTTGTTTATTTTTGTATCACAGCGTTGTACCCCCTGTACCTTAATTGGGGTGGAAATTCCACTCGTAATTAAACGCTTCCTCGGGGGTCCATGGGGGGCGGTTGCAACTTCATGGAGCCCCCCTTGGCGGGGGGTTTCGGGGGTAGCGCCCCCGAAGCTAAAAACAGATGTAAAATTGCCTTGTAAAAGTATAGTAATTTCTAGTCAATCTGGGATGTTTATTAGGTGGATGATCTGACAGTAGAAGTTATGTTTAGTTTAGGGTTTTTTTCCCTAGAAGGCACCCCCTTGCTTGTATGAGGATATTGTATTACGTCTTTGTATTGCATGTGTATTCTCAGAGCGGGAAATAGAGAGGGAGACTGTGAGAGAGAACATAGGATATTACAACGGATCTCCTGTAGGTTGTGTCTCTCCATTTTGCTAAATAATAGAAAGGAAGGATTGGCTATTCGGGATGGACATAGCCCAAACTGGATTAACCACGTATATCTGTGTCTCTCTGATTTTATGTGTTTTGTGTGCTTGTGTTTTCTACATATTTTATGTGTTTCATTTCTCTGTAATATTTAATTTTCTAACAAATGGTATCAGAGCCGAAGGTCTATTTGGCTGATAAACTCACAAGAAAGAAGGGTTTCCTGGTTCGAGTGGGAGCAATGGCGAAAGATGGTAAATTTAGGGTAGAGAAATTTAACGGCCAAAAATACCCGCTGTGGAAGATGCAAATGGAAGATTATCTGTATCAGAAAGATCTGTACCTACCATTGAGCGGAAAAACAAAGAAGCCTACAGCTATGACAGACACAGAATGGGAGATTCTCGACGGAAAGGCACTTGGAACAGTACGGTTGTGCCTTGCGGCATCGATATTTCGAAGGAAACAACAACAGAGGGTTTGATTAAGGCGTTGGTGAAACTGTATGAAAAACCCTCAGCCTCAAACAACTTATTTATTATGAAACATTTATTTAATATGAAGATGTCAGAAGGTGGATTTGTTGTAGACCATTTAAATGATTTTAATACAGTTACCAGTCAGTTAAGTTCTGTAGCGGTAAAATTTGATGATGAAGTTAGAGCTCTGTTATTTCTGTGCTCATTGCTAGAAAAATGGAATGGTTTAGTTATGGCCATTAGTAACTCTGTCGCTGGATCTAGTACTTTAAAGTTTAATGATGTTGTTGGTGCTATCCTTAGCGAGGAAATGTGATGAAAAAGCTCCGGTGAGACATTGGGTAATGCTTTGAGTGCAAAGTCTAGGGGAAGAAGAATGGAAAGAGGAAAGAGCTCGGGATATCACAGTAAATCAAGGAAAGGAAGATCCAAGTCCACATCGGGGATAGTGTGCTGGAAATGCGGAAAGAAAGGACACCTAAAGAAAGACTGTATATCTCGGAAGGGAAAAGAAGGAGACACACAACAAGAAAACAATCATGAAGCAAATGTGATAGGTGATGTGTTACAAGATGCTTTGATTCTTTCTTGCGAAAATGTTACTGATTCTTGGGTTGTAGATTCAGGGGCTTCATTCCATGCCACACCTGATAAGAAATATTTTCATGACTATGTTCAAGGAGATTTTGGACAAGTTCGTTTAGGTGATAATAAACCCTGTAAAATAGTTGGATTGGGTAAAGTTATTGTAAAACAACATAATGGAAACCAATGGCTACTAAAGCAGGTAAGGCATGTTCTAGATCTAAAGAAAAATCTGATTTCAACAGGGCAGTTAGGCAGTGAAGGTTGTGTGACAACTTTCACGAATAAAACTTGGAAGGTCACCAAAGGAGCCCTGGTAATAGCAAAAGGCGGAAAGGTTGGTACATTGTATTTATGCAATGGTATTTCTAACTCTGTTAATGCTTTATCTTCCAAAGGAGCAGATGCAACATTATGGCATCATAGGCTCGAACACATGAGTGAGAAGGGGATGAAGATTCTTCACTCATGAAATTTGTTTTCGGGTTTAAAGAATGTTGATTTGGATTTTTGTGAGAACTGCATTTATGGAAAACAAAAGAGAGTCGGATTTCTTAGAGTTGGGAAAGAAAAGAAGAGTGAAAAATTAGAGCTTTTGCATACAGATGTATGGGGAACTGCTCAGGTATCATATCTTGGTGGCTCTCATTATTATGTTGCTTTTATTGATGATGCAACTAGAAAAACTTGGATTTATTTTATTCAAAATAAATCTAATGTATTTGATTTTTTCAAGAAATGGAAAGCTTTGGTTGAGATTCAGACAGGAAGGAAGTTGAAGTGTCTCAGATCAGACAATGGAGGTGAATATTGCAGCAAAGAGTTTGATAGGTACTATTCAGAGCATGGAATTCGCAGAGAGAAGATAGTTCCAAGAACACCACAAGAAAATGGTGTCTCAGAAAGGATGAACAGAACAATCATGGAGCGTGTAAGGTGCATGAGATTGCATGCAGGATTGTATTTACAAATTTTGGCATATGTTGTAGATACTTCTATTGATCTAATAAACAGAGGGCCTTCAAGTTCCTTGGATGGTTGTATTCCAGAGGAAGCATGGATAGGTAAAAATATAAACTACTCTTTTTTAAAGCATTTTGGTTGTGAGGCCTTTGTCCATATTAATAAAGAAAATAGAACCAAGCTTGAGGCAAAATCAAATAAATGTACCTTTATTGGATATGGTGTTAATGATTTTGGTTATCGCTTATATGATTATGAAAACCACAAAATCATTAGGAGTAGAGACATAATATTCAATGAAAAGGTATTGTATAAGAATCAGTTGCAGGAAAAGAAAGAGGAAAAAGAAAACAAATAATACACAGTTCTTGATGAGATCACAGAAAAGGTAAAGGTGCCTGAAAATAATAATAATCAAGAGCCACAACAACAACAACCACCACAACAGCAACAGGCACCTCAAACACCTGAAAGTGGTGTTAGAAGATCTACCAGGATAAGAAGACCGCCTGAACAATACTCTCCTTCATTATATTATTTATTGTTTACTGATTCTGGTGAACCTAAATGTTATGAAGAAGCAATGTAGGTTGAAAGCAGGAAGAAGTGGGAGGTAGCCATGGAAGAAGAGATGTACTCCTTAATGCATAACCAGACTTGGGACTTAGTTAGCTTGCCTGCAGGTAAAACTAAATTGCAGAATAAATGGTTTTACAGGCTGAAGGAAGAAAATGGAGGAAAACAGAGGTGCAAAGCTAGACTTGTGGTGAAGGGGTTTGCATAGAAGAAAGGTATTGATTTTGATGAAATATTTTCTCCTGTTGTTAAGATGACTTCAATCAGAACTATTTTAAGTCTTGTAGCAGCGGAAGATTTACATCTTGAACAGTTAGATGTAAAGACAACATTTCTCCATGGATATTTGGAGGAAGAAATATATATGAAGCAACCAGAAGGATATGAGGTCAAAGGGAAAGAAAAATTATTGTGCGGGTTAAAGAAGAGATTGTATGTCTTAAAACAGGCTCGAAGGCAGTGGTATCTAAAATTTGACAAGTTTATGTCTGAACAAGGTTATACTAGATGTCACTCTTATCATTGTGTTTATCTGAAAAGGAAAAATGATGGTAGATATATTATATTGTTATTGTATGTAGACGACATGCTTGGTGCAGGGTCTAACATGCAGGAAATAAATGTGCTCAAAAGAAAATTGGCAAATTCATTTGCAATGAAGGATTTGGGAGCTGCAAAACAAATCCTTGGTATGAGAATAACTAGAGACAGGAAAAATCGCAAATTAACACTTTCTCAGAATGAGTACATACAAAAGGTGTTGAAAAGATTTAATATGTAGAATGAAAAACCAGTTAGTACACCTTTTGCTATCCATTTCAAACTTAGTAAGGATATGCGCCCCAAGACCCACGAAGAAATGGAATATATGTCTAAAGTTCCATATGCATCAGTAGCTAGAAGCTTAATGTATGCAATGGTCTGCACAAGGCCTGATATTGCACATGCAGTGGAAGTTGTAAACAGGTACATGAACAATCCAGGAAAAGAACATTGGATGGCATTGAAATGGATTTTCAGATATATGAGAGGTACCACAAATCAAGCATTATGCTTTGGTGGTTCAAACATTGCTCTACAGTGATATGTTGATGCAGATATGGCAGGTGACAGAGATAACAGGAGGAGCACTACAGGATATGTATTCACTATAGCTGGAACAACTGTCAGTTGGGTGTCAAAAATCCAAAGTGTTGTTGCACTTTCAACAACAGAAGCAGAGTATGTTGCTACTATAGAGGCTAGTAAAGAAATGATTTGGTTACAAAGGTTTATGGATGGATTGGGTAAGAAGCATGATATGGGCACGATATACAGTGATAACCAAAGTGCCATTCGTATTGAAAAGAACTCAACATTTATTTCCAGGACTAAACACATATAGCTCAAGTACCATTTTATACGCTCAGTATTGGAAGATGGACAGTTGAAGTTGGGAAAGATACACACTAGCCAGAATCCTGCATATATGCTAAAAAAAGTTGTAACCAGGGAGAAACTAAGAACATGTTGAGTTTCAATTGGTCTTCAAGGATGACGATGAAGATGAGAAATAGCCAGGTCCAAAGAGGAGTCATTGTCCAGAAAATGAAGCAGCGGTGGAGTTGCTACAATCAGTCTCCAAGTTGGAGATTGTTGGGTGTGGAGCTTGATTATCTTGTTTATTTCTGTATCACATCGTTGGACCCCCTGTACCTTAATGGGGGCAGCAACACCACCCTTAATTAAATGCTTCCTGGGGAGTCTACGGGGGGGGGGCGGCTGCGACTTCATGGAGCCCCCCCTGGCGGTGGGTTTCGAGGGCAGCACCCCCAAAGCTAAAAACAGATGTAAAATTGCCTTGTAAAAGTATAGTAATTTCTAGTCAATTTGGGCCGTTCATTAGGCAGATGATCTGACGATAGAAGTTATGTTTAGTTTAGGGTTTTTTTCCCTAGAAGGCACCCCCTCACTTGTATGAGGGTATTTTATTGCAATTGTGTATTTCATGTGTATTCTCAGAGCGAGAAACAGAGAGGGAGACTCTGAGAGAGAACAGAAGATATTACAACGGATCTCCTGTAGGTTGTGTCTCTTCATTTTGCTGGATAATAGAAATGAAGGACTGGCTGTTCGGGATGGACATAGCCCAAACTGGATGAACCACGTATATCTGTGTCTCTCTGATTTTATGTGTTTTGTGTGCTTGTGTTTTCTGCATATTTTATGTGTTTCATTGCTCTGTAATATTTAATTTTCTAACAATTGGTATCATAGCCGAAGGTCTATTTGGCTGATAAACTCTCAAGAAAGAAGGGTTTCCTAGTTCAAGTGGGAGCAATGGCAGAAGATGATAAATTTAGGGTCGAGAAATTTAATGGCCAAAACTTCCCTCTATGGAAGATACAGATGGAAGATTAGCTGTATCAGAAATATTTGTACCTACCATTGAGCAGAAAAACAAAGAACCGACAGCTATGACAGATGCAGAATGGGAGATTCTCGATAGAAAGACACTTGGAACAGTATGGTTGTGCCACCTGGTGTCGGTATCCTTCAATATTTTGAAGGAAACAACAAGAGAGGGTTTATTAAGGCATTGGCGAAACTATATGAAAAACCCTCGGCCTCAAACAAGGTATTTCTTATGAAACGTTTATTTAACATGAAGATGTCGGAAGGTGGATCTGTTGTAGACCATTTAAATGATTTAATACAGTTACCAGTCAGTTAAGTTCTGTAGGGGTAAACTTTGATGATGAAGTTATAGCTCTGTTATTTCTGTGCTCAATTCTAGAAAGTTGGAATGGTTTAGTTATGGCCATTAGTAACTCTGTCTTTGGATCTAGTACTTTAAAGTTTGATGATGTTGTCGGTGCTATCCTTAGCGAGGAAATGCAATGGAAAAGCTCCAGTGACACATCGGGTAATGCTTTGAGTGCAGAGTCCAGGGGTAAAAGAATGGAAAGAGGAAAGAGCTCGGGATATCACAGTAAATCAAGGAAAGGTAGATCCAAGTCTAGATCGGGGATAGTGTGTTGGAAATGCAGAAAGAAAGGACACCTAAAGAAAGACTGTAGATCTTGGAAGGGGAAAGAAGGAGACACACAGAAAGAAAACAGTCATGAAGCAAATGTAACAGGTGATGTGTTACAAGATGCTTTGATTCTTTCTTTTGAAAATGTTGCTGATTCTTGGGTTGTAGATTCAGGGGCTTCAATACATGCCACACCTAATAAGAAATATTTTCATGACTATGTTCAAGGAGATTTTGGACAAGTTCGTTTGGGTGATGATAAACCCTGTAAAATTGTTGGAATGGGTAAAGTTATTGTAAAACAATAGAATGGAAACTAATGGCTACTAAAGGAGGTAAGGCATGTTTCAGAACTGAAGAAAAATCTGATTTCAACAGGGCTGTTAGGTGGTGAAGGTTGTGTGACAACTTTCATGGATAAAAATTGGAAGGTCACCAAAGGAGCCTTGGTAATAGCAAAAGCCGAAAAGGTTGGTACTTTGTATTTATGCAATGGTATTTCTAACTCTGTTAATGCTTTAACTTCCAAAGGAGCAGATGCAACATTATGGCATCATAGGCTTAGACACATGAGTGAGAAGGGGATGAAGACTCTTCACTCAAGAAATTTGTTGCCGGGTTTGAAGAATGTTGATTTGGATTTCTGTGAGAATTGCAATTATGGAAAACAGAAGGGAGTCAGATTTCTCAGAGTTGGGATAGAAAATAAGAGTGAAAAATTAGAGCTTGTGCATACATATTTATGGGGACCTGCTCAGGTATCATCTCTTGGTGGCTCTCGTTATTATGTTACTTTTATTGATGATGCAACTAGAAAAACTTGGATTTATTGTAATCAGAATCAGTCTGATGTATTTGATACTTTCAAGAAATGGAAAGCTTTGGTTGATATTGACACAAGAAAGAAGTTGAAGTGTCTCAGATCAAACAATGTAGGTGAATATTGCAGCAAAGATTTTTATAGATACTATTCATAGCATGGAATTTGCAGAGAGAAGACAGTTCCAAGAACACCACAAGAAAATGGTGTGTCAGAAAGGATGAACAGAACAATCATGGAGCGTGCAAGGTGCATGAGATTGCTTGTAGGATTGCTTTTACAATTTTGGGCAGATGCTGCAGATACTGCTATTTATTTAATAACAAGAGGGCCTTCAAGTTCCTTGGATGGTATTCCAGAGGAAGCATGGACAGGTAAAAAGATAAACTACTCTTTTTTAAAGTGTTTTGGTTGTGAGGCCTTTATCCATATTAATAAAGAAAACAGAACCAAGCTTGAGGCAAAATCAAAGTAATGTACCTTTACTATATATGGTGTTAATGATTTTGGTTATCGCTTATATGATTATGAAAATAATAAAATCATTAGGAGCAGAGTTGTAATAGTCAATGAAAAGGTATTGTATAAGAATCAGTTGGAGGAAAAGAAATAGGAAAAAGAAAACAAAGAATACACATTTCTTGATGAGATCACAGAAAAGGTAAAGGTGCCTTAAAATAATAATAATCAAGAGCCACAACAACAACAACCGCCACAACAGCAACATGCACCTGAAACACCTGAAAGTGGTGTTAGAAGATCTACCAGGATAAGTAGACCGCCTGAACAATACTCTCCTTCATTATATTATTTATTGTTGAATGATTATGGTGAACCTAAATGTTATGAAGAAGCAATGCAGGTTGAAAGCAGGAAGAAGTGGGAGCTAGCCATGGAAGAAGAGATGGACTCCTTAATGCATAACCAGACTTGGGACTTAGTCAGGTTGCCTGCAGGTAAAACTACATTGCAGAATAAATTGGTTTACAGGCTGAAGGAAGAAGATGGAGGAAAACAGAGGTACAAAGCTAGACTTGTGGTGAAGGGGTTTTCACAGAAGAAAGGTATTGATTTTGATGAAATATTTTCTCCTATTGTTAAGATGACTTCAATCAGAACTATCTTAAGTCTTGTAGCAGCGGAAGATTTACATCTTGAACATTTAGATGTAAAGACAACATTTCTCCATGGAGATTTGGAGGAAGAGATATACATGCAGCAACCAGAAGGATATGAGGTAAAAGGGAAAGAAAAATTGGTGTGTAGGTTAAAGAAGAGCTTGTATGGCTTAAAACAGGCTCCAAGGCAGTGGTATCTAAAATTTGACAAGTTTATGTCTGAACAAGGTTATACTATATGTCACTCTGATCATTGTGTTTATCTGAAAAGGCAAAATGATGGTAGCTATATTATATTGTTATTGTATGTAGATGGCATGCTTGTTGCAGGGTCTAACATGCAGGAAATAAATGTGCTCAAAAGAAAATTGGCAAATTCATTTGCAATGAAGGATTTGAGAGCTGCAAAAAAAATCCTTGGTATGAGAATAACTAGAGACAGGAAAAATCACAAATTAACACTGTCTCAGAATAAGTACATACAAAAGGTGTTGAAAATATTTAATATGAAAATTGCAAAACGAGTTAGTACACCTTTTTCTAGCCATTTCAAACTTAGTAAGGAGATGTACCCCAAGACCCACGAAGAAATGGAATATATGTCTAAAGTTCCATATGCATCAGCAGTTGGAAGCTTAATGTATGCAATGATCTACACAAGGCCTGATATTGCACATGGAGAGGGAGTTGTAAGCAGGTACATGAACAATCCAGGAAAAGAACATTGGATGGCAGTGAAATGGATCCTCAGACATTTGAAAGGTACCACAAATCAAGCATTATGCTTTGGTGGTTCAAACATTGATCTATAGGGATATGTTGATGCAGATATGGCAGGTGACAGAGATAACAGGAGGAGCACTACAGGATATGTATTTACTGTAGGTGGAACAACTGTTAGTTGGGTTTCAAAAATCCAGAGTGTTGTTGCACTTTCAACAACAGAAGTAGAGTATGTTGCGGCTACAGAGGCTAGTAAAGAAATGATTTGGTTACAAAGGTTTATGGATGAATTGGGTAAGAAGCATGATATGGGCATGTTATACAGCGATAGCCAAAGTTCCATTCATCTTGAAAAGAACTCAACATTTCATTTCAGGACTAAACACATACATCTCAAGTACCATTGCATACACTCAGTATCGAAAGATGGACAGTTGAAGCTGGAAAATATACACATTAGCCGGAATCCTACAGATATGCTAACAAAAGTTGTAACCAGGAGAAACTGAGAACATGCCCAGTTTCAATTGGTCTTCAAGGATGATGATGAACACGAGAAATAGGCAGGTCCAAAGAGGAGTCATTTTCCAGCAAATGAAGTAGCAGTAGAGTTGCTACAATCAGTCTCCAAGTGGGAGATTGTTGGGTGTGGAGCCTAATTATCTTGTTTATTTTTGTATCACAGTGTTGGACCCCCTGTACCTTGATGGGGGTGGAAATGCCACCCGTAATTAAATGCTTCCTAGGGGGTCCACGGGGGGTGGCTACGACTTCATGGAGCCCCCCCCTGGCGGGGGGTTTCGGGGGCAGCGCCCCCGAAGCTAAAAACAGATGTAAAATTGCCTTGTAAAAGTATAGTAATTTCTAGTCAATCTGGACCGTTCATTAGGCGGATGATCTGACGGTAGAAGTTATGTTTAGTTTAGGGTTTTTTTCCCTAGACGGTACCCACTCGCTTGTATGAGGGTATTGTATTGCAGCTGTGTATTGCATGTGTATTCTCGGAGCGAGAAACAGAGAGGGAGACTCTGAGAGAGAACATAGGATATTACAGCGAATCTGCTATAGGTTGTCTCTCTTCATTTTGCTAGATAATAGAAATGAAGGACTGGCTATTCGGGGTGGAAATAGCCCAAACTGGGTGAACCACGTATATCTGTGTCTCTCTAATTTTATGTGTTTTGTGTGCTTGTTTTTTTCGCATATTTTATGTGTTTCGTTTATCTGTAATATTTAATTTTCTAACAACTGGTATCAGAGCCGAAGGTCTATTTGGCTGATAAACTCGCAAGAAAGAAGGGTTTCCTAGTTCGAGTGGGAGCAATGGAGGAAGATGGTAAATTTAAGGTCGAGAAATTTAATGGCCAAAACTTCCCACTGTGGAAGATGCAGATGGAAGATTATCTATATCAGAAAGATCTGTACCTACCATTGAGCAAAAAAACAAAGAATGCGATAGGTATGACAGACGCAGAATAGGAGATTCTCGATAGAAAGGAATTCAGAATAGTACGGTTGTGCCTCGTGGCGTCGTTAGCCTTCAATATTTCAAAGGAAAGAGAACGAGAGGATTTGATTAAGGCGTTGGCGAAACTATATGAAAAACCCTTAGCCTCAAACAAGGTATTTCTTATGAAACATTTATTTAATATGAAGATGTCAGAAGGTGGATCTGTTGCAGACCATTTAAATGATTTTAATACAGTTACCAGTTAGTTAAGTTCTGTAGGGGTAAACTTTGATGATGAATTTAGAGCTATGTTATTTCTATGCTCATTGCCAAAAATCTAGAATGGTTTAGTTATGGCCATTAGTAACTTTTTCTCTGGATCTAGTGCTTTAAAGTTTGATGATGTTGTCGGTGCTATCCTTAGCGAGGAAATGTGACGGAAAAGCTCCGGTGCGACATCGGGTAATGCTTTGAGTGCAGAGTCTAGGGGAAAAAGAATTGAAAGAGGAAAGAGCTCGGGATATCGCAGTAAATCAAGGAAAGGCAGATCTAAGTCCAGATTGGGGATAGTGTGCTGGAAATGCGGAAAGAAAGGACACCTAAAGAAAGACTATAGATCTCGGAAGGGAAAAGAAGGAGACACACAACAAGAAAACAATCATGAAGCAAATGTGACAGGTGATGTGTTACAAGATGCTTTGATTCTTTCTTTCGAAAATGTTACTGATTCTTGGGTTGTAGATTCAGGGGCTTCATTCCATGCCACACCTGATAAGAAATATTTTCATGACTATGTTCAAGGAGATTTTGGACAAGTTCGTTTTGGGTGATGATAAACCCTGTAAAATTGTTGGAATGGGTAAATTTCTTGTAAAACAATAGAATGGAAACCAATGGCTACTAAAGGAGGTAAGGCATGTTCCAGATCTGAAGAAAAATCTGATTTCAACAGGGCAGTTAGGCAGTGAAGGTTGTGTGACAAATTTCATAGATAAAACTTGGAAGGTCACCAAAGGAGCGCTGGTAATAGAAAAAGGTGAAAAGGTTGGTACATTGTATTTATGCAATGGTATTTCTAACTCTGTTAATGCTTTAACTTCCAAAGGAGTAGATGCAGCATTATGGCATCATAGGCTCAGACACATGAGTGAGAAGGGAATGAAGATTCTTCACTCAAGAAATTTGTTGCCAAGTTTGAAGAATGTTGATTTGGATTTCTGTGAGAATTGCATTTATGGAAAACATAAGAGAGTCAGATTTCTCAGAGTTGGGAAAGAAAAGAAGAGCGAAAAATTGGAGCTTGTGCATATAGATGTATGGGGACCTGCTCAGGTATCATCTCTCGGTGGCTCTCGTTATTATTTTACTTTTATTGATGATGCAACTAGAAAAACATGGATTTATTGTATTCAGAATAAATTTGATGTATTTGATACTTTCAAGAAATGGAAAGCTTTGGTTGAGATTGAGATAGGAAAGAAGTTGAAGTGTCTCAGATCAGACAATGGAGGTGAATATTGCAGCAAAGAGTTTGATAGGTACTATTTAGAGCATGGAATTCGTAGAGAGAAGACAGTTCCAAGAACACCACAAGAAAATGGTGTGTCAGAAAGGATGAACAGAACAATCATGGAGCGTGCAAGGTGCATGAGATTGCATGAAGGATTGCCTTTACAATTTTGGGTAGATGCTGTAGATACTGCTGTTTATCTAATAAATAGAGGGCCTTCAAGTTCCTTGGATGGTGGTATTCCAGAGGAAGCATGGACAGGTAAAAATATAAACTACTCTTTTTTAAAGCCTTTTGGTTGTGAGGCCTTTGTCCATATTAATAAAGAAAATAGAACCAAGCTTGAGGCAAAATCAAAGAAATGTACCTTTATTGGATATGGTGTTAATGATTTTGGTTATCGCTTATATGATTATGAAAATCACAAAATCATTAGGAGCAGAGATGTAATATTCAATGAAAAGGTATTGTATAAGAATTAGTTGCAGGAAAAGAAACAGGAAAAAGAAAACAAAGAATACACAGTTCTTGATGAGATCACAGAAAAGGTAAAGGTGCCTGAAAATAATAATAATCAAGAGCCACAACAACAACAGGCACCTCAAACACCTGAAAGTGGTGTTAGAAGATCTACCAGGATAAGTAGACCCCCTAAACGATACTCTCCTTCATTATATTATTTATTGTTGACTAATTCTGGTGAACCTGAATGTTATGAAGAAGCAATGCAGGTTGAAAGCAGGAAGAAGTGGGAGCTAGCCATGGAAGAAGAGATGGACTCCTTAATGCATAACCGGACTTGGGACTTAGTCAGGTTGCCTGCAGGTAAAACTACATTGTAAAATAAATGGGTTTAGAGGCTGAAGGAAGAAGATGGAGGAAAACAGAGGTACAAAGCTAGACTTGTGGTGAAGGGGTTTGCACAGAAGAAAGGTATTGATTTTGATGAAATATTTTCTCCTGTTGTTAAGATGAATTCAATCATAACTATCTTAAGTCTTGTAGCAGCGGAAGATTTAAATCTTGAACAGTTAGATGTAAAGACAACATTTCTCCATGGAAATTTGGAGGAAGAGATATACATGCAGCAACCAGAAGCATATGAGGTAAAAGGGAAAGAAAAATTGGTGTGCAGGTTAAAGAAGAGCTTGTATGGTTTAAAACAGGCTCCAAGGCAGTGGTATCTAAAATTTGACAAGTTTATGTCTGAACAAGGTTATACTAGATGTCACTCTGATCATTGTGTTTATCTAAAAAGGAAAAATGATGGAAGCTATATTATATTGTTATTGTATGTAGATACATTCTTGTTGCAGGGTCTAACATGCAGGAAATAAATGTGCTCAAAATAAAATTGGAAAATTCATTTGCAATGAAGGATTTGGGAGCTGCAAAACAAATCCTTGGTATGAGAATAACTAGAGACAGGAAAAATTGCAAATTAACACTATCTCAGAATGAGTACATACAAAAGGTGTTGAAAAGATTTAATATGAAAAATGAAAAACAAGTTAGCACACATTTTGCTAGCCATTTCAAACTTAGTAAGGAGATGTTCCCCAAGACCCATGAAGAAATGGAATATATGTCTAAATTTACATATGCATCAGCAGTTGGAAGCTAAATGTATGCATTCTCAGATATTTGAGAGGTACCACAAATCAAGCATTATGCTTTGGTGGTTCAAACATTGCTCTATAGGGATATGTTGATGAAGATATGGCAGGTGACAGAGATAACAGGAGGAGCACTACAAGATATGTATTTACTGTAGATGGAACAACTATCAGTTGGGTTTCAAAAATCCAGAGTGTTGTTGCACTTTCATCAACAGAAGCAGAGTATGTTGCTACTACAATGCCTAGTAAAGAAATGATTTGGTTTCAAAGGTTTATGGATGTATTAGGTAAGAAGCATGATATGGGCACATTATACAGTGATAGCCAAAGTTCCATTCATCTTGCAAATAACTCAAAATTTCATTCTAGGACTAAACACATACAGCTCAAGTACCATTTCATACGCTCAGTATTGGAAGATGGACAGTTGAAGCTAGAAAAGATACACACTAGCCAAAATCCTGTAGATATGCTAACAAAAGTTGTAACCAGGGAGAAACTGAGAACATGCTCAGTTTCAATTGGTATTCAAGGATGACAATGAATATGAGAGACAGGTAGGTCCAAAGAGGAGTCATTGTCCAACAAATTAAGCAGCAGTGGAGTTGCTACAATCAATCTCCAAGTGGGAGATTTTTGGGTGTGGAGCCTGATTATCCTGTTTACTTTTGTATCACAATGTGGGACCCCCTATACCTTAATGGGGGTGGCAATGCCACCCATAATTAAACACTTCCTGGGGGGTCCAGGGGGGGTGGTTGTGACTTCATGGAGCACCCCCCTAGCGGGGGGTTTCGAGGGCAGCGCCCCCGAAGCTAAAAACAGTTGTAAAATTTCATTGTAAAAGTATAGTAATTTATAGTCAATTTGGGCCGTTCATTAGGCAGATGATTTGACGGTAGAAGTTATGTTTAGTTTAGGTTTTTTTTCCCTAGAAGGCACCCTCTTGCTTGTATGAGGGTATTATATTGCGGCTGTGTATTGCATGTGTATTCTCGGAGCGAGAAACAGAGAGGGAGACTATGAGAGAGAATATAGGATATTACAGTGGATCTGTTGTAGGTTGTGTCTCTTCATTTTTCTAGATAATAGAAAGGAAGGACTGGCTATTCGGGGTGGATGTAGCCCAAACTAGGTGAACCATGCATATCTGTGTCTCTCTGATTTTATGTGTTTTGTGTGCTTGTCTTTTCTGCATATTTTATGTGTTTCATTGCTCTGTAATATTTAATTTTCTAACAACGACTAGCACGATCGACATATCTAACAAATGGTCCTGAAGATTCTGACATTTGCAAAAAATGAAAAATGGATTATTAACCACATGAAAAACTCTAAAAGGCACACTGCTACACACACGCAATCAAAGCATATAATACAGTGTTTACTATGCAAAATCAGGCATAGTGACGTTTAAGATATAGCCCATTTCTAGGCTAAGATAGTGGAATCCCATCATAATCTACCAACTCGTAGGCACCCTTAGCTAGAATGTGCTTGGAAATGTAGGGGTCGTGCCATAATATTTCAAATTTCCATGTTCCTATCTTATCAAATTTCTGATCATAAAGCAAGACCAGATCTCCTTCCAAGAAGGTGTGAGGCTTGACATTGTTGTCATATTGCGACTTGATTCATCTCTTATGCACTTCGTTGGCCAATGTGGCTTCACGACGTGTTTAATCTAGATGGATGAGTTCTAAAACACGTGCCTCTTCTTTAGAAGTGTCAGGTAGGAGGTCAATTACGAATTTCAAAGATGGTATTTCACATTGTATCGATAAGATAACATCCAGACCGTAAACCAACTGAAAGGGAGTGAATCCTGTCACATTTCTCACTGAGGTTTGATATGCCCATAAAGCCGAGTACAGGATCAAGTGAAAGTTTCCTTTATGAACCCCAATCATGCGTTGAAGCGTACACTTAATAATATTGTTGATATCTTCAACTTGTCCATTAGCTTGTAGATAATAGGGGGTAGAACTATCATGTGACAGTCCTAATTTGGCAGTCAACTCATCCATCATGTAATTGTGAAAATGTTTTCCATGATCTGTGACTATAGCTTGTGGTACACCAAACCATGAAACCACATGTTTAAAAAAGAACAATGCATTTGTATGTCACGTGTTGTTGAATGTAGGCATCGCCTCGGCCCACTTGGTAAAATAGTCAACGGAGACAATAATATACCCATGCCCCTCGGCCGAGCGGGGCTTACATGTCATGAAGTCAATGCCCCATTTTGAAAATGGTCCAACAACGATGACAGGATGCATTGGTGCTGGGGGCAAGCGGGTTTTACGATCAAATCTCTTGCAAGCATGACAAATTCTAACCATGATAATGTAGTCGTGAAATATGGTAGGCCAGAATTAACCAATGTGGAGAATCTTTTGCGTGGTAGCATAGCCCAAAATATTTCCACCACATGCACCAGAATGCCAATCATTTAGAACTTTTTCGGCTTCCTCATGCGTGAGGAACCTATGTAAAATCGTATTGACACCACGATGATAAAGTGTATCACCGATGATCATAGAATCTTGGGCTTGGTATTGAATATGTCATTGTTGCGAGCGAGAGGTATTAGGCAAAAAAGTTTGGGTCTAGAGATAGATGATGAAATCTCCATACCTCGGGTCAGATGACTCGATCAGAAACAAATACTCATCTGGAATTTAAGGTTCCGTAGTAGGATCTGTACTACTTGAATTAAGGTCACAAATAAGCTCAAAAAATACCAAATACTTATTTGACTTGGATTTGATGAATTCCAAATAAAATTCTTGCAAAATTATGATCCATTTTGAATATTTCCCCCCTAGAAATTGACGTGATAGAATGTATGTCATGGGGTTGCAATCCGAAATGACAATGGTATTTCAGAGCAAGATATAATGGCGAAATATTTGTACAGCTTGAATGGCTGCCAAATCGAGCTTCTGAATGTATGCGTACTTAACTTCCGTATATTTAGATTACAACTCAAATAATATATCGAATGTTCAATCCCATCTTCATCTTAGACTAAAACCATAGCGATGGTTGTATCTGCAGTGACGAGATACAAGAAATAGTCACTCTGATAATTTGGGGGATAGATTAAAGATTCTTAGATCAAGGAATCTTTAAGAACACGAAAGTAATCCTGTGCAACCTCATTCCAATGGAAGGGTACCCCATTTTTCAAGAGTCGAATAAATCCTTTAGCCATTTCGGCGTAGTTAGGAATGAACCTCCTTAGAAAGTTAGCCTTCCCTTGGAGTCTCTGTAACTGAAGCAGATTGGAAGGAGCGGGCGAATCAAGAATAGCCTAGAGCTTTAATGGATCAAGCCGAATTTTGTCCTTCGACACAACGAATCCAAGAAAATGACTAGAACCAACACCAAACACACATTTGTGTGGATTGAGGGGCATTTTATAGTGAAGGCATTGTAAAAATATCACTCTCAAATGTAGTGGGTGGTTAACCTGTTTTTGTGAATGTGCGGGTAAGTCATCCAGATACGGTTGAAATATGTGCTTTATGTCATGAAAATAATAACTCATTTCCCTCTAGAATGTGGCCCCAGCCTTCTTTAAACCAAAAGGGAGCTATCAATAAGATAATGTGCCCCAGGGACAGATAAAAGTCATTTTATATCAGTCCTCTGGGCGAATATTAATATGATTGTAACCAGAGAATCAATCCATGAAAGAAAATATTTCACATCCAGCACATTGATCAATAATCTGGTCAATAAATGGAGTTGGATAGTTTTATTTTGGACAAGCATGATTAACATCTCGATAATCAACACACACTCTAATTTTCCCATGTTTCTTCATGACAGGAACAATGTTAGATACCCAATTGGTTAGTGGAATAGGGTAAATATATCCAGCACGCAAAATATTTTCAACCTCTGCTTTAATGGAAATATCTTTATTAGGGTGGATAGCACGAATGCGCTGTCACACCAGCTTAACATTAGGATAAATTTTAGTCTCAGGTTCAATAATGAAGGAGTCGATACCTGGAATCTCCTCATATGACCAAGTGAATACATCATAGAATTCAAGAAAAAGAGCATGGTAAATGTCAAGTTTAGATGGAGAAAAAGACACACCGACTTGAATGTTTTCTACAATACTGGGTTTGGTTGAAATATAGGTAGAAATCATTTCTTCGATATTCGATGGGTTTCACTCAAAATCGATGGCGTGGATAGGAATAGAATTCATCAAGAAACAAACAATAGTAGGGTGATATAGTTCAGATGGATTATCTTCATTGTAATATAGAAGATTGGATCATTGATGTGATGATTCCCATGGTTGTTCTTTGGACATCATGGATTCCATAATGCTCTCAACAGTTGAGAATACGCGTGAAAATGGATCAGAAGAAGTACCAAAATTCGAAGAACGACCAACCCAAATGGTTGGCGACAATGGATTTGTATTGGTTGAATAAGCCAAGAAAATTGATTGCCATGATAGCTCAATTGGACTTAGTGGCATGATGTCGCCCAACCTAACTACTTCAAAATCATTGGGTATCTTCCTGAAGTTAGATGAAGTGGAAGATATCATGTTGCAGGTCTCTATATGTGTGATTTTCGCTGATGTCGCAACCGACGATAACGAAAAGGTTCCCTTTAGGGATTGATCCTTAAAGAGTCCTACACCAATGTTTTGAAGAGAAGGTGGGAGTCCATGAACAAACAAAATGCTTCTAGTTTCATAGGAACCAGAAGCAATGAACAAGACCTGATCAATGGCGGTGATACTTCCTTTACAGGGGAAGATGATCATATGAAAATAGGTAGATACTACCACAGCCATAACGTAAACCCATGGTCTTCCAATTAATATTTTGTAGTCGAGGGGTTCTTCGACACCCGAAACTTAAACAATAATTGATTCCCCCCCTAGTTCTACTTGCAGGTTACTAAGAGTTCCACAAGGCTTATATGTGTGACCGTCAAAAGCTTTCAACGTCATAGGTGATTGTGACAAAGTCAGCAAGCCAAGTGATTTACAGAAACTCATTGACATGATATAAGTAAACGCGCCTTCATCAATGATAGTGTGATGAATGAGGAAATTCAGGACATGTGCATGAATCAAGAATGCTAACTGTGCTGGCAATTGTGGCACATAGCCCACGTGATTAAAGACTACAAGATTTGAATCCATCGGATCAATTCCACCAATCCCGGACAACAAAGACTGCTTCTGGGAGGGAAAATTATGAAGAACCTCAAGAATTGACATAGTAGAAGGTGACTGGGCCATCTGCATGAGCTCAAGGGTTAAATGTCGATTTATGAACTACTCCCTTAGGCAGTTTTATTTTTAACTCTGGAAGGATAGGTGGTAGAGCGGAATCATATGAGGTTGAAGTTGAAGTGATAGGTTGATCTATAGCATGACAACTGGATGAAGAAAATGTATTACTATAATCTTTAATTCGTGTCGACACCGAAACATCATTTTTGGGCTTCGTGGCAGATAGCATAAGCAGTTTCAAATTAGAAGCAGGATCCATAGCAACCATATGTGTTTACGGGTTCGAAAAAGGATTTGTCAACACTACAAATGTAGAAAAAGTCTTAAGAAGCTTTGGGACTTCCGAGCTCTGACGAAAATCTCATGTAAAATTCCCCTCAATACATATTAAGCAAGGGTAACAAGGTTTCCAAAAAGAACTGGACGAATCAGATGATTTTTCTTGTGGGGGTGAATTTGATTTCTTCTTGTCTTTCCCCTTCTTCCTATTTCCTGGTTGCTTATCAGTTTTACCTTTTTCAGATGGCATGAGATGGATTTCGGAATAATACATAGGATCAGATGTAGTAGGGTTTTGATTTGAAACAATAAGTGTAGGACCAGATAATCGACTTGCTGTCGGAGTGATAGCAGAACCAATCACACCATCGTCGGCATGAATGTCCTGACCAGATGGAGAAATATGAAGAGTAAAATTCTGTTGCGATGCATTTGGAAGATTTGTGTAGAGCATGCCAGTCTAAGTGTAAATTAGATCCAGATATTAGGCACGGGAAATGACTTTCTCTTCAATGAAAAGACCGCCTTTGGCCACATCCTCAGTGATAGATGGAAATAAGGACTTAATAAACTACTCAGATAAAAGTTAACCAGGAAAAAATGTTTTAACCATTCGATGATGACGACGCCACTCATGTATATGATCCGATATATGAGTATAAATGGTCTTTTTAAAGCTGGTCAAAATTTCCGTTCCAGTTTCATACCTGATGGGTAACTGGAAGTGGGTTAAAAAAGTAGTGGATAAAGTTGTAAAGTTATCAAACAAATCTCATGGTCATTCAATGTACCACTTCACAACTGAACTAGTAAGAATTCCCTAGAAAAGACACAATCTATCAGAATCATCATTTAAGGAGTTTTATGAACACCATAATTAATAAGTCATGACATGCATATAGGGGTCTTCTCCAGAATTTCCATTGAATTTTGGAATGTATGAGGGTAATTTATGTGGAATAACCAAACACCAAGGTAAATAAGGAATGGGATAATTGGTGAATCGATTTAAATCCAGTAACTCTAACGTTGCAACAAATGGCAACTATCGATTAAGTTCAGGTAGAACATAACCAGGATAAGATGGAATCACTTGAGCAGTAGGCCTTTGCATACCAGCAAATGGATTATGTTGTTGATAACCCAGATAGGGGTAGGCTTGCTGACCAAGTCCTGGATAATCTTGATACTATGGGAATGGTTGTTGTGGCTGCCATGGTATTTGATAAAATGGTTTCCTTCTAGGATAATTTGGACCTGGTTGTAAATAAACAGGGCCAGTAAAAGTTTGTGACAAAGGAAAACTAGCCTGCAGTTGCAAAATTCCAAATACAGATGGTTTTTGAATACCAGCCTGGGAATGTTGGGTATGTGTTATATTCTTTCCACAACTAAGCATGCGTGGGGGGGTAAGAGGGGGGGTGATATCCCCCCCTTTGCGCTAAGTGTAACGGGGGGGTCACAACTCCGTGAAAATTTTTGGTCCTTAATTCCCGGTGGTTAGTCTGCGCCCATGGTTTTGTGCATGGTTTTTCACATGGTTTTGGGGTACGATGGTTTTTGGCCCCTGGTATTTTTTGTAGATCTGGTCAAGGGAACTACGGTTATGCTCTAATCCAGGGTTAATGGATTGGGGTTTTGTATGCTACGGCATGTATATATATGTGTTGTAACACTAAAAGGAATATAATGAAATATCAAGCTGGTCGTCCCAATTTGGGATCCAGGGGAAAATATCTGTGTCTATCTATTTTATGTTTTATGCTCTCGCTATTGTTTATTTTCTGTTATAAGATTCATGTGTAGATAATTTTTGTTTAGGGTTAAAACCTACAGGGAAGACAGAGTGTATAAACATGAAACTTTAGGGTTAGCAATGGAAGAGCCTGCTCGTGTAGACTGACCAACAACCATAGAAGAAATGATGGGCATAGTAGGCACATATGTGACAGGTTGAACTGGCTAATATTGATACACAACCGTTTGCGGCTGAACAGGAAAAGTAGGCTACCATTGGAAAACATGCATTACAACATATGATGGATCTAAATATAGTGAAGTACTGCCATATGGACCAAACATCTATGGCCCCCTAGCATATGGAGTATAGGGATATTGCACATACCCACTTTCATATGAAGGGTATCCAACAAATACTGGATAAGATGGACAGTAATTAGACGGACCAACCTAATATTGAGGGTTAGGCCATTTAGTACTCGTAATAGATAAACTATATATAATTCAAAACAATGACATGGGCAAAGTAAATGGAATAGAGGAGACACCAAAGTAGGTTCCATTTAAATCCTGGTAACCTAGTGGGACAAATGGACCACTATAAATATGTTCCTCGGGTGTCGTCGAAGACATCGAAGACGAAGTGACAGTAGATGATGCTGCAGTCGTAGCAAAAAATATAGTCTGGGATGCTGTGTCTACCATGGTTAAATAACCCAGAAAATACTCTAACGAATCTATGGGAACTTGAGATTCAAAAGGATCAACGTAGTCAAATTAGGTAAAATGAGGAAAAGATTGATATAAATGAAGCCCTGGACCAAAATGCATGGGAGTCAAAGGGTGTAGGTTTTAACCCTGTATAGAAATTATCTATGAAAGAATCTTTAAAATAGAAAATAAACAATAGAGAGAGCATAAAACATAAAATAGATAAACACAGAGATTTTCCCGTGGATCCCAAATCGGGACGACCAGCTTGATTTTTCATTATATTCCTTTTAGTGTTGCAACATATATATATAAATGCTGAAGCATACATAAAACCCAATCCATTAACCCTGGATTAGAACATAATCTTATTTCCCTTGACCGGATCTACAAAATACCAGGGGCTGAAAACCATCATGCCCCAAAACCATGGGTGGGTCCGCCCACTGGAAAATAAGGACCAATTTTTTTTTCTGGGGCGCTGCCCTAGACCGCAATAGGGGGGGCTACCGCCCCCCCTGTTACCCCCCCACGTGTGACTAGTTGTGGAAAGAATATAACACAAACCCAACATTCTCCCACTTGTTTTTTCTTTCCACGGGGGGGGGGGGCATAGGAGAGCTTAGTCATTAGCCCTGCTTTGCAACACCCATTGTTTCTCTACACCAAGAGAACTTCTGAGTGCTCACAGACTTTGTCAATGCATCTACAACATTCTTCAAGTGTCCACCTTTACCAACAACACCCTTTTAGCTTCAACCATATATCTCACAAAGTGATATTGAACATCAATGTGCTTTGTCTTTGAATGATAAGCAAGGTTCTTAACCAAGAAAATTTCACTTTGGCTCTCATAGTCGATCCTTATAGCTTGCTGCACCAACCCCATACTTGAACACAATCTCTGCAACCAAGCTACTTCCTTGGTTGCATGAGTGCCTGCCATGTATTCTGCCTCTGTAGTTGAAAGAGCCACTACTGAATGTCTTTTACTCATCCAACTGACTGCACCTCCAAATATGCTAAACACATACCCACATGTAGATCTTCTTTGGTCCAGATCTCCAGCCTAGTCTGCATCAACAAAACCACAAATGTCCAACACTCTTTCCAATCTTGATCTTCCCTGGTGGCACAAGACATAATCACTAGTGCCACACAAATATCTGAAAACCCACTTCACTGTTGTCCAATGCTCCTTCCCTGGGTTTGACACAAACCTTCTCAATACTCCCACTACATGTGCAATGTTTGGTCTAGTACAGACCATTGCATACATCAGGCTAACCACTGCACTTGTGTATGGAACATCGGACATATCCTCCTCTTCTTCTTGTGTCTTGGGAAACTAATCAGCAGACAGCTTTGTACCTACAGGAATCGAAACATTCACCGCTTTACTATCCTGCATGTTAAACCTTTGCAATATAGTCTAGACATACTTCCTCTGGTTTAACCAGAGCTTCCTCTTTGCCTGATATCTCTTAATTTCCATGCCCAAAATATAGTTTGCAACACCAATATCATTCATGTCGAATTTGGAGATCATATGTGTCTTCAAATCTTGGATAATTTCTTTGTCATTTCCAATCAACAACATATCATCCACATACGAGACCAAATAAATAACACGGTCACAAATTAATTTAAAATAAACACAGTGATCCTCCTTACTTCTGGTGAAGCCAAGTCCCCATAGATAGGTATCAAATTTCTAATACCACATCCTTGGTGACTGTCTTAACCCATACAGAGACTTCTTTAACCTGCATACCAACTCTTTCTTCCCCTTAATAATAAAGCCTTCAAGTTGTTTCATGTAGATCACCTCTTCCAGATCCCCGTGGAGAAATGTTGTCTTCACATCCATCTGTTCTACCTCAAAATCAAATGCAACAGCAACAGCTAAAAGTAATCTAATAGAAGTAACTTTGGCAACAGGAGAAAAAATATCACCAAAATCAATTCTTGGCACCTAGGAATAACCTTTTTCTACCAACCAAGCTTTGTATTTCTCCACCTTGCCTTCTACATTTATCTTCTTCTTAAACACCCATTTGTTACTGATGGGATTCCTTCCAGCCGGCAAATCCACCAGATCCCAAGCCTCATTTTTATGCAAGGATGCGATTTCATCAACCATGGCCTCCTTTTAGAGTTTTCCATCCTCTGAATCTACTGCCTCCCTGACGGTTCTGGGATCATCATCAGTTATAGTTAAAGAAAAAATTGAACAGAAAGAAAATGGACTATACCTTTCTGGTTGTCTTCTTTCCCGAACTAATCTTCTAACAGCTGGATTTTGCGACTCTTCCTCTTCTGAATCTTCTTCTGTTGTAGAGTCTAATTCATCCTCCTTTAGCTAAAACTTTATCTTCTCAGGTTCCTTTGGTAGGACTTCATGCTTAACAATATATTTCACCTCTCTAAACACCACATCTTGGCTTTACACAACCTTGTTTCCGGGTTCCAAATCTTGTAACCCTTTAAACCATCCTTATACCCAATAAAGATGCACCGTTCAGATTTATTATCGAACTTTCTCCTTTTCTCCTTTGGAACATGTACATATGCATCACATTCAAATACCCTTAGATGTGAAAGAGAGGGTTTCTTACTAGTCCATACCTAATGTGGATTATTATCCTCTAATGATGATAAAGGTGATCTGTTAACCAAGTAACATGCAGTCTCCACTACCTCTGCCTAGAATTCTTGTGCTAACCCAGTACCACTGAGCATGTTTCTTTCCTTTTCCATCAGTGTTTTGTTCATTCTTTCTGAAACTCTATTTTTCTGAGGTATGTATGGAGTAGTATTCTTCCGTGCTATACCACACTTCTTACAGAACTCTTCAAATTCCTTCTTACAGAACTCCCCACCATTATCTGTCCTCAACACCTTTATCTTATTCTCTATCTAGTTTTCCACCAGAGCCTTAAATTCTTTAAATCTATCAAAGAATTTAGATTTCTTCCTCAAGAAATATATCCATGTATTCCTTGAGAAGTCATCTATGAATGAAACATAGTACACAAAATTACCCAGTGATGGAACCGACACAAGTCCAAACACATCACTGTGCACAAGCTCTAATATCTTGTTTTCCCTCTTAGTACCAGAAGGAAACCTCACCCAATTTTTCTTCCCATATACACAATGCTCACAGAAATCAAAATCCAGAGAGCTATTAGACATACCTTCTACCATACCATTTCCATGCAGTATCCGAAGGCTCGTCTCCCCAATATGTCCGAGCCTTTGATGCCATAGCATGGTCTTTTCTCAAGAGACTGCTAGGCTTTCCACTCCACCTTCAAGAACGACAGAACTGTTGCACCCATCAATAAAAGTGCTGCCCTAAAGCTTGTAAAAAGTTCCAATATGAACTCCCTGAATTAATACCAATGCTCCCCAAACCATCTTGCAGGAATCTTTCTCGAACACTGTTTTTACACCTGCATCATCCATCTTGCTTACAAAAATTAGATTTCTGGCAAATGCAGGAATGTGTAGAACACTAGGAAGTGTTCTAATTCTTCCACCTTGCAGCTTTAGCTGGAATTTTCCACATCCAACGATTCTGGACTTCCTATCATCACCTAAGAATATATCACCGCCATCATATTTCTCATACTCACAGAACCACTCCCTATGGGGAGTGAAGTGAATGGATGCACCCGAGTCAATCAACCATGACTCATGATCTAGATGTGTATTTGAAGAAGAAGCCAAATACACATGCCCACCTTCATTCGAGGTGGTTTTTGCTTCTGCAGAAGGAGCATCATCAGATCCCTTTCCTTTCTCAGGAGCTTTAGATCTACAGTCCTTTTTGTAGTGTCCTTCCTTTCCACATTTCCAGCACACCTTTACAAACTTTCCAGGAGATTTAGATCTCCCTCTAGATTTAGATCTCCCACTCGAAACCTTATTCTTTTTTCTGTTCTGGGAACTTCCTCATATAGATAAGGCATCTCCATTCTGACCCTCCATATTTCTCTGTCTCATTTCCTCCGATAGTAAGGCTAAGATGATGGCATCAAAATTCAAGTTAGTTCTATTGCTACCTATTGCAATAACCAGACTGTTCCGCAAGTCTGGTACAGAACACAACAAACTAATGCACTTATCTTCATCTGAGATTTTAATATCAATAGATGACAGCTGACCTACCACAGTATTGAAGGCGTTCAAATGCTCTGTCAGTGACTCTCCATCCTTCATCCTCAAGTTATACAGCTTTTTCTACAGGAACAATTTATTCACCAGAGACTTAGATTGGTACAAAGTCCCTAGCTTGTCCCACAAGGTCTTCATCGTAGCTTCACCAGATACATTCAACAATAGAAAATCTGAGACACACAACCGTATTGTGCTCTTTGCCTTCCGATCCAGCTTGTTCCAGTCTTCATCTGACATTACCGTTGGTTTAGTACCCGGATCTACCGCGATCCACTGATCTTTATCCACCAGTAGATCCTCCATCTTGAGCTTCCACAACTCAAAACTCTGAACATTAAATTTCTCGATCTCTATCTTCCCATCGCTCTCCATTTTCTTTCGCCCCAAGAATTGATCCCGCAGATGTCCCATTGAATAGGCTTTACCTCAGGTCTGAGCAAAAAACCCCTCAGCAACAAAGGCACCCCCTTGAAGCCGAAACTACTCTGATACAAAATGTAGGTTTTAACCCTATACAAAAATTATCTATGAACGAATATGTAAAATAGAAATTAAACATTAGCGAGAGTATAAAAAATAAAACAGATAAGCACAGAGATTTTCCCCTGGATCCCAAATCAGGACAAACAACTTGATTTTTCATTATATTCCTTTTAGTGTTACAACACATATATATACATGCTGAAGCATACATAAACCCCAATCCATTAACCCTGAATTAGAACATAAATGTAGTTCCCTTGACTGGATCTACAAAATACCAAGGGCCAAAAACCATCATGCCCCAAAACCATTGCAAACCCATGCACAAAACCATGGGCGGGTCCGCCCACCGAAAAATAAGGACCAATTTTTTTTTTCTGGGGTGTTGCCTCGGACCCCGACAGGGGGGGTCTACCGCCCCCCTGTGACCCCCCCGTACGTTGCACCTAGCGCAACATACAGGGGGGGTTGTCGCCCCCCCCCCCCCCCGCGCATGACTATTCATGGAAAGAATATAACACATACCCAACGAAGGGATTGTCTCTTCCTAAAGTTCTTCCTCTATCGAAATAGAACCAGGTGGAAGCACTTCACCATCAAGCTCGCGATAAATTTCAATTAGTAAAATATGTAGTAAAGAGGAAGACTTGATGATTAAGGATGGATGGGGATCAGACAGTTGCACTGGAACAACTTCTTGTTGTTTGAATTCAGGATCAACTACTGGATCAACTTCCAGTTGAGAAATCTTGGGTTCAGGATTTACCGTTTCACTGGATTGAATTTCAGTGTCCTCAGGTAACTATGATATTTCTATCTTGACATTAGTAGATAAATCGGGATAAGTCAAAAAAACTCGAGACTCAGTAATAAAAGGATCAGATGTCTCTAGTATATTAGATGATGTAGCACCAAGAGTTCCAGAGGTACCCGACTTGGTAGGGCGAGCGCGCCTTTGCCTACTAGGAGTAGCTTCTAGAAATAATAGAGGTTTATTCACTATGCTACGTGAACGATGGGGAAGGGGTTGATATTCTTCCATAATTTCTGATTCATTTTATACAAAAAAAAGAGAGGGTGATACTAAGAAAAAGGTTTACCAAGCAACTGTGAACTGCAATATACTGCCTCAGTAAACCAAGGACTTATTATATGTGTAGGAAATCTTCCCAA
The DNA here is from genome assembly GCA_034641835.2 of Pinus albicaulis. NCBI lineage: Eukaryota > Viridiplantae > Streptophyta > Pinopsida > Pinales > Pinaceae > Pinus > Pinus albicaulis. The sequence goes on along the minus strand of CM076575.1, from coordinate 1,134,264,157 downwards.
ATGATGTGTTCGGTGTATCACGGGTATAAGGTGTCTGACTCTGTTACCTATGGATGGTAAGCAACCTAAATTTGTCCTCCCAAATATACTCGAAGGTACGTAGAGGCCCAATCTGTAACCCCATATGCAAAAATTTCAAGAGAAACGAAGACTGAAACGAAAATTCCTCTCTTCGAAAATAAAGAATTGATTAAATGTAAAATTTAACTTTGAAACTATTCAACAATGATAAAGAAAACACAAAGAAACATTGATCAAACAAGTCGAAAGTGAGGCAAGAAGAGTAAAGGAAAAGAAGGTCTCTAGAGGCCATCAATCACTCAAATTTTAGCAATCAAACGCTGACTTGAATTGGCAAAAGACGAAATAGATAGATTTTCGTTGGTCACTGGGGCAACGCGCCCCTGAGTGGGAGGCAGTGCATTGCAGAGCACCATCCCTAAGCCAACAATGATATGCAGAGCACTGTGTTAATACCAACAGTGCGTTGGTGCCAAAGGACTCTCTGAAAAAGAAATCAATCACACTACTTTTGCTAAGACACGTTCAAATGACTGAAAAAAAGCAGGTAAAGTCCACTAGATGTTGATGGACAAGGAAAAAACCACCAGGGATGATCCGTCGATCCCCAGTATGGTCGCCAATTTGTTTCATGGAAATACAAAAATATGGATAAGTATTATTTCCCCAAATGTGGTGGTGCACTTAGAACAACAAAAAGAAATATATATGACTTTTTCCTTAAAGTGAATAGATAAAGGGAGATAAACCTACTTTTAATCCGTTCTCTTTCCCTCTCCTCCCTTCATCACTTTCATCGCTCTCAATCCAACTTAATTGGCTTGATGGATACCTGCCATGGAAAATAGAAGACAAAAAACAACATAAAGGAAATACGATATATTCAAGTTAAAAAAATTGAATCGATTAAAATCATTAACACACTTATAACATCATTGACAAGTGCATTAGGAAAGGAACACATGTTTTAATTATGAAGTAGAAGGAAAAGTACAACCAATTGATCGATTCGTTGTCACTCATCCAGCTTGAGCCCCATCCTCATCACATCCAACATCAACAATCAACAACATCACAGTACATGAAAAATACCTTCAAGAGTTGATATCTCACCAACATAACTCTACTTAACACAAATTATTTCCTTCCTATGCACTATGTTCAGTGCTCTATTTATAAGTAGATGAAGGTAGTTTGACATAAATGAATCATTGAATGGCTTTCCTAAAAATCGATGAAGAGGTTTCCTTGTTCAAGAGAATATGAGGATAAGAGGTTTAATGACTTCATGGGTTCCAAATTTGAGGCTAACAGATGAGGTGAAAGTTGGAAGAAGTTCTATAAGTCACTAGAGGTTGGGAAGATTCCTAGAATCCAATGAACAATTCACTCCTAGTCAACCAATGCACTCTAAAGGGGGTCTAGATCCTCTGCAACGTAGCTTTGCATGGGAGTAGATGCTATGCAAAGAAATTACAGTTGTCTAGGGGTGCGTTGATGGCTCAATGGGGCACTTCAACTAGCATTTAAGTAGTGAAACTTTCATGAAGGAACCATCAAGGTGATGACTTGTTTAGGGCATATAGAAACCAATTTAGAGTATGATATATCATTATGAATACTGATCTGTGTTTTGGGATGATTCCCAAATAGACCTATAACACTCATAATTAAAACTCCAGTAAGGAAAAAAAATGCTAATTATAAATTTACAGTAAGGCCCTCGAAGGGCTATAAACCTTCACAACAAATAAGAGCATAATGGCTTGCATGAGAAAACTAATAGAAAAATATTTAGCTAATCAACATAGATAGCATTTGTAATTAGGAACAGGGTCTTAGAAATATCGGAGGAGACACCCCGAAGATTCTTATAGTACATGGAAAATAGAAAAAGGGTTACAACCAAGGTAGACAGTAATTTAACCGGAAATGCTGTGAGAAATGGGTTCAGAAATACCTGCAAGACAGAAAGAAAATAGAGCAAGTGAGATTCAAAGAATAAACCCCAGCCAGTTTTAAAACAAAAGAGAAAAGAATCTACCGTTTAATACCGAACCAGAACAAATACCTTAAAGTAGCATCGGGGTTCGATTATGGAGGGTTAAAAAGAGACAATAGCAACTGTGAGGTCGAAATACAGCTCTAAGCCTGAACTAAATTAAAAAAAAAAAATAGAAAAGTGAGGAAACCCTTACTTGTTCTAGTTGTGCCTGTAATGGGAATTTTTCATCTGGTTGAAGAGAAGCCCAGAGATTTGTTGAAGGTGCCATGAAGAGAAGATATGGAATCTAGCGTGCAATCTCTAACAAGAAGCATATGTTAGAATAAGAAGGAGATGTGTTAACACCTCTGTAAAGAAACCTCTGTGAGAATATTTATGTGCATGCACAATAACCTAGCAAGTGAATAAAACACAATGATGGAAGAGACTGTGGTTAAAAGATAAGCAAGACCTCCATGTTCAGATTTAGAGTGAAATGTGGAGGAACAAAACGAAAACAGAAGTTATAGAGCTCAATGGTCTTACAACGACGGTGAATGGAGAGAGTGGTTAGGGTTTGGGGGGTAGGGTATTACCCCAACCGTCCCAGCCTTCATCACAACCGTCATTTCAATAAATTCATCAAGGCCATAGATCAACCCATATGTTAAGCACCTAAAACATAACACGTCTGATACCACTGAGAATGAAACCAAAGATTAATAATCTACGAACCATAATCGTAATGGTAATACTTAAATCTATGTGCTATAGAGCAAATGACATTTAATTATTCCAGCTATCACAACATATCATTTCCACTCCATAATAAAAGTAGTATCTAAGGTTATGATATGCCATGCTCTATGGTAATTTTCTAAATATTATATATATGTTGTGCAATTTAAACTTAAAGGTCATGATTTTAATTATGATAAATATGGAAACACAATAGGTAGAGGATTGTTAAGTCAAATCCTAACATCATACATTTGTAATGTTAAATGATATATGTATATATTTTATATATGTACTCATGAATTGGAATATTGGTAATAGAATTTTTTTTATTTTCATTATTGTAAGTTAAAAATTTTATATGGTAAGATGTTACAGGTGGTATCAGAGCCAAGTTCACATGTTGGGACCAGAAGGGTTACCTAAATAACATTGGGTGTGTGTAAAATTGTGCATAGAAATAGGAAGAAGGGATTGACGGAGTGCAATGAGGAGGGGTTCTATTTATCAATCTCCCAGTGCTACGGGGGAAGCTCACCCCCATTCTAACCCAAATATGAATCTAGAAATATGGGTGCAGCTGAGCGTGGATCAACATGAAAAAACCAACAGATTACTCGAGGAACAACAGAGGAAAACCAGTAGACTCCTGGATACGGTGCAACAATTATAAGAAGAAATGGTTCGATTAAGAAGTGATAATGAGAGGTTAATGTGATCCAGATTTATGCAGGAACACAACAGAATACACATATAACCACAAATACAAATATTATGCAGAAATAACACTTCATTTCATTAATATCAAAGAACTGAAATTTTCTTACAGACAAAATAGAAATAAACTAGCTAGGGCGCTGGTAGCTTATCTCTGAGAAGAGATGTGGTGGCTACAAGCCTCTGAATAGTGTTACAATGAGGCTCGAGGGCTTATTTATTATTGAGAAACAATTAAAAACCATAAACATCCAAAAACCTAACCCTAGGAGATGAAGCGCAAAAACTGTGGGCCCCGTTTGAGTAAATTGATGTTTCAACTTCTCAGGGGCATAACTTTGGCATACGATCTTTGTTTCACATGCACCATACATTGTTACAAATATATATATGAGGAATACAACTTTTGATGTGAGAAACATTGGTCCATGAACCCATGTTTCTCCCAATTTCCCCCAAAAATGTCATTTAGGGCCTCAAAATGGCTCCGGAAGTTTAGGACCCGAAAAACTGCTAAAAATAGTGAGTTGTGCTGAAACTGAAAAAATGAAAGAACTGATAGTGGGGGTTCAAATTGAATGGGTGGGTGCCCACCAATATCCACCTGGATAATTAGGGCCTCCAAACAGCTCCTGAAGTTCAGGACCTAAAAACCTGCTAAAAAAGTAAGTTGTGATGAAAGTGAAAAACTGAAAGAATTGATGGTGCAGGTCCAAATGGAATAGGTGGGTGGCCACCAATATCCACCTAGATCATTCCTCCATCCTTAGGAAGTAATGGTCCCCATTACGTTAAGTTCCTCCATGAGAGGCAAATTCTGTTGAACTTGGTATTGGATTTGTCAAGGATGTCGTGGAGCTGTTGGCGTACATGCTAGATGCGTTCAATAAATTTGGTTTCCTCAGGTAGTACATGTGTTGATTTTTGTGTACAATTGCATGAGGTATGTCAATATTAGGTGATGGTGCACTGGGGGTCATATCGATGGAGTGCTTGTCTTGACAGTGTAGAGGAACCTCTCTGTGTGAGGAGAAAATGTCCTTGTCTTCCTCCATGACTTTTTCCATCTGCTGCAACCGTGCACGGGAGCCCTGTTTCGAGGTGTGGCCACAATCTTCTTATTTCCTTGTGAGCAATTTCTAAGGAAAATAAATTTCTTGCTTTGGGAAACAATCTTACTACGTTGTTTTCAAATAGTAAAGGAGATGGCAGGAGGCAATACTACCTCTGATATCTTGTATAATTCATTTCCCAAAGTGATAATGACAGAATGAGGCCTAGACTCATACGAAGAATTTCACCTCGACAAGTATGGTTGGCCCAATAATACATCAGCTACATCAAGAGGAGAAACATCACACAATACCTCATCCATGTTAGGCTTGATGTTGTACGGAAGGCGACACTGCAGGTGGACGCAAAGATCTCTCCCTGGGTGAAGCCACCTGATGGTATATGATTGCGGGAGTGCTATGGTCAGTAGACCAAGCCACTTCACGAACTCTCTTGAAATAAGGTTCTTTTGTCTTCCGGTAACGGCAAGAAATTTCAGTGGAGAACCCTTCACCCACATATGCGAATGGAAGAGGCGCTACCCCTCCTCTCGATCCTCGGGATCGTCCCTCTAAAGCTTGGTGATGGCAACAATGGCACTGGAGTCTGCATCAATGATCTGCTTCCCTTTTTCATCTCCCTTTCCTGGTTTTGGCTCATGATCAGAACATGCACATGATTCGAGTGCCTTCAGTTCGGCCACCAACGCCTATTTGGCCCAACACTCATTTTTTTTATGAGTGGGGATGTTATCAAATTAAAACCACTTCCCTGTGTCCTTCTTTGGATTTTTGGTTTTTTTCTGAGTCACCCTGCTTTTTCCTTGGCCCTTGTTCTGGGGTTTGAGGGCACCTTTCCCTAGCTTTGGATTCGCGCATCCAAAGTCTCACTTCTTCCACTTAAATTTTTGCTCGATCTTAGCGGCATAGTGATATGTCATGCCAAGCGAGGTGATGCAGAGGAAATCCATTTCCTCCTGAATGTGTCTAGGCAGACAACTGTGGTACTTGAGCACCAAATGTCTCTCCAAATATTTAATACCCAACTTTGTGCACAGGGTATGGAATAAATTATTCAATTTGTGTACATGTTGATCCCTTTGTTGTCGCAGCGTGATCCATTGGATGTACTTGTCCTCATAGCTCCCCACAAGGTAATATTGTTCCTTGATGCCATCTTGGAACGAATTCCAAGTGGGTGCGGCCGAGAACAAAGAGGGTTCCATCTCGTCCTTTTGGTCACAGTAGATTTCCCACCAGTCTTTAACATGGGGAGTGGCTTTGAGGAGTGCAAAAATAATATTTTCTCAGTCGAAGAAATCATGGACCGAGAAATACCCATCCAACAAATTCAACAATCTATATATGGTGTATGCATTTATCTGGCCTTCAATTACATCAATTTAAAATTTTACTTGTACCTTGAAGGGGTGGCGCCTCCAGAGTGTTTATTGGATGAAGAAGCGCCATAGGTGGGAAGCCGTTGAAGGATCTGAGCAAAGTTATCCATTATCGCGTTCCTTTGTTTCACAAGGGTCTCCTCGAGCAATATTTTGATAGGATCTACTACCCCCTCATATTTCTTTTCTTCCCCCATGGGTGGCCATTAGGGTTTTCGAGGCTGATCTTGCAAAGGTTCAACCAGATCGAGTCCTAACTACTTATATCCCGACCTCGTTGGGGACATGCAAAGAAGGATTGAGAAAAATCAGATTCATCTGATACCATTGATCTGGATTTATGCAAGAATGCAACAAAATACACATATAACCATAAATACATGCAGCAGAGATAACACTTCATTTCATTAATATCAAAGAACAGAAATTTTCTTACCGATATAATGGAAATAAAATAGCTAGGGCACTGGTAGCTTATATTTGAGAAGAAATGTGGTGACTGCAATTATAATGAGGCTAGAGGGCCAATTTATTATTGAGAAACAATGGAAAACCCTAAACATCCAAAAACCTAACCCTAGGAGATGAAGCACCAAAACTATGGGGCCCGTTTGGGTAAATTGGTGTTTCAACTTCCTAGGGATGTAACTTTGGCATACAATATTCGTTTGATGTGCACCATACCTCGTTAGAAAGATCTATCTGAGGAATACAAATTTTTATGTGAGCAAAATTGGTGAATGGACCCATGTTTCTCCCAGTTTTCCTAAAAAATATCGTTTAGGGCCTCAAAACGGCTCCAAAAGTTTAGGACTCGAAAAAATGCTAAAAATAGTAAGTTGTGCCGAAATTGAAAAAATGAAAGAACCGATGGTGGGGGTTCAAATGGAATAATTGGGTGTCCACCAATATCCACCTGGATCATTAGGGCCTCCAGACGGCTCCAGAATTTTAGGACCCAAAAACCTGCTAAAAATAGTAAGTTGTGTTGAAAGTGAAAAACTGAAAGAACTGATGGTGTGGATCCAAATGGAATAGGTGGGTGGCCACCAATATCCACGTGGATCATTCCTCCCTCCTTAGGAAGAAATGGTCCCCATTGTGTTAAGTTCCTCCATGAGAGGCAAATTCTACTGAACTTGGTATTGGATTTGTCCACGATGTCGTGGACTTGGTGGTGGACATCTTGGATGCGTTTAATAAATTTGGTTGCCTTAGACAATACATGTGTGAATTATGTCTATGTAATTGCATGAGGTATGTCAATATAAGGTGGCGATGCACCGGGGGTCATATCGATGGAGTGCTTCTCCTGGCAGTGTAGAGGAACCTCTCTGGGTGAGGAGAAAATGTCCTCGTCTTCCTCCACGACTTTGTCCATCTGTTGCAACCATGCAAGGGAGCCCTGTTTCGAGGCTGTGACCACAATATTCTTCTTTCCATGTGAGTGAGTTTTAAGGAAAATAAATTTCCTGGTTTGGGAAACAATCTTACTGCGTTGTTTTGCAATAGTCAAGGAGATGGAAGGAGGCGATACTACCTTCAGTATCCTATACAATTCATTTCCCAAAGTAATAATGACAGAACGAGGCCTAGACTCATACACAACATGTCGCCTCCACAAGTATGGTTGGCCCAATAATACATTAGCTACATCAAGAGGAGCAACATCACACAATACCTCATCCATGAATGGCTTAATGATGTACAGAAGGCGGAACTGCTAGCGGACGCGGAGATCTCTCCATGGGTGAAGCCACTCGATGGTATACAGCTACATGTGTGCTATGGTCGGTAAGCCGAGATGCTTCATGACCTCTGCTGAAATGAGGTTCTTTTGGCTTCCGCTATCGATAAGAAATTGTAGTGGAGAACACTTCACCCACATCTGCGAATGGAAGAGGTGCTCCCCCTCTTTGGGTCCTAGGTATCCTCCCTCTAGAGCTTGGTGGTGGCAACAATGGCACAGGGGTCTGTGTCATTGATATGCTTCCATATTTCTTCTCCCTTTTCTTGTTTTGGCTCAGGATCAGAACATGCATCTAATTCGGGTGCCTTCAGTTCGACCACCAACGACTGTTTAGCCTGACACTCATATGTGATGTGAGTGGGTTTGTTACGAAATTCACATCACTTCCCCGTGTCCTTATTTGGATTTGTGTTGTTGTTCTGAGTCGCCCCACTTTGGCCTTGCCCCTTGTTCTGTGGTTCGGGGGTGCCTTTCCTTGGCTTCGTATTCGCGGATCCAAAGTCTCTCTTCTTCTTTTTAAATTTCTGCTCAATCTTGGCAGCATAGCGATATGCCATGCCAAGCGAGGTGATGTCAAGGAACTACATTTCATCCTGAATGTGTCTGTGCAGACAACTATGGTACTTTAGCACCAAATGTCTCTCTGAATCTTTAATACCCAACTTTATCCACAAGGTATGGAAAAAATTCATCAGTTCATGCACATCTTGATCCCTTTGCTACCGTAACGTGGTCCATTGGATGTACTTGTCCTCATAGCTCCCCACACGGTAATATTGTTCCTTGATGTTGTCTTGGAAAAAATTCCAAGTGGGTGTGGCCAAGAATAGAGAGGGTTCCATCTTGTCCTTTTGCTCACAGTAGGTTTCCCACTAGTCTTTGACATGGGGGGGGCTTTAAGGAGTGCAAAAATAATATTTTCTCAGTCGGAGAAATCATGGACCGAGAATACCCTTCCAGAAAATTCAACCATATTTCTACGACATCTAGATCTATCTGGCCTTCAAATACAAGAATGTCAAATTTTACCTATACCTTGAAGGGAGTGGCGCCTCCAGAGTGGTTGTTCGATGAAGATGCACCATAGATGGGCAGTCGTTCAAGGATCTGAGGAACGTTATCCATCATCGTGTTCCTTTGCTTCTCGAGGGCCTCCTCGAGCAATATTTTGATAGGATCTCCTACTCCCTCATATTTCTTTTCATCCCCCATGGGTAGTCGTCGGGGTTTGCAAGGATGATTTTGCAAAGGTTCAACCAGATCAAGCCCTAACTCCTTATACCCAGACCTCGTTGGGGACATGTAAGGAAGGATCGAGAAAAAGTAGACTGCTCTGATACCACTAATCCTAATTTATGCAGGAACGAAATAGAATAAACATATAACCATAAATAAAAAGATGCAACAGAAATAACACTTCATTTCTTTAATATCAAAGAACTGAAATTTCCTTACCGACAGAATGGAAATAAACTAGCTAGGGCGCTGGTAGCTTATCTATGAGAAGAGATGTGGTGCCTACAGGCCTCTGAACTGTGTTACAATGAGATTCGAGGGCCTATTTATTATTGAGAAGCAATGGAAAACCCTAAACATCTAAAAACCTAACCCTAGGAGTTGAAGCACCAAAACTATGGGCCCCATTTGGATAAATTAGTGTTTCTACTTCCCGGGGACATAACTTTGGCATAAGATCTTCGTTTGACACACACCATACCTAGTTAGAAAGGTCTATTCAAGGAATAAAACTTTTTATGTGAGGTACATTGTTTTATGGACCCATGTTGCGCCCAGGTTTCCCAAAAAATGTCGTTTAGGGCCTCAAAATAGCTCCGAAAGTTCAAGACCTGAAAAACTGCTAAAAATAGGAAGTTGTGCCGAAACTGAAAAATTAAATAAATGATGGTGGGGGTTCAAATGAAATATATGGGTGGCCACCAATATCCACCTAGATCATTAGGGCCTCCAAATATCTCCGGAAGTTCAGGACCTAAAAACATACTAAAAATAGTAAGTTGTGCTAAAAGTGAAAAACTGAAAGAAATGATGGTGCGGGTCCAAATGGAATAGGTGGGTGGCCACAAATATCCACCTAGATCATAATGTGAGAATAGGATAGGATTATTAAAATCCTCTCAGATAGACAGAATTAAGGGATAACCCAACTAAGCCCAGAAAGAGACACCCGAGAAGAGGGTGAACAACGACAACAAGCTAATGATAAGCCGGAAGGTAGTCATACCCTGCAAAGTAATAAAAACAAGTCTTATAATGAAGTAGAGTCAGGAAATGTCTCAAACCAGCAAGAGATGAAAAAATAAAAAGTGGATTTGGAAGGTGAATTATGGAAAATTAAACCTCCTACATTTGATGGAGACGCCGAAGAGGTAGCAGAAGCATGGATAATTAACATGAACAAATATTTTCAAGTCTATGAATACAACAACAAATTGAAATCTCACTTGGCTATTTATCAACTATGGGAAAAAACCACAATATGGTGGGAGGAAGTTAAAAATGTGCGAGAAATCAAGTACCAGAATGTGACTTGGGACAAGTTCCAACAATATTTTAAATACAAATAACTAATTGAGTGCTTTTACGATGAAAAATATCGAGAATTTCATGATTTGAGATTGGGACAACTATCGATTGATGAGTTCATAACCAAATTTACCCCCTTTTTAAGGTATGTGCCATATCTAAGAGATGAAAAGGAAAAAGTACAATGATTTTTGAGTAGCCTATGTGCTCATATGAAGGAGATGATCGAATTTTTGAATCTAAATACCATGGACGAGGTGATTCGAAAAGTACGTATGTGCTATCAACGGTCCAAGGTAAAAGGAGAAGCTAGTAGAAGTTGGTCGCCAAAGAAGGGGTAGAATAGTATTTCAAATTTTGAAACCAGTAGACTTGACCATTATAATAATGTTGCAAGAAGTACAACAAATATAAAACAAGGAATAAACTAGCAGAAACCCAAGTGGCCAATGGAAGAACGACTCACTGAAGCATAAAATAGACTAGATCATGGGAATATCTAGCAGCCACCACTACAGTGTTGGGGATGCGGTAAGGTACATTATTATAAGAATTTTCCTCACCATGGGAGAAGTGAAACTGCAACTAATCTGCAAGAGGCATCCACAGTGGGGGTTGTTGCGCAAAACATACCAAGAATCAATGCGGCACTAGAGGATCAGAAAGTGGATCACCAACAAACCATGATAGAACTAGAAGGTAAGTTGTATACCCAAACTATTTATATTTTGGTTGATCCTAGTTCCAGTTTAAGTTATGTAAAACCCCGAATAGTATAAAAATGTGACTTGTAGAGCAAAAAATTTAAAAATCCCTGGCTGGTACAATTGGCCACTGAGGCAAAGAGAAGAATTAATGCTAAAGTTTCCATTTGTCCCCTAGAAGTCAAAAACCAAAATACAAAGGTTGAGTTGAATATTCTACCTTTAGGTTCCTAAGATATATTACTGGGAATGGATTGGTTGGAAGTGCATGGGTCACTAGTAAACTACAAAGAGAAAATCATTTATTTTAAGTTTGAAGATAGAACTCGCCAAGAATTGCAAGGAATTAAGAAACCACTTCAGTTGAATCCCATTACTACATCTTAGTTGGGAAAATGAATTAGAAAAGGATGTCAAATTTATGCTATTCAAGTGGGGTTCGTCAATGCTAAAGATGAGAAACCTATGATGGATAATATACCACTGGTACAAGACTTTATGGAAAACAGATTGAGACTACCTCCAAAGCGAGATATTGATTTCACCATCGAATTAATGCCAGTGGTATCATTGGTATCACGAGCACCATATTGAATGAGTGTACCTGAACTGACTGAGTTGAAAATGCAACTAGAGGAATTACTGGACAAGGGATATATTCATCCTAGGTGTCTCCCTGGGGGGAACCAATGCTGTTTGTGAAAAAGAAGGATGGTATAATGCCAATGTGTATGGATTACAAGTAGCTTAACAAATTAACTATTAAGAACAAATACCCACTGCCACAGATAGATGATATTTTCGATTAGATAAAGGGGGGGAATTTATTTTCAAAAATAGATCTAAGATCTAGGTATCATCAAATATGGATAAAAGATGAGGATATATATAAAACAACTTTCTGTACCTGATATGGGCATTATGAATTCATGGTTTCATCGTTTGGATTAACCAACGCACCAATAACATTCATGAGTTTAATACATGGCATTTTTCATCCGTTTTTGGATAAATTTGCTTGATATTCATTGATCATATATTAATCTACTCAAAGACCATGGAGAGACATAAGGAACATTTTACGAATGGTATTAAAAATTTTTAGAGAACATCAAATTTATGCCAAATTTACTTAGTGTGATTTTAAAAAAGAACAAATCTAATATTTAGGCCATGTTATTTTTGTTGAAGGTAGAGCAGTAGATCCTAAAAAAAAATAAAGACTATTATGGAATGGAAGGTAACATAAAACGTGGTAGAAATATGTTCTTTCATGGGATTGGTTGGCTATTATTGGCATTTTATAGAGGGATTCTCTAAAATTTCCTTTCTTATAACCTCATTGCAGCGAAAAGGGTGAGTGTTTAAATGGACTAGCGAATGTCAAACCAGCTTCGAACAGTTAAAACAACTATTGGCTAAAGCTCCCGTACTGAAGGTAGTTGACCGAAACATGGAGTTTGAAGTTTGCACCGATGCTTGCAAGGAAGGAGTGGGAGCAGTGTTGTCACAAGATGGAAAATTTGTGGCTTATGAATCTAGGAAGCTTAAAGATCATGAGTTGACCGCGATAGTGTATGCACTCAGGGTATGGAAGCACTGCCTATTGGGAAAAGTATTTGTGTTAAAGACAAACCATAGTAGCTTGACTAGTTATTTCAAAGAATCTGATTTGAATGCTCATCAAGCCCAGTGGAATGCATTCCTGAGCGAATTTGATTTCAAAATTTAGCACATTAAAGGAAAATAAAATTGTGTCATCTATGCCTTAAGTAGGAAATTGCATTATGTGTATGAACTCTACTTTAACCTGGTATAATTTAAGTTCCAGGAAAAGGTGAAGGAGGCTGCAAAAAAGGATCCTGAATATAAATATTTATGGTAGCAAACACAAGGAGCAGAAAATCAGGTAAATCAACCAGATTATAAGATCAGTAATGAAAAATTATTGAATTTTCGAGGAAAGATATTGACTTTTCAAGGAAATATATACATTCCTAATCAAATTAGTTTAAAAGAGCTAATATTATATGAATATCACCAAAGCTCTTATTTTGGACACCTTGGTTACCAGAAAAAGTTAACACCAATCAAAAAATATTCCTTTTGGCCTGGAATGCGTAAAAATATCACTAAATATTTGACCAAATGTTTGGAATGTCAACAGGTCAAGGTGGAATATAAAAACCTAATAGGGTTGTTGCAACCTAATCCCGTGCCAAAAGGGAAGTGGGAAGTTATATCGCTATATTTTATTACAGTTATACCAAGATCAAAGAGACAAAATGACTTGATAATGTTGGTAGTTAATCGACTGAGAAAAGAAGCTCACTTTATTCTAGTACAATCAAATTATAAAACCGTACAAATTGCTAACATCTTCATGAGGCAAGTGTTTAGATTACATGACATTCTGAAAACAGTAATCTTAGAGAAAGATGTAAAGTTCACCTCAGCCTTTTGGAAAGCATTTTTCATTGGTCTAGGCCAACAAATCCAATTTAGTACCACATATCATCCACAGACGGATGGGTAGATTAATCGGGTGAATCAAATTTTGGAAGATATGTTATGGATGTATGTAATACAGCAACCCACGAAGTGGGAAGATTATTTTCACTTAGTAGAATTTTCTTACAACAATGGATACCCGAAATCCCTCAAGATGAGTCCCTTTGAGGAATTATACGGTAGGAAATGCTGAACACCCATTAATTGGTGCATCCCAGAAACCAAACTAATGCTTGGACTAGAAATGTTGGTTGAGATGGAGTAATAAGTAAAGAAGATTCGAAAAAATCGAAAAGTTTCCCAAGACAGGTAGAAAGTATATGTGGATTTAAAGAGTACATATCGAGAATTTCAAGTGGGTGATCACGTATATGTGAGAATTAGACCCAAGAATATCACCTTAAGGTGGACTACCTGCGCCAAGTTGGTTCCCTGATTCTGTGGATCTTTCCAAATCTTGGAAAGAGTGGAGCTAGTAGCCTATCGTCTAGCCTTACCGAGACACATATTTGTGCACAATGTGTTTCATGTATCTCTATTGAAATAATATGTGCATGATCCAAAGCATGTAATACATTGGTATAACATACAGGTAGGTATGAATTAGATACTACATCTCTAAAGGGAGATAAACATTTTTTTAATTAATTAAATCTTTGTTGGTTGCAGGTCGAACTGGACAACGAAGTTCTGGTAGAGCCTCAACATATTCTCGAGCAGAGAGAAATAATGCTCTGGAGGTAAGCCATCACCCAAGTTAAAGTGAAATGGAAGCACTTTGGCCCGGAAGAGGCCACTTGGGGAGATGAAAGATTTATATGACAAGTTTAACCAGAATTATTCAATGGAATGGAGTAAGAAACTGAGGATGGTGTGTACCTCAAGAGGGGGAAGATGTAACACCCTAATTTAACTTTGTTATGTTATTTTAAATTATACAATCAAATTTTTAATTTAAATAGGACTAACAAGTATGTTAATCAAATTATGAACAAGACTTATTTTCTTTTGAATAAAATATTAATTTATGGTGTGGTTTCCATAAACTGATGGTAAAATTTTCCAAGATTCTAGAGTAGTTATATTAGAGCAATTACCTTTCCTCTGGGGATAAGAAGGAAATCCTAGAGAGGAAAAGGGGTTCTGTAAAAAGAGAAGGAAACAACTAGAGGGTTGTAATGTGAGAGTGTATAGAGTTGGTATGAACCAGCGGAACTATGCTACCTGACTTTGGAGGAGAGGCTGGACATAGGTCTTGAGGTCTACATCCATAAGAACTGTTATTCAATCCTACTCTGGTGAGGAGCATGAGGGGAGCTGAGGAAGTAATTTCCTCTCTCATGGTTGGGATGATGCCATCAGATTTACTTATTTGAGATAAGTATTATAAACCCAAGATAGGATGGAAGGAAAGGTTCTTATTGTGCATTTTATAAATATTTTAATCTCTGTAATTAGTTTTTGTGTACTGTGAAAGTTGAATACAGAGAAACATAAGTTATTATTTTCGACATGATTGTTGGATAGGCTATTTATGTCAAAGTTAAATATTCAGATCTGGATGGCTATATAATTTCCTAGTATATTTATGAAGTTTATTAGGTCAAGAAAAAAACACATTATATGCATAAAGAAACTCAATATTTAAATATAACTAACACCTTGAACAATAGTGGAAAAAAATAGATTGGAAATTTTGTAGCAGACAAATGAATGGTTGGTACAGTTAGTCCATCCAAGGAAGAATCCCCAGACATGACAGTCTATTTTGTAAATAATTAGGACAAATCCTACACAGACTAAGGGTTTATAAATAAAACCCCTTTTTAAATGATGGTCTGGACATATGAGGAACTTACTTGAAAATAATATTGAACTTAAAAAAAAAATTTGAATAGGTACTAAAATTACAGGGTTGAAACACAATGTAATTACAAAAAAATACAGGAATAATAGCATTACAGTGAATGAAAAATTCTGAGGAATATAAAACATAAGAAATATAAATAATTTTTTTAAAGAAAAATAGGAAACCCTCAAGAGGAAGTAAAAACCCTTTGTTATAGAAAAACATATAAATATCCTACACATTTTCATTACATAGGGAGTAGGCCTGAGTGCAAGCTCTTTGCCAGGACTTCACCATATCCACAGAGCTAGTAAAGATATTGCATGAAGATAAATAAATATAAAGTGCCCAAAATTTTAATAATGGTATGAATAAGTAATAAAGAGGAGTAGCCAAACTATTAAGAACTATAAACAATCCACGAGGAAGTAACTTAGACAATAACCATAGCAGAATTGAAAAAAATATGACTATGATAAATATGTATATTTAAATACACTCATAGACCAGTCGATACAAGAACCAAAAATTGGAACACAGAGCTAGAGTGTATATCCTTACAACCCATTTCAAATAGAGTGGATCTTGTTGTTCAGTAATATACTCAAACTCAGAACTAAAACTAAAGCAAGGACAAAAAATGTTCATTATAAATTTACAGTAAGGCCCTCGAAGGGCTATAAACCTTCACAACAAATAAGAGTGTAATGGCTCAGATGAGAAAAATGATAAAAATGATAAAAATGATAGAACAATATTTAGATAATCAAAATAGAGAGCACTTCTAATTAGGACCAGGGTCTGAGACATCTTAGAGGAGAGACCCTTAAGGTTCTCATAGTACCTGGAAACAAGATGAAGGGTTACAACCAAGGAAGACAGTAAGTTAACCGGAGATGTTGCAAGAGTTGGGTTCATAAATACCTGCAGGACAGAAACAAAATAGATTCAGTGAGAATCGAAGGATAAACGCCAACTAGTTTTAAAATAAAAGAGAAACAAATCTACAGTTTTGAGACTGAACCAGAACAAAAACCTTAATGTAGCATAGGGGTTTGATTATGGAGGCCTGAAAAGAGACAATAGAAACTATGAGGTCAAAATAAAGCTCTAAGCCTAAACCAATTTTAAAAAAAATAGAGAAATGAGGAAACCCTTACCTGTTTTGGCTGTGGCGGTGATGGGCAGCTATCGTCTGGTTGAAGACAAGACAAGATATTTGTCGAAGGTGCCATGAAGAACATATATGGAAGCTAGTGCGCAACCTCTACCGAGAAGCATAGGTTATAATTAGAAGGAGCTGCATTAAAACCTCTGTAAAGAAAATTGCGTGAGAACAGTTATGTGCCCACATAATAACCCAGCAAGTGAATAAGAAACATTGTCGGAAGAGACTATGGTTAAAAGATAAGCAATGACTCCATGTTCGGATGGAGAGTGAAATGCAGAGGGAAAAAACGAAAATAGAAGCTGTAGAGCTCAACAGTCTCGCAGCGATGACGAATGGAGTGAGTGATTAGGGTTTGGGGGTAGGGTATCACCCTAACCATCCCAAGCTTCATTATAGTCGTCGATTCAATAAATTCATCAAGGGCATAGATCAACCCATAAGTCAAGCACTTAAAATATAATAATGTCCAATGCCACAGAGAATCGAACCAAAGATTAATAATCTACAAACCATAATGGTAATGGTAATGCTTAAATATATGTGTTATGGACCAAATGACATTTAATTATTCCAACTATCACAACATATCAGCTTCTCTCCATAATTAAAGTAGTATCTAACGTTATTATATGCCATACTCTATGTTAATTTCCCAAGTTTTATATATATGATGTGCAATTTAAACTTCAAGGTCATGATTTTAATTATGATAAAGATGGAAACGCAATAGGTAGAGGATTGTTAAGTCAACTCCTAACATCATACATTTGTAATGTCAAATGATATATGTTTATATTTTATATATGTACTCATGAATTAGAATATTGGTAAAAGTAATTTTATTTATTTATTTTCATTATTGTAAGTTAAAATGTTTATATGGTAATAAGTTACAATATTCTCTAATAGAAAAGCAATATTGGCTATCATAAAAAATTATTTTGACAAATTTAGCTAGATATACATCAACTCTATTCTTCTAGACTTTATATTTCATCCCTCCTAGGTCATATAGGTCCTATCTCTTATTTCTCCTGCTCTCTTCTACACCCTAATCAATATTTCCCCTTTTCTTTCCTTCATTCGTTCCCAAGGAATTCATCAGGGGGATCCCCTATCCCATTTCGTCTTCATTCTATGGTTGAGGATATTGGGTGGAGTCTAAAAGTTGTTCTTCATTTGAGACAATTTTGAGGCTTTACTCTACATAATAAAATTCTTCCAATATCCCATAATCAAGTTGTTTACTACACCATACTACAAAATCACCCCACTACTTGTGAGCTTTATGTTTTCGAACAAGTTCTATATGACTTCATGGCAGCCTTGGCACCTCCAATAACCACCTCAAATAAAAATCTTCATTCTTAAAAAAATTCATTCCTATTCAATTCCACATCTGTTATATCTTAGGTTTCACAATTATTTCCCTTCCATCCAAATATATCAAAGCCCCCCTCTTAGAATCTACTGCAAAAAAAAAAAAAAAAAAAAAAAAAGACCTTTCACTCCTTGAATGTTTTGGCCATCTAATCCTTCTCAAATTTGTCCTTCAATCCATTCCTTTATACCTATTCTTGGCACTATTTTACCCTAAGCACTTTCTAAAAGATAACCATAACATCCAAATAAACTTTGTTTGGTGTAGAGACAATGTGGCCCAAAAATGGGCCCTTGGTTACATGTCAATAATTACTCGTTTATAAATTGAAAGGAGGATTTGTGCTTTAAGAACTTGTGATTCTCGAAATCATAGTTAGTTCCAAGAATTTTTCGAGATGGATCCACGGGAAATGAGAACTATAAAAGGAATCTAGAAAATAAAATATGCTAATGAAGTTAGCAAATGGGATTTAATCAGAATCGGTACAGACTAGACTAGATCTCTCATATGAGACAGCACGGTAAAATAAGTCGTTAATTCCAAATCATATTTTTTGGGAAATTTGAGATGGGGAAGAATTACATTCTCTATTAATATTCAGGGAAACAACTTCCAAATATTCAACACTAAACAAAGCTTATGGATCTCAAAAGAATCCTTACCAAAAGGTAGGGGAACAATGTACATCATTATTGGGATCCCAACTATGGAAACTGTAACTAGAGACATTGGATATTTTACCAAGGATCATCTACCCCTAATAATAAAACCTAACTTGATTGATCTAAGGAATGAATCACACAACGAATAAGATAAAATATTTAGAAAAAATAGATAAATTAATATCAGGATATATCCCAAGAGGGAACTTCAATCTTAAGGAATCATATGCACTAGTTGCAAGGCATGTAGACATTCACACAAAGAGTATTTTGAAAAATATATGGAAGGTAAACCTATGGCCAAAAATGCCCAACTTTCCTCAATTGACTACAAATGGAAATATTTTAACTTGGGAACACTACTTTTTATGTAGCTATGAAGGTCTGGCTCTCTTTTTATTTCATTGACAAGATGGAGAATCATTGGGATACCTTGTCAATTCCTTCCCCTTTAGTACCATCCTATGGGACCAAAGACTCAACCACTTATATTAAATTGACCACGATAAATATAGTGTTTTTCTTTCACTAATCTCACAGAGATAAGAATTATTTTAGAACTTGATCCTAAATCGAAAATGAAAACTTTTCATATGCTTTTTCCTTTAAGAAACATGGAAAGAAAGAAATTGAAATATTTTAGAAAATGAAAAAAAATAGCTCAAATGATTGGAATTACTATTTAAGAAAATACTCTTCAAACAATTTAGATAATTCAATGGACAATTGTGAATATCAAATAGAACAATAGAGAATAAAAATTTCTTAGTGATTATGATTAGTAGGATAACTGGAAATCAATTCCAATAATGTGTTGGAGACGTCTACTCCCATTTATGGCTTACGAATAGATAAATTACATGACTATTTTAAATTTAACTGCAAAGGGATATTCTCAAATAATCATCAATATGTTAGTTAGAATGTAATTGGTATCTCCTCCAAATAATGTCTCTTGTATTTAGTGTTTAGAAAATAGCCTCAAGCTTCTTCTCAGTTCCATCCAAGACATTCTTTCTATCATTCTCTCCCAAGTTGAAAGAGATGCCAATAATATAGACACATTTTGGCCGATGTAGGTGTCAATGGATAAGGAATCAACATCAATTATAACTAGACTAACCTCCTAGACCAATATTTGAAATCAAATTATAGATGCTTAGCACAAGTTGATCTCATCTCCCCATATTATGTTATTAAAGGGGATCACAAGTAGGAAATATGTCTATATAATAGCATGAACATGCATCTTTCCACATGATGGATCTACAACATCAATTTCAGATTTGGATTGGATTATTATATTATTTACATCCATCTTTAGTGATTTCAAAAGGGGGTAATGGAAGGAACCGACTCATAGGACCATTTCTTATCAATGGGTCCTAGTTTGGTGAATTAGAGTTTTAAAACTTATAGAGGTAGTTTGAGGAATTTTTAAAAGTTTTACACCTGGATTTGTTCTAAACTTAGATAATTTTCTAACATCAATAAAAACAAAACCTCAAACGAAGTTTGTATATAAAATTTATTCCACCGAGGAGTTGACCTTACTATTTTGACCACCATGACTCAATAGGATGCCACGTCAACCTCATTGCTCATGGAAAATGGGCTAGCCATGTGACCATGATGAATAAGACTATAGAAGAGTCGAGTTGTGACTCATATATAAGGGTTAAATGGGTCAAATTTAACCCCTATTTGGCTATTGAGTTGTGTTATGACCATTAGAGAATTTTTGAGGTAAATTATGGGCCTCAAAACAAAAATGTAAAAGAAAAATCAACTTTATAAGAACTAATAGGATTCAATAGGATTATATAAATTATCCAAAGTGATTCAACTGATCTTGTAATATGCTAAAACAAAATACTTAATCCTTCTACAAATTGCAGAAACCAATTTCGATCGTACAATCACATAACAAGTAAGAGAAAAAAGATGCATTTGGGGAAAGCCTCAGCTAAAAACCTCGATATATTTATATTGCATAAAGTCAAGAACATGAAAAAATAAAATTTTATTTCTCTTCGTAAGAACCCTTTGTACTCTACTAACTGTCTCACTCTGATCTAAGAAAAATCGGTACAATAGTTAACCAATTCTCAGCCTCAGTCTGGCCAACCTTTCTTACGCATTCCTGAAAGAATTGTTGCCCTATTAATAAGGAAATTCCCAAGAATTAATTGCGCAATTCCTTCAAGGAAAGCTGATGACATCATGCATGGAATGCACAATTTTCTAATTATACAACTGATAGATATCTTCCCTTTAACCCCAATCTCAACTCGGCCTTCCTTAGAACTTACATGCGGCAACTATTTATAGTGAATTACAAGTTAACTAAATAATAACTACTTGTAAATTAAATCAGATTTAATTCATTAGACTTATCACTAGTTCATCTGTCAGTTAGAACTAGTTCAACTGATTTTAAGTCAAATAATTGATTTAACTAATTACAACTGACTAATAACTATAACTGCCCCCCCTAAAACTTAGGAATAACTCTAAATGCCTCCATTTTGACCTCCAACTCAAATTAACTAAGATAATTAAGTTGTCCTCACTTAGTTAATACTTACAAGATGTTATGAGATGAAATTAACATTTTCTAATTTAATTAAGGGAAAATTAAATTAGAAGCCCCCTTTGGGGTACCACTTCTTGGTGCCATTCAACACTCCCTCTCAACAAGAAAGGGATTATCTACTACCTTGATCCTATTTCTGTGGAATTCGAATTCGCTTCTTGAATGTGCCTTCAAAAATATTTTTGCATCCTGATACTCCTTGGGAATGTACTCTAATGACACAATCTACCTCTGCACATAATCTTTGAGATGGTGATACCATATATCAATATGCTTGGACCTGTCATGAAAAACTGGATTAACCAAGAGTTTTATCCAACTATGGTTATCAAAATAAATCAATATCAGATCCATTTGTCGACCAAAAAAACCGACTAGTATCTTCCTCATCCAGATGGCCTCGGATGTTTCCTAAATGGACACCATGTACTATGCCTTTGCTGAAATGAGTGCAAGTGATATTTGTTTCTTTTTGTACCATGAAACTGTTTTTGATCATATGTTAAAGATGCCCCCTATTGTTCTCTTCCTATCAGATGGACTCCCTACCCAATCTGCATCGGTGAAGCCTTGAAGCTTCACTCCCTCTATCCGTCTGTACCATAGCCCATACTCTATAGTGCCTTTGAGGTATCTCAACACATGTTTTCTTGCCTTACAGAAGAGCTTGGTAGGATTAACCATAACTTGACTAATTTGGTTAACTGTGTAGAATATGTTTGGTCATGTGTTCACCAAATACATGATTGAACCCACAAGCCGCCTATAAACAATATCATCCACTACTCCTGAAGTAGCATCCTCATTCCTCCAGTTTCCTACTAGAGGAGCCTCCATGGGTTTGTTTTCCCTCCATGTGCAACTTTCTGAGGATCTCGTTGGCATACCTTCCCTGAGATACAAATAACTCCCCATCTCTTTGTTATATTTCCAATCCTAGGATATAGTGCAAGAGACCCATTTCCTTCATCTCAAATTATCTTACAAGATACTCTTTGCAAGGCTTGATGATTTTATAATCACCTGTGAGTATAAGATCATTGACATAAAGTACAATAATCAAAATTTTACCATCTACCACACTATGATAAAGGTTCACATCTGCTTCACTCTTGGTAAAGCCTAACCCTGTGAAATAGTTGCCAATCCTGGTGTACCAGGCACGAGGTTCTTGCTTCATCCCATACAATGCTCTCTTTGATTATGCACACATCAGACTCCCTGTCTAATGTCTCAAAACCTTTCGACTACTCAATGTAGACCTCTTCCTCAATCACCCCATTGAGGAAGGTTGTCTTTACATCCATATTATGTATATGCCATCACATATGCGTTGAGAGTGTAAGGATGGACATGTTTGATGACTACCTTGCCACTGGTGCAACAGTCTCATCATAATAAATCCCCTCTACCTAAGAGAACCCTCTAGCCACTGATTTGGAATTGTGCTTCTCCACACTCCCATATGCTTCATGCTTCACCTTGTAGACCCACCTGTATCCTACAACTGACTTCGCCACTAGTATTGGGACAACTTCCCATACACTGTTTCTAATAATGGAGTTATACTCGTCAACCATGTCATCAACCAAAAATGGTTGCTGCATTGCTTCCTCGAAAGAGGATGATTCTATCTCTACACATTCGCTCATAATATCCATGTATCCAACGTACCGCTCTAGGGACCTTCTCTACCTACATTGTGATGTGGGTGCTCCCACATTCTCTCTCGCATCTAGAAATAATCTGTCGGCCTCTATAGTGCAATTCCTTCCATATTTGGTGGATGGCCCTACATGAGTGGGTTCTTCCACTCTCAGTTCCTCTACTTGTTGCTACTCCACATCTTGAGGTTCTTCTTTTGGAGCCAAGAGCTCCTCAACTGCATGCAACTGAAGCTCCCTCTCAAGGGAAATTTGCATGGCCTTTTCTTCATTGAATTTCACATCTCTTCTGAACACTATCATCTTGTATGCTATCAAGTACACCCAATAGTTGTGCAGTGTATCAGTGTACCCCACAAATATCGTCCAAATCCACTGTTTTCTCTAGCTTCTTTGTGGCATCTTTGGTGACATGGAAATAAATTGATGAACCAAAAATTTTAAAATGTGAAACATCTAGTCTCTTACCTGAAAAATCATCCTCTGGTGTATTCATCCCAAGTATCCGATGAGGAATTCTATTTTGCACAAATATTGATGTCTTGCATTCTTCCTCCTAGAGATGCAATGATAGTCCCTAATCATGTGCTGCTCCCATAATAGTTTTTTTTTTTCTTTCTGAAACCCAATTCTTTTGTGGGTTATAAGGTGATATAAATTCTCTTCGAATTCATTCTAAGGAAAAAAAAATATTCAATTCATTAGAGACATATTATCCACCATTTTCACTCCTCGGAGATTTCACCTTCTTCCATGTATCTTTCTCTACGAGTGCCTGAACTCACAAAACTTGGAGAACGACATGAATAAAATCCAACACTTTCATGAAAAGTCATCTACAAAAATAAAATAATACATTTGTTTTGCTGTGGAATCTGTTGAGAACTTTCCACACACATTTGAGTGAACTCTCTCAAGGATCACCTTTTCTAGGATTTCCTTATCGTGAAAGGTGGCTTTGGTATAATTCCCCAATGTAAACCCTTTGCATGTATCTCTCTGCGCAAGTGTACCCTTTGGAAGTCATGTAGAAATCTACTGCGTGATCTTCAAAGCACCATGGTGTATATGTCCCAATTTCCTATGCCATAACTCAATGATTCCTCGCCTCCCCAACTTCTTTACTTTCGTGATCAAGGAAGCACAGTATTCTACATCCAATTTGTAGAGATTCTTTACTCATACCTAAATATTTTTCACCTATCCCATTGTTTTGTGATGAATTAACACCCTTCCTTCACTAAATATCACATCGTAGCCATGGTATTCCAACATAGCAAACAAAAAACAAATTCTTCTTTAAACCAGGAACATACATGACATATTTTAATGTGAGTGGATTACCTAACTCCCTCTGAAAGGTAACTGTAACTACAATGATAGTGCTATACCTCCCGTCATCTCACATATCAATGTTCATATGGAGATCCTTCTCCTCCAAGTTACTTAAGAATTCTTTGTTTTCGATAATATGGAATGAAGCTCCACCATCTAAGTACCACAGAAAACCCATCATCGATGAAACCATGCATGTGATGAGAGTGAAATCGAACTCAAAATGTGAATAAATTTCTTCACATGCTGCTCCTCTTGAGGCTTTATTGTTCATATTATTGTGTGAACAATTTGTAGCATAGTGTCCAAGCTCATGACAGTGAAAACATTTTACCTTTGATAAGTCTCACTTCTTTCCTGTGTTTCCAAACTCTAATTTGGAATGGGACACCTTCCCTTTACCTTTCTTCGCCTTTCTAGCCAAGGCACAAGTCTCCTCATTATCATTGTTTGATGAGGATCCATCTCTGGTGCTCCGTTGAATCTCTTCTTGTACCAAGTCGGACCATAAGCACTCCCACTCTGATACCTTCTCCCTCCAATTTGTATATTCCCAGTAGCTATGCCAGATCTTGGGAAGGCGTAGAAGTGCTAGGCTCAGCAAATCATCCTAGGAAACTATTACCCCAACACTTCCAAGATCATCTCAACATTGAGTGAACTTCGTCAATTATTGTTAGATTGTGTCACTCTTCTCCATATTGATATTTTTGAGCTTGTCTTCCATTGCCATCTTCCTGTGGTCCTTGCTATTATGAAAAATTTCTATTAAGACCATAAAAATAGCATATGTAGTTTCATTTCCATGGATATTCGAGATAATATGATATAGAGATCCTTCTAATAATATCCTTCTCGCCTTTGCTACATTCTTCTTCCAAGCATCAAGAAGTTGAGAATTTGCTGCTGCGATTTGGGGAATATCACTGTCTATGAATGCCTTCAGTCTGTTGTCCTCTAGAACCTCCTACATCCTTTCCTTCCATGCTATTTAATTCTAATTACCCTCAATGGAATATTTGAGTCTCAAGCCATTGAAACACATCTTGATCTTTCATTGATCCTAAAGAATAAATCTGCAAATTCGACGTACCTGTTAAAAAAAAACTGTGGTTCTTCTCTTATATTGTGATTCTTGTTCTGATACCATATAGAAATTATGCAAAAGGATTCAACTGATATACTAAAACAAAAGACTGAATCATTTTACAAATTTTGGAAACAAATTTCGATCACACAATCACATAACAAGTAAGATAACTAATTATCAATCGCACAACACAAGACTTATCTAGGGAAATACTTAGCTAAAAACCCTGATATCTATATATTGCATAAATTCAAGAACATGAAAAAATACAATGTTATTTCTCTTCTTGAGAAGCCTCTGCACTATGCTCTTTGTCTC
This sequence comes from Pinus albicaulis, assembly GCA_034641835.2. Classification (NCBI taxonomy): domain Eukaryota; kingdom Viridiplantae; phylum Streptophyta; class Pinopsida; order Pinales; family Pinaceae; genus Pinus; species Pinus albicaulis. The sequence continues at coordinate 1,134,238,667 of CM076575.1, read as the reverse complement.
ACTTTGATCTAGGGAAAACCACTCTAATACTTAACCAATTCCAAGCCTCTGTATGACCAACCTTGCTTACGCATTCCTAGAGGAATTGTGGCCCTATGATAAGGAAATTCCCAACAAATGATTGCGCAATTCCTTCAAGGAAGCGTGATGTCCTCATGCATGAATTTCATTATTTTCTAATTATATAACTAATATTTATTTTCCCTTTAGCAACAATCTCAACACGACGTTCCTTAAAAATGGCATGTAACAACTATCTATAGCAAATTATTAGTTAATTGATTGATCACTACTTGTGAATTAAATCATATATAATTCACTGAACCTATAACTAGTTCATCTCTCAGTTAGAACTAGTTAAATTGATTTTAACTCAAATAATCGAGTTAGTTAATTACAACTCACAAATAATTGTAACTAGACCCCCTAAAACTTAGGAAGAAGTCCACATGCCTCCAGTGTGACCTCTAATTCGAATTAACTAAGTTAACTAAGTTGTCATGACTTAGTTAACACTTACAAGTTGTTATGAGATGAAATTACAATTTCTCTTCTAATTTAATTAAGGTAAAATTAAATCAAAAGCCCCCTTTGGGATACCATTTCTTGGTGCCATTTAAACAATGATGATGTCAACCATGGGGGGCGATTCAACATTTTTGTAGTAAAAAGGTTAAATAAATAAATAAATAAATTTTCAACTCATATTTTCAACTTATCTCCCTACCATTTTACTCAAATTTTCAGTGGGAGCACTCATTGGATGTGGAATTTAATTTTTCACTCGATGAGTACCCATGTTGCATACCCTTGATGGACCCTACTACACGGAAAATGTGAAATACATGAAGAAACATGATGGACCATATTAAACACTAAGATTAATATTATAAACCTTAGGATTGATATTAAACACAAGGAATATAAACCATAAGATTAATATTATAAATCCAACAAATTATAAAACTAAATGATTAATATTATAAGTCCAAAGGATTATAAACCTTAGGATTAATATTATAAACCTTTATATATTATTATACATATTATTGATTAAAATTATAAACCTAAGGGACTACTGATATTATAAACCCAAACGATGAATAATATTATGAACTCAATGGATTAATAAAGCTAAGGGATTAATAATATAAACCAAAGGGATAATAAACTTAAGGAAATAATATTAAACCCTAGGATTTAAATTATAAACCTAAAGGATTAATATTACAAACACTTGGGATGAAGAAACTAAACCTTAGGCATTAGAATGAAGAACTCAATGGAATTAATATTATAAACCCTTACAAATTGTATTATAAACCAACAAGATTAATAAATCAAAGTGATTAACAGTATAAAACCAATTTATTATTAATATTATAAACTCAAGGGATACATACTATAAACTCACAAGATTAATAAATCTAATGGATTATTAATATTATAAACCCAAGGGATTATAAACGGGTAAAAACACAAAGGTGGGTTACACTTTTGTGAGAAACGCGGGCGGAAAATTCATTTTTCCAACATTTCGGCCAAGCTTTTTAAATTAGTTCAGTCGAACTCATTCTGCCATTGACATTGACAATGTATTGATAGAGTGGGTAAATAGATTTTTGGCCTTAGATGGGAAAACCGATAATCGAAGTTCAGCTGAACTATTAGTTCGGCCGGACTATTAGTTCGGCCAAAATTTTGAACAAAATTCGACTGGAATTTTTATTATAAATATATCAGCCCATAGACCTCGAGAGGTTTTGGGTTTGTTACTGTTTGGTTGTTACCGTTGTTTGATATTTCTTGTTAGTAGTTGCACTGGTGTTTGTTGTTGCAAGGGCGAGGTGTTTGTTGTTGAAGGGGCGAGGAGGTGAGAACCTTCTACCTGTGTTTCCTTTTTTTCTTTTTCTTTTTGTCCGTTTTAATGCTTTTTCTATTTTTTTGTTCACAGGTTCAATGATCTTTGTCCTCGTTGTGGCCTTCTTGCTGTCACTTTTTGTCATTGCAGCATGCCTCGTCGTCGTCTTTGTCTCCAGATAGAAGAAAAAACTCAACCTAATGTCTGTTTGACTACTCTTTTACCTACAAATTAAATGAAATGAAAAAAATTGATAACGTCTGTCAGTTTTTTGTTATTTCTCTGCTAAAAAAACTCTTGGTTTTATTGTAATTGAGATTTTTTTATTGTAATTTAGAATTCACATATATTTCACATCTATTTTTGTTTTTGTTTCTGATTGTTTTCCTAGTTTAAGAGGAGATCCAGGGGATAAAAAGGGATTGTTTTTGTTTTCAAACTCTGTACATCTGAGATAGTGTTTACTTTATACATGTTTTTTTGTGTAAAAATCAGCTAAAATACTGGTTTGACTCCTGTTTAGGGTTGTCTTTCCCCTTCATGGGAAGCCAGGGGGTAAACACAACTGCATTGTCTTTAAAAACTTGTTATGGCTAGCGAAAACAGTGGCACTGGTTTCCTTATACCTGGAGACTATGTTTTTCTTCCAATTTTGTCTGAGGAGAAAACATACAGTTTCTTTGAATGCCTATGGTCATATACTATGTGTACAAAAATTGTTATGGCTAGCAGAAACAGTGGCACTGGTTTCCTTATACCTGCAAACTCTATGTTTTTCTTCCATCTCTATATGAAGAGAAAACATACAGTTTCTTTGAATGCCTATGGGCATATACTATGTATACAAGCCGTCCAATCCTAAAAATAATATGATTTAGAAGCTGTTTGATTGTGTATAATGGATTGAAATGGATAAATGTGGTTGATTCATGTTGTACATAAGAGATTGTTTGATTCTTAGATATCAGTTTTCCTCAAATAATTGAAAACAATGTGTTATGTTTTCTTTTTGATGGAGAAACCTCACTGCCTTTTTATTAGTATTTAGAACCCAGCCTTTGGGCTCTTATTTATATATATTATATCCTATTTATACAAGTTATATATTTAGATAAGTTATACCTTTATATCAGTTAGATGGGGATATTATTTATAACAATTACTATTTGCAGAACATGTTTAGAAAAGGTTTAGACAGACATACAGAGAGTTTAGGACAAAAAGACATGTAACTATCCTGTTAGAATTTGTGCTTTACATCAAATGACATTTTGAACAAGGTTTAGGGAATCCAGACTCGTAGACTTACTATTTGTTTAATTGTGTACAATAGATTGAATTGTGTACAATGGATTGATTCAACCTCTACATATCTAATATCTTTGTTCTTTCCTTCAACCTCTGCAGATCTAATATCTCTGTGTTCTTCTTATGAGCACCAAATCACACCTCTGTTCTTTCTTAAGCTTGTAGGTTGTATTTGTGTTTTGTTGCTTCCTCAGACCTTTGTTATATTGTCTTTGTCTTTCAGCAGAGTGTTTAATTGTGTACAATGGTTTAAAATGGCTAAATATGGTTGATTCATGTGTACATAAGAGCTTGTTTGATTCTTAGACATAACTTTTCCTTAAAGAATTTAAAACAATGTTCTTTCCTTCAACCTCTACAGATCTAATACATCTATTCTTTCCTTCAACCTCTGCAGATCTAATATATATGTTATTTCCTTGAACTTCTGCAGATCTAATAACTCCGTGTTCTTTTTATCAGCACCAACTCATAGCTTTGTTCTTTCTTAAGCTTGTAGGTTGTATTTGTGTTATGTTGCTTCCTCAGACCTTTGTTATATTGTCTTTTTCTTTCAGCAGAGTGTTTAATTGTGTACAATGGATTGAAATGGCTAAATATGGTTGATTCATGTGTACATAAGAGCTTGTTTGATTCTTAGGTATCAATTTTCCTCAAAGAATTGAAAACAATGTGTTATCTTTTCTTTTTGATGGAGAAACCTCGCTGCCTTTTTATTAGTATTTAGAACCCAACCTTTGGGCTCATATTTATATATGTTATATCTTCTTTATACAAGTTAGATATTTGGATAAGTGATACCTTTATATCAGTTAGATGGGGATATTATTTATAACAATTACTATATGCAGAACATGTTCAGAAAAGGTTTAGACAAACATACAGAGAGTTTATTACAGAAAGACCCGTCACCACCCTCTTAAAATCCATAATTTACATCAAATGACAATTTGAACAAGGTGTAGGGAATTTAGACCCATAGACTTATTGTTTTTTTAATTGTGTACAATGGATTGAAATGGCTAAATATGGTTGATTCATGTGTATGTAAGAGCTTGTTTGATTCTTAGATATCACTTTTCCTCAAAGAATTGAAAACAATGTGTTATAGGATGGGTTTTTATAGCTTCCTTATTGTATATTTCCTATACTAAGATGCACACAAAATTTCTTCTAACTTTTTATAGAAGTGAAAAATGATTGATTCCTTATAAGTTGATATAATTACATTGGATACCTTTTATAGTGGCTGGAAAAATGAATTCTAGAAATACATATGAAGTGAAATTGAATGGTATTCTATGAAAAAGGTGAAATGCATGTTGAATATAGTTTATCATTTTATTCATTTGGAGGCATGATGTTAATAAGAATGATTGATAGAAATGGTTTATTAAAGTAATGAAGACCCTTGGCTTCTTACCATAATACTACTATAGTTTTTCCACTGTATTCATATTTATGTCGATGCTACTTATTACCATAATGCTACTATATTCTTTCCAATGTATTCATATTTATGTCGATGCTAACTATTTTTTATTAATGTACCTAAATTTACACCTTCCATGATGCCTCCTCTCCTAGTGTTGTCATTTACTTTTCTAATCTTGTAAAATGTTAAAAGTGGAGTGTTTTATGATGTAATGGATATTAATAATCTAGATTATATATTTAGTGATATGATGATAGTGTGTAGGTTGATGTTCAAGTTGTAAAATTCTTGAACATATCAAGGATGAATGATAGTACAAGCCAAAAATGACATTAAATTATAAAATTTAAATGATTATAAAATTTTGCACCTTCCATGATGGTTCCTCTCCTAGTTTTTCATTTACTTTTCTAATCTTATAAAACGTTGAAATTTACTTTACTTTTCTCCGAAAAACTCATCAAGGTGTGACTTTTGACATAACTTCATCAAACACTACCACTAGTTGTTTTAGTAAGTGCATAAAATAATTTTTCAGACTTTAAGGAAAACTTTAAGGGATACTATGTATATGTCATTTCTCTCATAAACTTTAAGGAAAACTTTAATGATAACCATGTACATACATGTAATTTCTCATATAAACTCAAGGCAAACTTTAAGGATAACCATATTCATGTCATTTCTATGTCATTTCTCCCATAAACGTTAAGGAAAAATTTAAGGATAACCATGTACATGTCATTTCTATGTAATTTCTCCCATAAAATTTAAGGCAAACTTTAAGGATAACCATGTACATGCATGTCATTTCTCCCATTTCTCCCATAAACTCAAGGCCAACTTTAAGAATAACCTTGTACATGTCATTTCAAGGAAAAATTTAAGGACAGCCATGTACATGTCATTTCTTCAATAAACTTTAAGGCATTTGCTAGTGTTTTCGGAACCATGTACATGTCATTTCTATGTCAATTATCCCATAAAATTTAAGGAAAATTTTAAGGCAAAACATATACATACATTTCATTTCTTCAATAAAATTTAATTCAAACTTTAAGGCATGCCATTTCTATGTCATTTGTCTGTCATTTCTATGTCATTTCTCCCATAAACTATAAGGAAAAATTTAAGGCAAACCATGTACATGTCATTTCTCCCTTAAACTCTAGGCAAGGAAAAATTTAAGGCATGTCATTTCTCGATGTGATTTCTCCGATAAAATTTAAGGAAAACTTTAAGGAAAACCATGCACATGTCATTTCTCCCACAAACTCAAAGCTTTCTCCCATAAAATCAAAGAATACTTTAAGGCCTAAAAAACTTGATGAGAACCTAAAGTGGCTGAACTTATATAGGATTTGAATCACTCTGTTGAATGTTAACTTCTACAAGTTCTAAAGGCAGAGTCTGTAAAGGGCCAGGTAGCCTCTGGATCTCATCCTTTCTCAAAGGTGACATATCCAGTAAATTCCCCTACAGTCAATCTCTGGAACATATCTAAATAGAAGTTCTTATTATAATATTCACTTTTGTACATGCCATTTCTCCCATAAACTATAAGGAATCTTCTAGTGTTTTTGGAACCATGTACATGTCATTTGTCCCAAAAAGTTTAAGGCAAACCATGTACATGTGTCATTTCTCCCATAAACTTGGCAAACTTTAAGGATAACCATGTACATACATTTGATTTCTTCCATTTCTCCTATAGAATTTGCTATTGTTTTTGGAACCATGTACATGTCATTTCTATGTCATCTCTCCCATACAATTTAAGAAAAACCATATACATGTGTCATTTTTCCTATACATGTCATTTCTCCCATAAACTTGGAAAAATTTAAGGATAACCATGTACATACATGTCATTTATATCATTTCTCCCATAAACTCAAGGAAAACTTTAAGGATAACCATATACATGTCATTTCTATGTCATTTCTCCCATAAACTTTAAGGAAAACTTTAAGGATAACCATGTACATACATTTCATTCCTCCCATTTCTCCCATAAACTCAAGGTCAACTTTAAGGATAACCATGTAACTGTCATTTCAAGGAAAACTTTAAGGAAAACCATGTACATGTCATTTCTCCAATAAACTTTAAGGAATTTTCTAGTGTTTTTGGAGCCATGTACATGTCATTTATATGTCATTTCTCCAATAAAATTTAAGGCAAACCATGTACATACATGTCATTTCTCCCATAAACATTAAGGCATATCATTTCTATGTCATTTCTTTGTCATTTCTATGTCATTTCTCCCATAAAATATAAGGAAAACTTAAAGGCAAACCATGTACATGTAATTTTTCCCTTAAACTCTAAGCAAGTCAAATTTTAAGGCATGTCATTTCTAGATGTGATTTCTCCCATAAACTTTAAGTCAAACTTTAAGGAAAACCATGCACATGTAATTTCTCCCACAAACTCAAGGCTTTCTCCCATAAACTCAAGACAAACTTTAAGGCCTAAAAACCTTGGTGAGAACCTAAAGTGGTTGCACTTCTATAGAATTTGAGTCACTCTGTTGAGTGTTAACTTCTACAAGTTCTAAAGGTAGAGTTTGTAAAGGGTCAGGTAGCCTCGAGATCTCATCCTTTCACAAAGGTGACATATCCAATAAATGCCCCTACAGTCAATCTCTGGAATAGATCTAAATAGAGGTTCTTCATTTTAATATCTATTTCTATACATGCCATTTCTCCCATAAACTTTAAGGCATTTGCTAGCTTTTTTGGAACCATGTACATGTCATTTCTATGTCATTTCTCCTATAAATTTTAAGGTAAACCATGAACATGTGTAATTTCTCCCATACATGTCATATATCCCATAGAATTTAGGGAAAACTTTAAATCATGTCATTTCTATGTCATTTATCTCTCATTTCTCCATAAAATATAAGGAAAAATTTAAGGAAAACCATGTACATGTCATTTCTCCCTTAAACTCTAGGCGAGGCAAAATTTAATGCATCTCATTTCTAGATGTGATTTCTCCCATAAACTTTAAGGCAACTTTAAGGCAAAATATGCACATGTCACTTCTTCCATAAACTCAAGGCAAACTTTAAGGCCTAAAAACCTTGGTGAGAACATAAAGTGGTTGAACTTCTATAGGATTTGAGTCACTTTATCGAGTGTTAACTTCTACAAGTTCTAAAGCTAGAGTCTGTAAAGGGCCAGGTAGGCTCTGTATCTCATCCTTTCTCAAAGGTGACATATCCAATAAATTCCCCTATAGTCAATCTCTGGAACAGATCTAAATAGAAGTTATTCATTGTAATATCCATTTCTGTACATGCCATTTCTCCCATAAACTTTAAGGAATTTTCTATTTTTTTTGGAACCATGTACATGTCATTTATATGTCATTTCTCCCAAAAATGTTATGGAAAACCATGCACATGTGTCATTTCTCGCATAAAATTTCAGGCAAAATTTAAAGCATGTCATTTCTATGTCATTTCTCTATCATTTCTATGTCATTTCACCGATAAACTATAAGGAAAACTTTAAGGAAAACATGTACATGTCATTTCTCCCTTAAACTCTAGACAAGGAAAAATTTAAGGCATGTCATTTCTAGATGTGATTTCTCCCTTAAAAATTAAGGAAAACCATGCACATGTCATTTCTCCCATGCATTTGCAATAAATGTTAATTTAATGTATTTTATCGAATTTTTTTTTAAGGGATAAAAAAACCCACTAAACATGGTTGAAAAATGGACATTATGCATAAATGTTTCTTGCTATCCCAACCCAGGGAAAGCAGTGATTACATATGTGCTTCAATATTGCGACTAACAAGGTCCTCCAAAGGAAAATAAATATACCAGGAAGAAAAACAAACAACGAGGCATATTATATTGCATTGTTAGAAGGCATGTGAACAACTAGAGAGTATGGATCAAATGGATTTGTAGTTTTCACCAATTCTAAACTTGTGTGCAACCAGATGAAATGCGTGTACGAAGTTAAGAAGGAGAGGCTAAAACAACTACATGGAAAAGAAAACAGTATTGTTAGCCAAATTCAATTTTTTAGTATAAGACATTGTGAAAATGTTAATAAGATGTATGGTGATCTACTGTGTGGGGAAATTTCAATTCAAGATTCATATATCAAAGATGAATTAATAGATGAATTAGTATCGCGGAAATTCCAATTCAAGATTCATCTGTCAAATATGAATTAGTGTTGAAACGCTCTCCTTCAAAAATTCAAGATTCATCTCTCAAAGATGAATTAATGTTGAGATAATATCCTTCAAAATTAATTGATGGACATTGTAACATATCGTTGATATGTGTGTGTTTTTTACTTATAAATGTGTCATTTTTAATGACCATGTGCTTTTTTCAACTATATACCAAGTGTGCTCCCACCATGTAAAGTGCAACTTGGTGAACTTCACATTTTTATAAAATTAAAATGTGAGGACTTCAACAAATTTTTGTTTAAATTTAGTTTCACACCTGAATTAGTGCTTTGAAAGTTGTACATAATTTGTGTACATTAAATTACATTAATTTTTTGAAATATTTTGAATTTAGTTTAAATAGTAATTTAAAAATAATTGTAAATTTCCACTGTAGATATATCCATATATATCATGGAGGATGAAAGGCGAAGATCAATAGAATCCCATGTCTCTATGAGAGAGAGGATCATGGATCCAGGGGTTCATGGTATTTAAATATAATCTTATCTCCATACATACATGTGTGTACATATGGAATTGATTTTTTTATCAATTTTGTGAATTAAATTAGTTTTTAATAAGTTTTATCTTTTATTTTTTAGGAGTTAGGAGGACAAGGGTGTCTACACCATCAATGGAGCATGGCCATGGTTCATGAAATCATGGTATGGTTAATGCAATTTAATAAATGAAAATGTTCATGTATGTATATGTAAGAATGTATTTTTGAATTGATTATAAATTCATACTTTTTTATGAATCTTCCCTCTCGTCTCGTCAAGTTGGTGTTGGTACACATTCCCTTAGAGGGCCATCAATACGTGGTGTCCAATTGCATGAGGGTGGTGATATGAATTTCCCCAGAGGCAAAACTTCGGATGGTCGTGTTGGTTCTCAACAAATCCGTGGTTGTTTTGGTTCTCAACAGTCTTAGGGTGGGCAAGATGCTAGCCAACCATATCGAGGTGGCCATCAATCTCAATATTAATTTCATTCAATTTGTACAATTTTTTTTACATATTTTTTTAATATACAAAATTTTATAGATTGATTTAGAGGGTGAAAATTTTGCTCCAAATGTTGCTCGAAAAAGACATAGGACAGAACACATCATTCAAGAATAAGGTTTTACACCAACCACGACTTATCCGTCTAACATTTATGATATACCTTGGGAATCAAACATGCAGCAATGCACCTTACAAAGGTGTCAACATCTTGATTCAAAATTGAAGAAAGATCTTGTGTCTTTGAAACTCCCTGCTGAGAGTAGAGAAAACTTTGAAATAGTTACTCACTCTTTAATCGAACTAATAGATGTGTACCTAAAGCTTGGGCCAACCACTAATACTATTGTAGAAGTGATGAGAAAAATAAAGGAAACAGTGATGGGTCCCGATACATGAGAGGTTGTTAAAGAAAGATTTACAACATAAATGGCCAAGTCTATGTTTAATTTCATAGAAGGGCTGAAAAGAAATATGCTAAAGGTGTAATATTTCAAGCACTCTGATATAGCTGGCCATTTGTATGATGGGCACCTTACTGCCTATGGAAGACTCCCATGGAACGATGAGCGTCTGCTTTATTTTGAAAAATTATTTTATGCAGAATTATTTTTTGGAATGAAACCCAATTATAATGACCTTCCCTCTGAATTTTTTGGTCCTGAGAAAGGTCTATTGTGTGACCATAGGGGTGCTAAGCATTATGTTGAGTTGCCTCGCGGTGAGCCTCCATGGGTTAGTCGACCTCTTCGTGTCGAAACTTTGCGGTCAGAGATGGATGCCACTTCTCAAATTAGTCGAGAAGCAAGGGATGCCATCATTGACAATGTTCAGAGTGGAATGGGTGGAGTTGATGTTTGTCTGAATCGAAAAAGAGCACAAGATAATGCACGTGATAATTTTTTGTATCATACAAATGAAGAGATAGACAACATGAGTGTTGAAGATGTCAGAACATATGCATATAATTTTCGCAATGGTTAGTAGGACCTAATTATTCATGAGCAAGAGGGCATGGGATTGATATGTGTTAATGGCTAGGGTGATTATTTTAACACATGTAAAATTTGTAATAAATACATATATACATACATTTATTTGTATATATTAATCTAACAAAAATGTATCATTATATATGTTAACACCATTTGCAGGTCTCACGCTTGATGAGCGATGATGTTAATATCACGATCAGAGCCTCTGTTCACACAATCAAGATGGTTCTCACCATAAAGATGATATGTTGTCACATGTTAGTATTTTTTAAGTGAACATGATGATGTACAATTATTTTTTATCTATTATTATATATATTGAAACATGATGACATATTTTTAAAATAAATAATTGTTCACACATGTACATGTATATATAATTAAATGTTAATAGATTCTAATTCCGTCTGACGATTTTTGGGATGGAGGTGTCAAATCCACCATCACAAGTATGAACAATTTTTTACTTTTCAATATGTTTTTAAGTTATATATTGCACCTCAAAATTTCCATTAAAAAATGAGATCTCTAGATCTTGAGTTATTTTACAATTTTAAATTTTTCAGATTTTAGGTTTTTGGAGATTTTCTTTCGAAGCCACCATTAGGAGATGTGCCAGATCCAACATCACAAGTATTCAATTTTTCACTTAAATATGCTTAAGTTATAAGTTATAAATTGAAGTTCAAAAGTTTTATTACAAATTGATATCTAGATCTTGAGTTATTTTATACTTCTAAATTTTTTGAATTTTAGGTTCTTGGATATGATTTCCCTTCTCCACGAACTCTAGCGATGGAGTGCATGATGGAGATAGGAACATCCACACCATTTGAACCATTTGAACAAGATGTCTAACTTTTTTTTAATATTATTGAAAAATAGTTTATATATGCATTTTAATTTGAAATATATATATATATATATATATATATATATATATATATATATATATATATATATATATATATATATATATATATATATATATATATATATATATATCTGTGGAATATGTTCTTGTGAAGGAATTTTTAATGGACGAGCAATAAAACACAATGGAGATGGAACCACATGAGGTATTGCATGATTTTTTTTTTCATTTTGCTTTTTTACATGAAGTTCTATATTCTCATTAAATTTTAAAACATTAAATCTTAATGTTTGTACACATTGTGTACGGGTTCCCCATGCTTCACAGGATAGCATGAGGATCATGACTTTGTTGGCAAAGACACTAGATCCATCTGTATTTGATGGATCATGCACATTTGTTCAACATTATATTCAAGATAGATCTAGTCTTAAATTTACTTTTTTATATATATTCTTATCTATGCAGTATATTTACTTTTCTATGCAATTTGATACTTGTAACACTATACATTGAACTAGATATATACTAGAAATATATATTTGCTTTTACTGTTCATGTGAGATACAAATTTTGGACATATTTTACTGTTTGGATATATAGTTTTAAACTACATTTACTTTTATGAGAATGATTTTAAATTTTGGATAGTTACATTTGGCATGTGATCACATGTTGTGATATATAATGTTTTGTTTTTAAAACTCAAGTTGTCATTTTATTTTTTAAATATAAAATGAGTCTAGATGGAGATTTAAAATTACAAAACACATGTACATGTGTGTATATTTTGGATAGTTGAACTACATTTGGCATGTGATCACATGTTGTGATATAATATTTTGTTTTTGAAACTGAAGTTGTCATTTTATTTGTTAAATATAAAATTGAAATCTAGATGGAAATTTCAAATTTTACAAAACACATGTATATTTGGGAAACTTCAACTACATTTGGCATGTGATCTCATGTTGTGATATAATGTTCTCTTTTTAAATTGGATAGTTCAACTACATTTGACATGTGATCTCATGTTGTGATATAATGTTTTGTTTTTAAAACTCAAGTTTTCATTTTATTTGTTAAATATAAAATGAATCTCTAGATGGAAATTTCAAATTACATTTTCACAATGTGTATATTTTGGATGGTTGAACTACATTTGGCATGTGATTGTGATATAATGTTTTGTTTTTAAAAATTTGTCATTTTATAAATTTGTAAAATATAAATGGATCTCTCTAGATGGAAATTTCAAATTACAAACCATGTATGTACATGTGTATATTTTGGATCTATTTGAACTAAATTTGACATGTAATCACATGTTGTGATGTAATGTTTTCTTTTTAAAATTCAAGTCGTCATTTTATTTGTTAAATATAAAATGAATCTCTAGATGGAAATTTCAAATTACATTTTCACAATGTGTATATTTTGGATGGCTGAACTACATTTGGCATGTGATTGTGATATAATGTTTTGTTTTTAAAATTCACGTTGTCATTTTATAAAATTGTTAAAAATATAAAATGAATCTCTCTAGATGGAAATTTTGAATTACAAACCATGTATATATGTGTATATTTTGGATAATTGAACTACATTTTGCATTTGATCACATGTTGTGATATAATGTTTTGTTTTTAAAATTCAAGTTGTCATTTTATAAACTTGTTATAAATATAAAATGAATCTCTCTAGATGGAAATTTTGAATTACAAACCATGTATACATGTGTATATTTTGGATAGTTGAACTACATTTGACATGTGATCACATGTTGCGATATAATGTTTTGTTTTTAAAACTGAAGTTTCGGATTGTTGAACTACACTTGGCATGTGATTGTGATATAATGTTTTGTTTTTAAAATTCAAGTTGTCATTTTATAAACTTGTTAAAAATATAAAATGAATCTCTTTAGATGTAAATTTCAAATTACAAACCATGTATACCTGTGTATATTTTGGATAGTTGAACTACATTTGGCATGTGATCACATGTTTTGATATAATGTTTCGTTTTTAAAACTCAAGTTGTCACTATATTTGTTAAATATAAAATGAGGTTGGGATGTACATAAAGTGTGAATGTTATATAATTTTAGCACATGTATGTATCTATTATTTAGGTGATATTTAAGTACAATATATATCGATGTTTTAAAATCTAAAAAAAATCATAGAATGTAGAGGTCAGAAGCCATACCATGGCCCCGCGCCAGTGACAGAAACCCATTATAGGCAGCTATAGAGGCGTGTTTTTAGGCAGCTCTCACCGTGGCAACGACCAATGATTGGAATCCACTGAGGGATCTATATCTTATAGCCATGAGTTGTTGGTTCCTTTAGCATTTGATAACATTCATGGGGAGAATTTTTTGCCTTCAGAGAAGCCCAAGGGTAGAAGGGGCAGGAAATCCACTATTACGCAATTTGTGAAACCTTTACCCAGGAAAACCAACCTGCTTCTAGGTTATGAGCCCATGATGAAGGAGATATGTGATTGGGTTGTGGACTTGGACGGTGTCTAGACCAGAAATTATGATGTGGAGTACCCAGTCGCTCCCATTTTCCATGTGACCCCTCTGAAGCCTCCTCGGATTCCCACAGCTGAGGAGGAAGCCATTGCTAGAGAATACAAGTGCCTGATAGAGGAAGAGGACCATGTGATGGATGAAGATGAATGAACTTCATGATTGTCACCTCAGGATATACTTCAGCTCTTTTGCTTTTATATGGGCCACTGAATATTTTGTATTAAAAGACTAGATGACACTCTTAAGGGGTTGGTTTCCTCCTTTGAGGCAGCCCCAAACTTGGTTTATTTTGAACACTACCAAGGCAGGGATAGGCTAAGCACTGCTCTCCATCTCTTCCCATTGCCTCTATATAGTTTTAGACCAAGTTACAAACAAAAAAGTGTTCACATGAATATATGTACATGAAAATGCTTGAAGTACATGTTTGAATATATGTTAAAATGATTGAAGTGCGATACATATTGATGTATATATCTAAAAACAATCATAAGATTCTAGGTGTTCTTAATGTGTCAAACAATCATAAAATTTTAAAATTGCATTCTAGAACATATATATCCAATACACAACATTTTTCATTAATGCACATATAAAAGCTACTTTCAGTAGATAGTAAACTGGAAATTACAAAACATGTACCACACATTTTTCATTGAAGAATGAATATTATAATTTAATTTTAATAGACACATGTCTAAAAAAATCGTGCAACTTCAAATTTTCATTATATCAACTATGCCAGATAGACAGATTTGACATTATGACAAATTTTACCAGAGAATGTATGAAATCATTTAGACCAGATAATCTAGACATGTGTATTGGTACACGTGTATAAATTACTCGTGTGCATGTACCAAAATAATGTACATGTGAAAACACTTGTACATATAACATAAAAAGGAAGTTCAATTTTTAGTTGAGTTCTGGAAGTTTTAAAAGATGAATCCAAAGGGAAGAAATTGTTGGGCAGTTCAATCAAAGAAATTCCAATGGAATGCCATCTTCAATGACCCATTCATGATCGGCTTTTGAAATTTTCTATTTCTTAATTTTTCGTTTCTTTCTTTCATTGAACTTTTATCAACTTTATGTGTGCTGCACACACCAAGTGACTATATTGACAACTTATGACATCAGGTGCATAGTCTTTAAAGTAAACAAACCCCCGACTTTGATTAGTTTGTCTGAAAAAATAACCTTTCAGTATAATAGACCCTCTGTCATATGTAAATCTGTGATCATAATAGTTTTGTAATAATTTCATCTTTCATTCAGTGCAACACATCAAATAATACTTCACATTTTCATTGTTCATAGTAGGTGCAATTATAGCAAAAACATCTCATGCACAATAAAAAAAACTTATGTATTTAAATTTAGATCATAACTAACATGAAAAATTAACATTAAAATTAACATGCGTACTTTATTTTATTATCTATTTCTAGATCTCTATCATTTGAAAGCAATTGAAATGTTACCTTCTCTAACAAGATCAGAAACTCATTCACCATCAGATGATATTGTAGTCTCCTCTAATTACATTTCTTCAAAGCTTGCAATGGAAATTTTCCCCTTTGTATTTAGTTATGTATGTTGTCAATCTTTTACATACATTTTGTTTTCACAAACATCATTGGATTCTGTGTTTTCTATGCAAACATGAAAAAAACAAAAATATTTTATTTAATCCAATGCAAACACATTTGTGGGCAACTTTGTTTTAATTGAATGCAATTTTTGAGTCCCTTTTATTGTTTCAACGTCATCTCCAATCGCTCTATCTACATCTTTGACCCAAATATGCCAAAAAAACCTATATGGAAAATTCAAAGAAGAATATAAATATGATATTGAAATACCATCGAAGATATAATCATTGTGATAAATGTATTGTTTAAAATTAGAAATCCAATAAATAAATTGAATGTACCTTTGTAGTTCCCTTGATCAGTTAGTCTCATGGCTTAGTGCAGTGATGCACCATTCAACAAATTCTTCAGCTGAGACAAGTCGGTTTTCATAGTGGTGATATCTTCGAAGTGATCATTTTATGCATGCCCCTATATCGTCATGTTCTCCTTTTCCATGAACAGTCTCAAAGAAATTCCAACAATGTTTAATGCGGGCTTTCATATGAAGACGACACAACCAAAAGAATGATCATGAAGATTTGAATTGACCTGCGCATCCATCTGACCATATCCAATGTTCATTTAATTTTATTCCACGACTTTTCAAGGAGTCATAAATCTTTTCAAAACAGTGTTGTACAAGATTATGTATCATGTGTATGATCGTCACTGATATAAAAGACGATTTTCACTGGTGCTTTCTATATGATCAAGATTTTGTTAAACATGTCTATATATATAATATGGATGAGTATGGAGACTTGGTCAGAATGATAGTATTCACTCTGAATTTATTTTTGTGGAACAAATGTGTAGTTTTCTACAAAATCAACTACTGACAAAATGGTCCCTAGTGGAAAAACATCACGTGATTTTTTGAATTGTAGGTCCTTCCATCGAGCTATATGGGAATGCTTGGTGTATTTATAATTTTTCGCCTCAAACTTTCTAAAAAAATCTATCACAAAAAATTCTTCTTCTTGTAAATCAATTCTTTTAGCACTTGTAGTACTACTTGAACCTTGAATTGATGTATGGATATATTCATATCTCTTCCATTTCACTTTCATGTTGGACAATTATTGATCATTTATATCAGTACGATATTTGTTTTAAAATTTAGTCAAGTTTCGACAATAATCGCATATTTTTATCACCAACACATTTCTTTTGATAAAATCATTCATGGAATTCTCTTCCACATAGACTTTGAGATACAAAATCATGGATAGTGGAAGGAGGAGGTGAATCATTCCAAAACAAATTACCAAAATTAAGGAATGTGTCATAATATAACTGAAATTCCACATGATAACGACAATAACAAGTGTTGCGTATGGTGATAGGTTTTACATACCATGGTTTTTGTTGCACAAAATCACTTATTGAGACATCAATTTCACGATTCTCTTCTTTGAATTTTTTGAACAACTCTATCAGAGTCGTTTCCAAGAAATGTTTTAGATGTTCTTCATACTAATTTCGTGTTATTATTCTTCACATCACATCCCTTGCTTTTGGTGAAACACATGAATTTTTCATCCAATATTCATACATTATTTTTTTAACATTTTCTCAGGGTCTATCTTTGTATGGTTTCCTACAAATACTGTCCAACAAGCGAGTTCACCATTTACATATATTTGCAACCGAAATTTCTGATGTTTGTGCAAAGTTTTTTGTGAGGTTCCTAATGTTCGCGCCATAGATTTTACGAAATGATTCTCTTTAGTACTTGATGACACCATTTCCATATGTATTACTCTACGTGCATCTGAAAAAAAAAAATCTTTCTACATATTCTAATTGAATTTAGATCACTATTTATATTTTGTATCACATTTTCCTTCATTTTTTAATCTTTTGTTGATTTTTGAATACCCAATAAAGTCATAGCTTCTTTTAATTTTCTTGATTTTAAGAGACCTTTCAACAATTGGGCTTGAACTACCACAATTTCCTTTTTGAAAAACGAATAAATAATGCGATTAACATGATATCATATAACATGGTTAGATTTTTTATCTCCATATATGTGAGTGCCAACATTTTCTAACATCTCATCATCGATATTGATTTCATCTGTACATATTTGAATTAAATGCACATAATAAGTTTATATATTCAATAAATAACTAAATTAATAAATATGTATAATCTCAATAATACATGTGCTCAACATATACACACACACACACACACACACCTGGTGATTCAATTTCTTCACTTGAATTTCTTTCAACATTTTCACCATCTTCAATCATTGGTTCAATATCTCTTTCACTTTCTCTTTCAAAATTTTGTATCTCATCATCAATGTTTTGAGGAATATCTCTCTATGTTTACATTGCAAAATATTTTTCAAATTAGTTCATCAAATAAAAATTAAGTTTCACAATTTACAGTAGGAAAATTTTAAATATCAAATCTATAATATTTAAATTTACATACCTGTTTCAACTTATAGCTGAGGTTGATTTTCCCTTTCAATATTTGAGTGTTCTTCTCTCTTTTTTTTTGCGATATTCTCTCCCATGTTCTCTATGTTCCTTGGGGTCTCTTGTTCGATCATATTTTCTCTTGCAATTCCTTCGATTTCCCATGACAATTGAGTATGAAGCTCAAAAAAATTCCTTTAAAATTTTGGACAAAAACTCAATTGAAAAAGGCATCACAAAAGATTTAATTTTAAAAAAGAAAAAAAAAAACTCATTTTAAAAATTTTTCACAAAAGACATACTTCAATCCAAAACACTTAGTTTAAAAAATCCGAGAAAAAAATGTCTTCTAAAAATGAAATGAAGCTCAAAATATTTCCTTCCAAGTCCTGCAAAAATAATTCATTTAAAAAGTTAGACAAAAACTCATTTTAAAAATCTATTATAAAAGATTTACTTCAACCCAAAATATGTACTCTAAAAAAATGTCACTTCAAAAAATACCTCCAAAAAATCTCCATTCAAAATTAAGACAAACCTCTTAAAAAATGTCACTTTAAAAAATACCTCCAAAAAAATTCCTTTGAAAATTAAGTCCAAAAACCTCTAAAAAAATTTCTTTAAAAATAAAATATCTCCAAACAATGTCCTTTGAAAATTAAGCCCAGAGATCCTCTAAAAAAACATCATTTTAAAAAATACCTCCAAAAAATGTCTTTTGAAAATTAAGTTCAAAAACCTCTATAAACAAAATACCTCCAAAAAAATGTCCTTTGAAAAATAAGCCCAAAACCTCTAAAAACAAAATACCTCCAAAAAAATGTCTTTTGAAAATTAAGCCTAAGATCTCTAAAAGCAAAATACTCCAAAACAATATCCTTTGAAAATTAAGCCCAAAAAGCATCAGAAAAATGTCTCACATACCTCCAAAAATGTCCTTTGAATATTAAGCCAAAAAGAGTCCTTCGAAAACTAAGCCCAAAAAACTTCCTTTGCAAAATCTGCCCAAATGAAGAAATGTGTGAAATTATGCGAAAATAATGAATCCTTTGACGCCTATTTATATGGTCACGAAATGATTTTTTGGAGGGGCTTCATTGAATTTTTTGGCCGACGTAAAGTCAATTAAATTTTTGGTCAAACTTTTGTAAAAACTTCGGCTGAACTTTTGTGTCGTTAGAATTGATGGGTCGTCCAGACAAAAAATTATTCGGCCGAACTTTTTCAGAAGTTCGACCGAACTAACATGTCTACAATTATGCAACAACTCATCTCTGAACACATTTCTTCAACTTTGGACTGATTAAACTCCATGAAAATTTATGAAGTAATAGTTGGAACCAAGACAATCACTTGCAGAATTCAATATAATTTCAGGAAATATAAATTTTATGGAATTTTATAAATATTTACTAATTTTAATTAATTTTATAAGAAAATGTGCGCAAACAATTTCTGAAGGACAATATGATTAAGTGAAATCAATATTATGTATCTTCCATAATACACTGTAAAAAAATTTGACAAAAATATGGTGCATTACATTGGCCCATCGTCTATGATGCGTAGTTTTTAAATTTTTAGTTTATAAATTATATGTTGAGAAATTTGTGCGAGCCGAAACATATTTAAAATATGAGTTTTTTCATATTGGATGAGTTCAAAAAATTCTAGTAATTATGATATGCAAAGTTGGTTTCATAAATATAACGAAACCGAAGTATACTATGTCTAGATTATTGTAACACATTTTGTTTCTCAAAAACACAAATATTTCAAAGCATACGCCAACGCGTTTGAACATGACATTTTATGAATCCTTTGATTGTTAAATAACACACACTCAAAGAAATGTTAAGTTGGCATATCAAATGTGTATAAAAAAAATCGAAAAAATAAGTAATAGAAAGCTAATAAAATTTCTGACAGCTTTTATTTTTATCGCAAAATGAAATTCTAAACAAAAAAATTGTTTTGGCTTGCAGAAATTTGAAGAACAGAAACAAATAATATTTTTTTCTCAAAAAAGGGCAAAAAGTGTAACCCAACTTCACATTTGCACTAAGAGATTACTACTATAATCCCAAAGGATTATAAACCCTAACATTAATATTAAGCCCTATGACTAATATTATAGACCCTAATATATTATTATATTAGGAATTATAATATATTATATTATAAGCACTCATGTTGTCAATTTTTTTAGAAAACAAAAACACCAGAATTTCATAATTTTTTATTGTCAGGGAAAATTTGATGCCTTGGTGGAAAAGACCCAAAACAACAAGCCAAAATAGTATAAATGAGTCACATTATGCTCCATTATGCAATTTTTAGTCACACTATGTCCAAGAGATAAAGCAAGGTGTAGAAATGGTCATGGTGGAATGTCAGACCTGCAAAGGATATGATGGAGAGATCAATACATAGAGAATATGCTCCCCACACATAGGCTTCGGTATTTTTTTTTTTTAATTCTTAGTTGAGAGAGGAGGTCAAAAAAATCTTGTTCCCAAATTTGAATTCCACAAAAACTGTGGTGGAGGAAGGCCACACAAAAATGTGGTTTAGTCTTAAGTAGGGTAGGAATATGCTTTCTATGATATCTTGTTAAAGACACACAAAAAATAATAGACCAATTTAGATAAACATGTGATTTCATCTTACTCACAAGATGTACATATTAATACAATTTATTAACCATTGGTTTTCATATTCCAAGAGATAACTTAGACTTTTGTTGAAATTCACTTGAGGCTTTTGGCCTTCCAATGTGCCAAGTTCATATAACCCAAGACGATTATGTTTACAACAGTTTCCCATCACATAAAATAATAAGACAACTCCCCTTTTTTTTTATCTAAAATGGTGTGAAAATAATTTTGAATTAATGGAATAGTAAATATCAATCATTTACATCCTAAATCAAATCACTATATAAAGATAAATGTTGAAAAAACAACTATTAAATTAAAAAACAATTTTAACTTATCATGTTAAAGAGAGACAAAAACTAAGACCAATTTTGAAAAACATGCTACTTCATTTTACTCACACGATGTATATATTAATACAATTTATTGACCCTTGGTTTTCATTTTCCAAGATATCGCTTGGACTTTTGTTGGCCTTCACTTGAGGATTTTGGATTTCCAATGTGCCAAATTCATATAACCCAAGAGGTATATGCGTCCAACAATTTCCCATCACATAAAATAATAAGAGAAATCATCATTTTTATTTACAATGGTGTGAAAATAATTTTGAGTTAATGGAATTGTAAATATCAATCATTTACATCCTAAAATAAATCACTATATAAATATAAATGTTGAAAAAATAACTATTAAATTAAAAAACAATTTCAACTTCGAAATTATACTTTGATTTTTTTATAGCAAACTAGTAAGTACTGAGCAACACAAACTCAACCAATTGAGCTAACCCTTTATAATATATCATAATTTCACTATTAATATAAATACTAGATTTTATTTTTATTTTTTTGTTAATATACTTTTCTAAGTAATCATAATCATTATTTATATAAATATTACATTTTATATAAATTTTAGAATATAAATTTCCAATAAATCATAACTAAAATAATAAACCAATAAGACCATTTGTTTTAAAAATAATTTTAAATTTTATCTACTCAAATTTATCTTATATAATTTTATCAGATAAATTTTAAAATATTTATAACCAAAAAAATTAAAAATAAATTATTAAATATTGAACTTTATTACAATTATTTCTTCCCATCATAATAACAACAACAATAAAACCATAATAATGAAAAATATCACAATTAAATCATAATAATGAAAAAAATTGACAATTAAATTAATGAATCAACAAATCCATTTGCACTTTAAAATAATTTCAAACATTTTTGCAATAAGCCAGAATATTGATTTCATATTAAGAATTATATGCCTCTTTCATATACATACTAGCACAACCACATTAAAAGGTTAAAATATGGCTAATATTACAAAATACTTCATTTCTATCTAACAGTGCTAAATATAAAATAATAAAAATAATATTAAAAAAAACAATTACAATAAATAATAATAATAATAATTAATATTATTGTTAATTTCTATTAATTACTATTTTATATTTAATTTATTTAATAATATTTAATTATATATTATTTAATCTTATTTAAAGATAATATTAATTAATAATAGTAGTAATATTAATTAAGAATAATAATATTAATAATAATCATAATAACAATAATTATTTAGTAGCAACAATAATTATTTTAAAATGATTATAATAATATTGAATTAGCAATAATAAAAAATTAAATATGATTGTAAATAAAATAAAGGTATCGTTAATTAGATATTATTATAATTATTTTAGAATAATTATTTTTATTACTAAATAAATATTAATAATATTAAATATTACTACTAATATTAATTAATATTGATGATGATGATGATGATGATGATGGTTAATGTCTAATGAGACCAAACTTTTGTCTATCAGACCTATAATTTTCTTAGTTCTTAATTGTCTGGCTTCTCATATTCCTTAGCGAGATTGGTGTTGTAGCTTTTTTTTTTTCTCTACAGTCTTCCAACTTCCTTTATCTTGCACCTCCTTCATCTCTTCTGATTCTTGGGACACTGGTGTCTTATCTTCGGGATCTAGGAGATTTCTTTGCTGCTAAATGGATATTTCTTTTGCACGATATTTGAATCCTCATAATTCTTGATGCTTGAGGGGATGTCAAATTCGTTTTCTTTGTTGTTGGGCGGGGCTTTCCCCCTGATTGACTTGAGGGTTGTTTCTTTCTTGCCTGATTTCTTGCGATTTAGAGTTTTCTGGAGAGTATTCTTCCTTGATGACAATGTAATGTTCCTTTTGTGCTCCTTCCCACCATATAGATCTACGGTGATTCTTTCTGGCAGAATTTTTCTGGGAGACTTTTGGGAAATTTTTGGCTAGATGACCTATCTCAAAGCAGGATCAACATCTGAAGAGGAAACTTTCATAGTCAAGTTTCTGGTTCCATACATAGTCTTTTCTTGTTAGGATTATTTAATTTTGGAAAATCAGCGTGAGTTCATTTGATCATGCATAGGTGGTTACGAGCATATTCTATATTTCTGGGAACCCTACAGTGGGAATTCCCCAGTGCATTTCCAATGGCTTTTAGCGAGGAGAGATTCAGATGCAAAGTGAGTTTTGGAAATCTGACCCAAGCTGGTCTTGAGGATTATGGCCCCCATTTGTTGAAGGATCGAATGATGGGTTCCATGGCTTCATGAATAGGCCCGAGTTTTCCCAAAACCAAGGGTCGGAATCCAAAATGCATTGTCTGCTTTCAGAGTTTTCAAAATCTACTATAAAGAAACCCTTAGCATAGGGGTAGATATTAATTTCATCAAAAATGACAGGCTTCCATACCTCCGAGATCCAACTGTGGAGAGCTGTCAGCTGCTGCCAAAACCATTAAACCAACAAATTAAGGCACTTTCAGAAAACTTCAAGGCCTCATCCAGTGAGGCCTTGCCACCTGCACAATGGGAGTTGGGGCTTCACTGAAAATATTGGTAGGAGCTTGACTCTCAGAGGCAGACAGAATTTGGTCTGCAATTATCTTTGTGAAGCTGGGAGCCATACTAGACCCAAAGGTGAAGAACCACAGGTCTATAAGGCCACGAGAGCTAAATCGCGGAAGTAAACCCTGCGAAATAATAGTCTGCCAGTGGCACCACAGGACCCATGAAGTCAATCTTTGGAAAAATGAGGCGTTTCCCCATATTTGACCATGATTAACCATGGATGACCATGTTTGATTTAAAAAATCACTTACTATGTTTTGACCAATGTTGACCATGATTGACCATGATTACCGTATTGAGGAAATCTTTGTGATAATGTGACATTAGAAAATGAGTCGAAACAATGATTGGTTTCATATTGAGACAATATTTGTCACAATGTGACGTTGGACCATGGTTGACAATAATTGGCCATGGTTTACCATGATTCATATTATAAACCCCTAGATTAATAAACCCAAGGGGAAGATATTATAAACCCAAGGGATAAAATTTATAAAACTAAGGCATATAAACCCTAGAATAAATATTATAAACCCTAAAACAAACATGGTTGACTATGGTTGATTAGCATATTGAGACAATCCTTGTCATGCGACGTTGGACCATGGTTGACCATCGTTGCTTTTCATATTGAGACAATCATTGCCACACTGCAACATTGAAACATCACTGACTATGAATAATTTTATAAAGAATTATCAAAGTTCACAATCGAGCCGTGCAGGCACTCGAGAAAGTTCACAATAGTTGATTCTATACTATAATAATACTATGTACTATTGATCTTCTCTACCCTAAACTAATAACCTGTCGGGAATTTTCAGTCACATTGTTGAATGACATAAACAATTCCCTCGAAGTCACAGGTTCTAGTCTTCTGGTTTTTATTTTGATAATAACTGTTAAAATCATATGAAGCATGGACTTCTAGCTTGACATTAGGATTGTAGCAAGGAGCCCCAGGCTGAATCTGCTTGCAGTATGTCTCCTTTCTCCACAATCATATTCTAATTTCATCTGGAGATTAATAGAATTGACCTTGGAATCAGCAACGTACCACGTCTATAATGTTGCTTCTGGGGTTGTCCAGATGTTGCAGTGAAACTACACTGAGGTGGCAGGGGTGGAAAAGGAATTGCTTCCAAGGGTTCCCCCCGGGTTTTTGTTAGCCACTAATGTCAGACCAATGTTGTAGACACGCTCCTTAAAGAGAGTGTGTCGCATGTTAATGTTGTTTTCATTAAAGAGAGTGAAAATGAATGTGTCTAGTGAGGCGTTGGGTATGGAAAAATTATCGTATCTTAGAATAGTTATGAAATATTAAACTTGATCTTATGACCAATACATTTTGAAATATTTATGAATCACAAAATACAACTCTCCAGGAATTGAATATAAATTTATCCCACACCCAAAAAAAAAATTCAATAGAAAAAATTCTATTATTTATATTAATAATAAAAGGTTGTACACACATCCTCGGATTTCCTTTCCTCTTGTGGTTACGTGTTTCAAAAAAATATATCCAAGCATATCTATCCACAAAAAACAAAACTATAGAGAATTACGTGAAGTATCTTTTGAGCCTATTATACTCAAAACACCATGTTCTAGTGTATACTAATAATAAATATTACAAAATATTCAACTTTTCAAATGGAGAAAATTTTTCATCTCTTGTTACTTTGAGTTTCACATGATCCTCTTTTCCTAGATTCCTTTGTCACTTACTGTAGTTCAACAACCATTATTTTCCTGTCTTTATTTTATGAGTAATTTATAGTACATGCATTGGCCATTACACCATGATCAAATGAGGAAAAATAAAAGTTACATGTCTGCCTTATTATGCTTCTTTTTGAAAGCAAGTGATTTATCCAATTATGTTCGCTATATATATGATCAAAGTTCTCTTTATGAAATTCCCTTACCAATTTTTTGATGAGGAACATCCATTTTTTTAATATAAGACGATTGAATTCATTTCGTCCTTTGACCCATTCTATAATTCCTTTGGCATCACCGAATACCTAAATTTGTTCAATGCCAAGCCATTTAGTCGCAATCATCACACCCCACAAGGCTATAATTTCAACTCTGATATTTGTTCCTCGCCCACCTTCCCACTAAAAATGATAGAATTTATTGTTCTCTCAATAGATCATTGATCCACAACCACATTCTCTCCTTACACATGCACCATCAAATAACCCCACAAGAAATGCCAGATCTCAGTAAATTTAAACATTCTATAGTCTTTACTTCCTTGTACCAGCCCTGTTTTGTTAAATAAAGCCATCATCTTGATGATATCATTATGAACCTTTATTCCTTTATCATAAAAAATAAGAGCATTATGCCTCCATATAGTCCATAATATGTACAACGAAAGTGCCCTATACCTCATATCTTTAATCCATATTCTGATGCATCATGTTAGCTTGTGGAAACTACCTTTACCTGCAATATTAAAATGTCTCAACACCCCTTCCCAAATAGTCCCACACCCAACTTATTCCTTATCATTACCATTTAACACAATCAAAACTCAAAACAAAGGATTTAAAATAAATAATTTTATTGTTGGATTTAAAATTCTTACAAGTTGTCAAAAATCATCATGGATGCAATTACAGATCACGTGAAGAAAAAGATTGAATTTTGGAGCTATGGTTCCACCCCTGACTTAGTCAGTCAATCATGTCGTGATTTCTCAAACAAAATACAATTCTTGTGAAATTTTCACTGCAATATTGTATGTTTTGAACCTCCTATATCCCTACATGACATTATATTCATAATAGCTTCCAAAGTTTACAATTTGGTACTGGGACAATCATTCCATCCCCACTACCCAATTCTGCGTCTGCCCAATAATTGTGAGGATTTTCGCGGCAGGCATTTTGATGAGACACAAATGATTTTTAATTCTCCTATGTGATGTAAATAAGTAATTGGAAGCCCTGTTCATGGATAGTATCAATCTTCCTTCACCAGGGGTCATTGAAGGAATTTGTATTAACCATTTTCATCCCAGACGCTATGCGCTAAGATTTATAGTGGCCAGGCTGCGACATAAAACCAACGTCCACATTTTTCCATTCCAACATTTCTGAATTAAATCCCTCACCCTTGAACTATCCCCTCCAAGAAGAAGATATCATTTAACGATAAGTTTGGCATTGATCCAAATGATTGATCTTAACTACTTCTTGTTCCGTCATTATTACACTCGACGTGATTTTGCGGCAATGTCGTCGACCTAATTTTTTGTGGTGGTGGTGGCTCCATTCCATGGCATCACTGGATTCCACAACTAATGCAACCATGTTAAAGGCAGGCATTTGACAACAAAATATGGTTAGAGGAAGAAGAAAATAGAGATGATCCACTTGCAATTCTAGCTCTACAGAAAGAAGACAAACATACTCATTGTAACACATCGAATCGACATGGTAGATGAAGAATCTGAGTTTCTCTCTTAATATTTCATCTATCTTCACATGTCGTGAAAACCCTTTAATCAACCCACCTGCCTCTTCTTTAGTAAACACTAATTTTGTAGTAGGAAGATTAGCTAATGTATGATATTAACAAGTTCCCATCAAATTCTTAGAAGGGAATATAGATCCAGAGATTGGGTTCAATAATTACAAGGGCCTGCATGCTGCTTGTAGTATTTGTTGCAGGATAATAATGAAAATTTTAGCCTCTATTGCTGGTACTAATAATGAGATTTTATAGAGAGGAATGCCACGACCACCCCACGATTGCACTGCATAAGCGAACTTGTCACATAGGAAGCAAGACCAGAGACCATTGGTACTTAGTTGGAGGGACAAGAATTTAATTTTATCAAAAGGAAATGTTGTGTGTTTTGTACTATGGCACTGCATGTGTAAGGGAATTCGTTAGCTAAGGGAGACGAAGTGACTGAGGCCCATGGGTGATCAATAGTACTTGCTTCCCAAATAAATGAATCATAATGGAGTAGAGAAAATCATGTTTTTTCATATTTTGTATTAATTTTTTCTTGTCATGAATTAATGTCTTTGAAATGTATTGTTTGATATGACAATTATGTATAATTTTAATGGAGAGTGGCAGACGTAAGTATGAGGGACAAGAGGAGAAAATAATGGAGCATTTTGTGGTGGGACAATAAACGTTTGTTACAAGTTTGTGAAGGAGTAGAAATATCCATATGAATGTATTTCATTTTTTTGAAGTTATAATAAGTATAGTTTATCCCAATATCTTTATGAAAATTTCAAGCCTAGTTTTTACAGCAACCGCTCTCTTTTTTCTACTGTTTGATTTTTTCTCCATTATAGTTGCCCAAGTCAACTATGTTTTAATCTCCACCACTATGTTTTTCAAAAAAGACATATGATTTTATTTCCACAACTGTATTATCTAGAGTAAGATCTCTTCGCAACTCTACGTGTTGAGGAAAAATTCTCGTGTCTTAAATTTTTTTAACATGGTATCAAAGCTGGTGTAAAATTTATTACTCCAAGAGCAAGTATTTTTACTGGGAGTTAAAGTTGTTATGAAGGTTTTACACAGTAAGAAAGCTTTTTTACATAGTGAAAATGGCCGCAAAAAGCGCAAGTTTGACTAATCCTCAAATACCTCAGTTTAATGGAAAAAATTGCTATTATTGGTCTATTAAAATGAAGGCTATGTTTTCCTCTCAAGACATTTGGGAATTGGTGAAGAATGGTTTCCAAGAACCAACAGATGTAGTAGCA
This sequence comes from Pinus albicaulis, assembly GCA_034641835.2. NCBI lineage: Eukaryota > Viridiplantae > Streptophyta > Pinopsida > Pinales > Pinaceae > Pinus > Pinus albicaulis. The sequence continues at coordinate 1,134,209,999 of CM076575.1, read as the reverse complement.
TACAATGCTTTGACACAAGGATAAAGATATTTGTTAATGGACAATAGGAAGAAGGACTCAAAATAACTCTTCTATATTTTTCAAGCAGTGCATGAAATTATTTCCCTAGGGGTTGCAATAGCAACAAAGTACAATCAGGCATGGCATACCCTCCAGACATGCTACCAAGGCAAGGAAAAGATGGAGAAAAAAAAATACAAATGTTGAGAAGAGATTTTGAGACAATTTGTATGAACGAGTCAAATAATATAGACTCATACACATGTAACTGGGTTGGTTCCTCAAATCAGGTCTCATGGTGAGACACTTGAGTGAAGGAGAGTAGTTGAGAAATTTTTGAGGATTCTTCCAACAATATTTGATGCTATTGTTGTGGTCATAGAAGAGACAAATGATCTCTCATAATTCTCATTGGATGAGCTTCATGCATCACTGATTTCTAATGAACACAGACTAAACAGAGCAACCAAATCCTCATTTGAGCATGCTTTCAAGACAAAAGTTTCATTTGGTAAAGGTAGAGGTCAAAGTAGATCAAATTATAAAGGAAGAGGAAGAATACCACACAGAGATGGAAGAAGAAACCATTCAAGCTCAAGTGGAAGGGGAAGCAATCAAAGTTCAAGTAAAGGCCCAAGCTAGAATCAAGCACAAGGTCAAAGGTATGATGCATCTCAAGTTCAATGTCATTACTATAAAAATTATGGTCATTATGCAAATGAATGTACAAAGAAGCAACATGATATAAGTAACAAACCAAGTGAAAATTTCACAAAGGAAAAACCATGATAGCATGTTTTTAGCTTGTAATGTGGCACAAGAAAAACAAGGGGATGTATGGATTCAACATTCAGGGTGTAGCAACCACATGACTGGGAACATATAAATGTTTTCCAATTTAGATGAAAGTGTAAAATCTGAAGTGTCATTAGGGACTGATAGCAAAGTCTCTATCATCAGAAAAGGAATATTTGACATTCTAAAAAAGAGGGGGGAGAAGAAGTACATTTCATATGTCTATTTTGTCCCTGGTTTGAAGCATATCCTCATAAGCATTGTACAACTCATGCAAAAGGGATACATTTTCATTTTAAAAAATGATGAGTGAACAATTTTAGATAAGTCTTCAAGCAGACATCTGATTGCAAAAGTTCAGATGGCAAACAATAGAATGATTCCCCTAAAGATAAAACCATATTTGAAGGAAGAAGGTGCTCAATCACAACTATCAATGAATTCACAAGAGGATGAAAGAAAAGTTGCAGTTGTCACACAAGTAAACATTCAAGCAGAGGTCAAAGATGAAAATTGGTTATGGAATTTGAGATTTGGCCATATCAATTTTGGAAGTTTGAATTTTTGCATAGGAAAGACATGGTAAAGGGATTTTCACTCATTGAAAATTGAACAACCTATGTGAAGGAGATATCTTGGGCAAACAACAAAAAGAATCATTTCTAGTATAAAAGTCAATAAGGGGGAAGCCGCCCTTGGAAATTTTCCATTCAGATTGATGTGGACCAATGGAGACACCATCAATTGGGGGCACTTATTATATTTTTACTTTCATAGATTATTATACAAGGAAGACATGGGTATACTTCCTAAAATAGAAAAGTGAGGTGTTTGAGCACTTATGCCAATACAAAGCTCTTGTTGAGAATAAAAGTTGACACTACATCAAAGTGTTGAGGACTGGTGAAGGTGGCTAATACATCACAAATGACTTCCTAAGTTTTTGTAGGGAGGATGGAATTCACAAGAAATTTACAACAAGGTATACACCTCAGCAAAATGGTGTCGTGGAAAGGAAGAATATGACCATTATGGAAATGGAAAGGAGTATTTCAAAGAAAAATCATTTGCCAAATGATTATTGGGCTGAATTTGTCACTTTTGCAACATATAGTATTAATAGGTTTCCAACCAAAAGTGTTATGAATATAGTTCCTAAAGAGGCATGGAGTGGAAGAAAGCATAATGTCACTCACATGAGAGTGTGTGGGTGTGTGGCATATGCACATGTCTCGGATGAGGTAGAATTTGAATATCAAGGGGAGAGAAATGTATATTTTTTTGATACAGTGATGAATCCAAGGAATACAAGCTCTACAATCCATCAACCAAGAAATTCATAATCTACAGAGATGTGCAGTTCATAGAAGAGGAAGCATGGGATGGAATTTCAGAGAAGACAGTCAATGTGAAAATATGTACACCACATGAAGACAAAGAGAAATTTACTACACTAATTAATTCCTCAATGATGACCCCTCCTACACCTACACAAGCTCAACAAATAAGTCAACATGTGACACCATAAAAAAATAATAGGAAAATGCCGCGCAGTCAAGCAAGTGCTTCTCCAAGCACACCACAAAGATCCACAACGCCATATACTTCAAGAACAACACCAACTGACATGTCAAGCCTGTCTTCCACAAGCATAAGAGGATAAAAATTCATAACTTTAAGTGAAATATAAGAGAAAAATGAAGTTGCTAGTACCATTGGTCTGAATTCCTTATTTGCATGATTTTGTCATGTAGATGACCCTGTTCATTTTGAGGATGCAAAAAAAGAAGAAAAGTGGGTTGCGACAATGGATCAAGAAATAGGAGTAATAGAAAAGAACGACACATGGGAGCTAGTGGCTTCTGCAAGGAAAAGAGGCCATTGGAGTGAAGTGGGTCCATAGGACCAAGAGCAACATTGAAGGAAATATTGAAAGACATAAAGCAAGGTTAGTTGTGAAAGGATACAAGAAACATCATGGAAGAGATTATGTAGAGGCATTTGTGTGGGTCATGAGGATGTAGACAGTACGTACAGTGTTGTCGATTATCATGGAACATAAATGGAAAGTGTATCAAATTGACGTAAAATCAACGTTCTTGAATTGAATGTTGAAAGAGAAGGTATATGTTGTGCAACACCCTGGTTATGAGATACAAGTCCAAGAAGATAAGGTGTATAGTTTGAGGAAAGATCTATATGGGCTGAAGCAAGCACCATGTGCATGGTATAGTAGGATAGATGCTTACTTGATGGACAATGGGTTCGAAAAATGTGACAGTGAGCTTATTCTCTACATCAAAGAAAGTGGTGATAAGCTTCTTATTTTTTTTTGTATGTAGATGATTTTATTTTTAGAGGGAGTGATGATTTCCTCATCGTTGATTTCAAAGAAGTCATGAAAAGTGAATTTTAAATGACTGACTTGGGGTTGTTAAGATATTTTTTGGGCACAAAAGTGAAAAAAACAGAAAATGGTATTTTTATCTCTCAATCAAAGTATGTTGCAGACATTCTAGAGAGGTTTAATATGCATAACAGCAAGCCCACACCAACTCAAACTTTCATGGGGTTGAAGTTGAGCAAATAATATTGCAACAACAATTTCAATCTGACATTATATAAAAGTATGGTTGGCAGCCTAATGTATTTGACCATAACTAGGCCTGATATAATGTATGTAGTGAGTTTGGTGTCAAGGTTCATGGAGACACCCAAAGGGACACATTGGCAAGTAGCGAAAAGGATTTTAAAGTATGTCAATGGGACAAAGGAGTATGGTATTTTGTACACTGCAAAATATGATTTTAGGCTGATTAGTTATACTGTTAGTACTTGGCAGGAAGTTTTGATGAGAGAAATAATATGTCCAAATATGTTTTTCATTTAGGTTCAGGAGCCATTTCATAGGCCTCCAAGAAGCAGTCGACAGTGTGATTGTCAACAAAAAAAGTTGAATATGTTGCTGCAACAACAACAACGTGTCAAGCAGAAGAATGTTGAGGGATTTATTCCATGAACAAGCGGGAACAACAACTATTTTCTGAAACAATAGTTATGCAATTGCATTATCAAAGAATTTCATTTTTCACAAGAGGACAAAGCACATTATGATAAATATCATTTCATAAGAGAATTAGTTAACAATGGTGAGATTGTGTTGCAGCACTGTAGGTCAGAAGAACAATTCGAAAACATCTTCACAAAGCCATCGACAAATGGAATTTTTTTTTTTATCTCAGATATTGTTTGGGAATGGTCAATGGCGATAGTTGCGATTAAGGGAGAGTGTTGGAAAAATAATCTCAACCACTTCGTTAAAATTTATAACAACAACCATACCTCAAGTAAATGTTTTGCAGTTTTTGAATTTAGTTTTTAGGAAAGGACATCATTTAAATGGATTTCAGGAGGACAATTAACCATTCCGCAACAGATTAAATAATTAAAAGTCAAATAGAAATTTATGAATGGTTGGTAGAAATGGATGGGCAATAATTTACTCCGCAATTGTTATTTACTATCCGCAAAGTTCAGAAAATCATGTATTAAATTTGTCTTGTCATGAATTAATGTCTTAGAAATGTATTGTTTGATATAAAAACTTATGTATAGTTTTAATGTAGAGTGGCAGATGTAAGTTTGAGAGACAAGAGGAGAAAATCCTGGAGTATTTTATGGACGCGTAAAATTTTGTTACAGGTTTTATAATGGGTTACTCTGCAACTCCTCGTGAATGTAAATCTCACTAAGAACTCTATTTTACTAGTGAAGGATATGCACCCTCTATATGAATGTATTTCCATTGTTTTGAAGTTATAATATAAAGTATGGTTTGTCCCGATATCTTTATGAAAATTTCAGACCTAGTTTTTATCGCAACCACTCGTTTTACTATGTTATAATGTGAGTAGATTTGTTTGATTTTTGCTCCATTATAGTTGCGTAAGTCAACTATGTTTTAATCTCAGCCAGTATGTTTTTCTAGGAAGAAGTCTCATATGATTTAATTTCTGCGACTCTATTATCTGGAGTAAGATCTCTCCGCAACTCTGTGTGTTGAGGAAAAATTCCCCTCCCTTAAATTTTTAACAACGATATTCCCAATACAACGATCCAAAAAAGTAGACAATATCCAATATTTGATGCCTCTGTAGACAATACCCAAAACAATGAGCTAGAATGTTAGAAAGGACTCACATTGTGCTCCCTTATCCAATTTTTCTAGTCACACTATGGTCAGGAGAAAGAACGAGCCAAAATGGTAAAAAGGACTCTCATTGTGCTCCCTTATGCAATTGTTCTAGTCACACTATGGTCATCGAATAAAGTCAGGCCTAGAAACGGTCATGAAGGAATAGAGAGATAGATACATAGAGAATATGCTTCACACACATGATTGGTTAGTGTTTTGTTTTTTTATTTTTTTTTTGGGGGGGGGGGGGGGGAATTGTTAGTAGAGGGAGGAGGACACAAAACACTTGTTCACAAATTTGAATGCTATAAAAATTGTGGTGGAGGAAGACCACACATAAATTTATTATTCTTAAGGAGGAGATGAATATACTTGTTATGACATCATGTTAAAGACCAAAAAAAAAACTAATAAATCAATTTAGATAAACATATGATTTCATCTTCATACTTCAATAGATCTCTTGGAATTCTTGGCTTTCCAATGTGCCAAATTCATATAAGCCAAGAAGATTATGTTTCCGACCATTTCCCATCATATAAAATAATAACAAAAATCACCATTTTTATCTACAATGGTGTAAAAATGATTTTGAATTAATATAATTGTAAATATCAATCATTTGCACCTATAAATCATTATATAAATATAAATGTTGAAAAACACACTATTAAATTATATAAATATAAATGTTGAAAAAAACACTATTAAATTTTAAAAAAAATCAACCTATTATGTTAAAAACACACTAAAACAAATATTCAAATTTTGACAAACATGTTGTTTCATTTTAGTTACAAGTTGTGCATATTAATACAATTTATTGATCCTTGGTTTTCACCTTCAATGCTTTTGGATTTTCAATGGGCCAAAGTTCATATAATGCAAGAGAATTATGTTTCCAACAATTTCCCTTCAGATAAAATAACAAGAGAAATCACCATTGTAAATATCCATCATTTACATCCTAAAATAAATTAAAAAACTATTTCAACTTCCAAATTATAATTTGATTTTTTTGACTAGAAAATTTGAGAAAATGAACTCCAGAGATGTGTAAAGCCTAACCCAAAAGGCATCCAATAGAATTGACCAGAGGAACTCAACTAATTGAACTAACCTTTTGAGTTAAATTATAATTTAATTATTAATATAAATACTAGATTCTATATAATTTTTGTTAATATATTTTTTCAATAAATTATAATCATTATTTATATAAATATTAGATTTTATATAAATTTTCAAATATAAATTTCTAATAAATCATAATTAAAATAATAAATCAATACCATTTGTTTAATAATAATTTTAAATTTATCTACTAAAAATTATATTTTATCTGATAAATTTTGAAACTTTTATAACCACAAAAATCTAAAATAAATTATGAAATATAAACTTTATCTCTGAAGTTATTTGTCTAGAAACATGTTTCCTCTCATCACACCAACCACAATAAAACAACAATAAAACCATAATAATGAAAAAGATCACTATTAAAGTAATAAATCAACAAACCCATTTGCACTTTAAAATAGTTTCGAAATTTTCTTGCACTAAGCCAGAATATTGATTTCATATTAAGACTGATATGGCCCTTCATATACATAAAAAATTGAACAAAATCGAGCCTTGTAGGCACTCGATAAAGTTCACAATAGATGATTCCATACCATAATAATAGTAGTTACTACTAATCTTCTCTAGCCTAAACTAGTAACCTGTCAGGAATTTGTAATAGCCATAGTTTGATGTTTGTTTAAAGACATATGCATAACTGTTTAAAAGCATACGAATCATGGGTTTCCAGCGTGTTAGGATTGTAGCAAGGATCACCTGGCTAAATATTCTTACTAGAATCGATTTTGGAATTAGCAACGCACCACGTCTCTGGTGCTACATCTGGGGTTGTCCCGTTGCTGTGATGATGCTGCACACAGATGGCAGGGGTGGAAGAGGAATGATGTTGCATTCTCCTATGTGACATCAATACGAGATTGGAATTAGCCCTCTTCATGAACGGCATCACATGAGAGAATATTGGAAGCCCTCTTCATGGATGGTCTCAAGCTTCCTTCTCCAGGGACCATTGAAGGAGGCCCTATTAACCCTTTTCGGGGATTTATAGTGTCCAGGCTGCGGCATCAAACCCGAATCCACTCATTTCCATTCCAACATTTCTGAATTAAATACCTCGCCCTTCAAATCTCCCCTCCAAGAAGCACATATCATTTCATGATAAGTCTGGCGTCGATCCACATGATTGATCTTATCTACTTCTTGTTCCATCATTTTCACACTCAGCATCATTTTGCGGCAACGTCGTCGGCCTAATTTCTATTGAAATGTTACTTTCAATTGTCCCTATGTAGAGCCGCTTTCAATTTTTAATATCCAGTGTTTTGTCCTCCAGCGCTTACCAAAATGTTTGAACAGTCAAAATCAAGGTTTAAAAAATTACAGTCATGTACAATGAGAAACAGAGCATTGAAAGGCTGCTTTCCAAAATCGTTGAAGAGTCACAGCCGTTGTACATTTGAAAACAGAGGATTTCTTTTAAAACACAGGAGAGCGTTGAAAAAAATAGAGCAATTTTGATTTATGTTTGAATGCAAGAGTTTGGTGGTCCCACACCATGCCAGCTCAACGCAGGACACGTGGAAGTCTGTTATTGGATCGCAATGTTTTTGGAGTCGGGCCGAGGTCCTCATATCTGGACCCGAAGTTTCATTGAGGCGGAGTTGATAAGTTTTTCGCATCACATTTTGGGCCTGTACCCAAGGGGAATTTTCGGACCCGAATGGTTATTGGCACCAATCTATAAACCTTTTCGGATCACATTTCCTACTGACGTCAGCACCCAGAATTGTAACGCAAATCCCCATTGCAATTTGTTTTAAAAAGGTTTGAAGTCCGGCGGAGTTTTGCGTCGAAGGTTTATGGTATAGTTTTGTTTTAAATTTTTTAATATAGCGCAAATATAAAGGTTTTTAAAACCTTTGATATGTTATGTTATCATATATAATATACGCGTTATTGTAGTGGGCCCCGAGAGTTTTAAAATAGATTTAGTTTTATTTTTAATATAGTTCTTTTATGTTTAATGTATGTTGCACCATACAAAAAGCCCGAGAGGCAAAGTAGTATGGTAAGTTTTTTATTACACACAGCAGAGTGTAACTTTTATGCACAACAGTGTGTTTTTGAAAAATAGAGACATAGTGTGTTAGTTTAAGAGAAACAATGAAGATTTTATGCACTGTGTTTTGAAGCAGTCAGTTTTGTAAATCCCTCTATGTGAGGAAGTTTGTAATAGTTTTCTTTTGAGTCAATGAAATAGAATTTTTCATGTGTGAAAATATGTCCCTCCAGCAAGCAAAATTTTTTAATTTCTCTGTGTTAAGGAGGAGAGCATTATTCTCTCTATTGTTTGTTCTGGAATTCTCAAAAATTACAACATGGTATCAGAGCTAGTCCAGGCTCTTTGAATGTGTCAAAGAAGCTGAAGGAAATATTTATTTGTTGCAGCAGCTTCCCCAGCAAAGTGAAGACTCAGTCAAGAAGAATCAAAGGTATTTCTCAATATATATTTTTTTTTGTGTTACTGTTGAAGACAGACAGTTTAAATTAAAAACACAGTCAAGTGTTTGAAGCATAGTTAGAGTGCAAGAATGGCTGGAGCCAACACTAGCATGGGTATTGGTAATACTTAGCTCCCACAATTTAATGGGAAAAAATATGACTACTGGGCAATAACCATGACAGCCTTGTTTGCTTCCCAAGACCTATGGGAACTTGTTGAGGATGGATTTGAAGAGCCAGCAGATGAAAATGAGTTTGATGATTTAACTTAGGCAGAGAAAGAACTGTTGAAGAGAAATAAGAAGAAGGATTCTAGAGCCCTCTACTTTTTGTATCAAGTAGTGCATGAGAGTGTGTTTCCAAGGATAGCAGCAGCTAAGACATCCAAAGAAGAATGGAAAAATCTCAAGACAGCCTATCAAGGCATGGAGAAAGTGAAGACATAAAAACTAGAGTTGCTGAGGAGAGACTTTGAGACTCTCTGCATGAAGGATTCAGATAACATTGACTCATTCTTCACACATGTGATTGGAATGGTCACACAGATAAGGTCTCATGGAGAGACTCTTGAATAAAGGAGGATTGTGGAGAAACTATTGAGGAGCCTACCCTCAAGGTTCGATGTGAATGTCACAACCATAGAAGAGACCAAGGATCTCACAAACTTTTTAGTTGATGAGCTACATGCATCACTGATGACACATGAGCAGAGATTGGGTAGAAATGAAAACTCATCTCTGGAGCATGCCTTTTAGACCCAGATGTCCTTTGGAAGAGGAAGATGGCAAGGCAGAGGAAACAAGAGAGGAAGAGGCAGAAGCAAAAATAGAGGTGGAAGAAATAGTCTAGCCAATGCTCAAGGAAGGCGTAGCAATCCAAATCAGAACCAAGGCCAACGCAGTAGCCAGGAAAGTGGTCAGCAACATGCTCAAGGACAAAGGTATGATAAATCCAATGTACAATGTCACTATTGTAAAATATATGGACATTATGCAAATGAATGTAGAAAGAAGCAACATGATATGGCTAATAGAAAAAATGCCATTTTCACTAGAGAAAATATCATCCAAGATAAATTGTTTTTAGCTTGTAATATGGCTAAAGAAAAGATGAAGATTTATGGTTTCTAGACTCCAGTTGCAGTAACCATATGATAGGAAACATAGCCATGTTTTCTATGTTAGATGAGAATGTGAAATCACAGGTCACATTAGGGATTGATAGTAAAGTGTCTGTTATGGGAAAAGGAGATGTAAATGTTTTAACAAGAAAAGGTGAAAATAAATCCATAGCAGATGTTTATTATGTTCCAAGAATGAAATGTAACCTCTTAAGTATTGGAAAACTTGTTCAAAATGGGTACAATGTTTTCTTTGAGGATGATGTATGCATCATCATGGATAAGCCACCCAACAAACAATGTATTTCTGAAGTGAAGATGACAAGGAACAGGATGTTCCCTCTCAGGATGAGAGCAGATTTGAAAAATGGAGAAGAGATAGCAGTAGTGACACAAGAGTCTTTCTAAAGCAAACCAAAAGATGAAAATTGGTTGTGGCACTTGAGATTTGGACATCTCAACTTTGGAGGTCTTAACTTGTTGAATAGAAAAGGAATGGTAAGAGATTTGCCATTGATAGAGAAACCAGACAGCCTTTGTGAAGGTTGTATCTTGGGTAAACAACACAAAGAAAGTTTTCCATCCGAGAAAAGCATAAAGGCAAAAGCACCCTTGGAAATTGTCCACTCATATCTATGTGGACCGATGCAAACTCCATCACTTGCTAGCAGCCACTATATGTTAACATTTATTGATGATTTTACTAGAAAAACTTGGGTTTACTTTTTGAAAAACAAAAGTGAAGTGTTTGAAATATTTTACAATTTCAAAGCACTTGTGGAGAACCAAAGTGGGCTGCATATCAAATTTCTAAGAACTGATAGAGGAGGTGAGTACATCTCTAAATAGTATCTACGTTTTTTTAGAGAAAATGGAATTCATAGGCAGTTTACAACTAGGTACACTCCGCAACAAAATGGAGTTGCCGAAAGGAAGAATAAAACAATCATGGATATGGTAAGGAGTATGTTAAAGGCAAAGCATTTGCTGAATGATTATTGGGCTGAAGTTGTACATTGTGCAGCATACATTTTGAATAGGTTCCCAACAAAAGCAGTCATGAACAAAGTTCCGGAAGAGGAATGGAGTGGCACAAAGCAAGGTGTCACACACATGAAATTTTTTGGATGTGTGGCTTATGCACACATTCCAGATCAGCTAAGGAAGAAGTTTGACAGCAAGGGGGAGAAATGTATTTTCATTGGATACAGTGAGGAATCTAAAGCTTATAGGTTGTACAATGCATCCACCAAGAATTTTACTGTGAGCAGAGATGTTCAGTTCATTGAAGAGGAAGCTTGGGATGGAAGCATAGAGAAAATAGTGAATGTTAAAAAATGTTTGTCTCATGATGAAGATGATGATGAGTTGGCTGAAATACATCCCCAAACAGCAGCACCAACACAAGAGCGGCAAGAGACACCCTTGAGGAGAAATGAAAGTGATTCTCCAAGTACACCATGAGGAGGAAATTCAAGTGCTTCTTCAAGCACTTGTACACCTAATGAAAGAGGAAAGAAGTTCAGAAATTTGAATGAAATTTATGAACAAGAGGCAGCAAATGAAGGTATGAACTTTTTGTTTGCTTTATATTGTCATGTTGATGACCCTATTCATTTTGAGGAAGCTATTAAGGATAGGAAATTGATAGAAGCTAGGGATGAGGAGATTAATGCCATAGAAAGAAACAAGACATGGGATTTGGTTGAACTACCAAAAGGTAAAGATGGCATTGGAGTTAAATGGGTTTACAAGACCAAGAGTAATGTTGAAGGGAAAATAGAAAGACACAAGGCAAGTCTTGTTGTCAAAGGATATAAGTAGCAGCATGGGAGAGACTATGAGGAAACTTTCGCACCGGTTGCTAAAATGGAAACCGTGAGAGCAGTGTTGTCCATAGCAGAACAAAGCAAGTGGAAAGTTTACCAAATGGACATGAAGTCAGCATTCCTAAATGGAGTGTTAATGGAAGAGGTTTACATTGAACAACCTGTAGGCTATGAAAATAAAGGCCAAGATCACAAAGTGTGCAAATTGAAAAAATCTCTTTATGGGCTAAAGCAAGCGTCAAGAGCATGTTACAGTAGGATAGATTCCTATCTACTAGAAAATGGATTTGAAAAATGTGAGGGAGAACCCACCCTTTACATTAAAGAAAAACATGGCAAAATGCTAATTGTTGTGTTATATGTTGATGATTTTATTTTTACAGGTAATGATGATTGCCTTGCTGAAAGTTTTAAAAAGGTCATGAAAGAATAATTTGAAATGATAGATATGGGTTTGCTGAAGTACTTCTTAGGAATAGAAGTAGAGAAAAATGAAAATGGGATTCTTATCTCACAAGAAAAATATGTTAATGAAGTGTTGGAAAGATTTGATATGCAGGAGAGAAAAACAGTAATAACACCCACAGTGATGGGATTAAAACTCAGCAGAGAGGACAGCGGCAAGGATTTTGATCCTAGCATAGTTGGAAGCCTCATGTATTTGACTGCAACTAGACTAGATATAATGCATGTTGTTAATTTGATTTCCAGATTCATGGAGAGGCCAAAAGAAGCACATTGGCATGCAGCAAAAAGGATTCTGAGGTATGTTAAAGGCACTAAAAGATTTGGTATTTTATATACTGCTTCATAATGTTCAGATTTAATTGGATACACTGACAGTAATTGGGCTGGAAGTGTAGATGATCGGAAAAACACTTCCGGTTATGTTTTTCACATGGGTTCAGGAGCCATTTCATGAGCTTCTAAAAAACAACCTATTGTAGCATTATCTACAACAGAGGCAGAATATGTGGCAGCTACAGTAGCAGCGTGTCAAGCAATGTGGATGAGAAGGATGCTAAGGAGTTTATGCCAAGAACAGGTGAAAGGAACAGTGATATTTTGTGACAATAGCTCAGCTATTGCATTATCTAAGAATTCTGTGTTTCACAAGAGAATGAAACACATTGACACAAAGTTTCATTACATCAGGGAATTGGTAAACAATGGAGAAATAGTTTTAGAACACTGCAGAACTCAGGAGCCGTTTGCAGACATTCTATGTAAATTTTTAAAAAACACACGCCTTCGTACCTTCGCTCATTACACATTTATTCAACTTGATCACACGGAGCTTATTTATGCTTTCACAAAAAAAAATACCTTGCATCTTAATGCAGTTGCTCAGCGGATATCAAACCTTCACATATCAACCATTCGCTCCATGCTGCATTACGTAACAATCAGATCTGAAGAAATACAGCTTAACGCCACAACGCACCCCAATTTTTAAATTGCAGATCCGATTTTTCCGCATGCATATTGTCAGACTAGCGCGGTCCCGAGGGGAATAGTCGTGCCTTTTTCAAAACGATGTGAGGGATGAAAATGGCGTGTGTATGGAGTGTATTCCAGCGCCAATCAACTCACAGTCGCGCCAATCAGTTGTTTTTCTCTTCTGCTCCTTTGTGGCTTTGCTGCTGCTCTCTAGGGAGGCTTATGCAAGCTGCTCTGATACCATGACAAGAATTGAAACACTGAAAACGAACTGGAGCAGAGAGTTGCTCTTCACAATATTACAAGTAGATTAAATAGATTACATTGGAAACATCAGCAATAAATAACTAGAGATAAACTCGACTAAACTGGACTGACTTAAACTAAACTGGGACACTTGGACTGACGAATTTGACACCTAGCAGGTGGTTGAGATTACGTTCTGTAACAACCATTGGGGCAGAAAAGTTTTGAGTTTTTAAGAAAATGTCTGGGTATGACTGATAACCCAACAGTTGAAAGTAAGGGGGAGTGTTGAAATGTTACTTTCAACTGTCCCTATGCAGCGCTGCTTTCCATTTTTAATGTCCAGTTTTTTGTCCTCCAACCGCTTACCAAAATGTTTAAATAGTCAAAATCAAGGCTTAAAAAATTACAGTCCTGTATAATGAGAAATAGAGCATTGAAAGGCCGCTTTCCAAAATCGTTGAAGAGTCACAGCCGTTGTACATTTGAAAACAAAGGATTTCTTTTTATACACAAGAGAGGGTTGAACAGAACAGAGCAATTTTGATTTATGTTTGAACGCGAGAGTTTGGTGGTCCCACACCACGCTAGCTCAGCGCAGGACACGTGGAATTCTGTTATTGGATTATAAAGTTTTTGGAGTCGAGCCGAGGTCCTCAAATTTGAACTCGAAGTTTCATGGAGGCGGAGTTGAAAAGTTTTTCGCATCACATTTGGGCCCATACCCAAGGGGCATTTTCGGACCCGAAAAGTTATAGGCATCAATCTATAAACCTTTTCGGATCACATTTCCCGCCGACTTCAACACCCAGAATTGTAACATGAATCCCCCTTGCAATTTGTTTTAAAAATGTTTGAAGTTCGACGGAGTTTTGCGTCGAAGGTTTATGGTATAGTTTTGTTTTAAATGTTTTAATATCGTGCAAATTAAAAGGTTCTTAAAACCTTTGATATGTTATGTTGTCATATATAATATACGCCTTATTGTAGTGGGCCCTGAGAGC
>CM076575.1:1134058170-1134195685 GCA_034641835.2 Pinus albicaulis | reverse complement strand
TTAAAATAGATTTAGTTTTATTTTTAATATAGTTCTTTTATGTTTAATGTATGCTGCGCCATACAAAAAGCCCAAGAGGCAGAGTAGTATGGTAAGTTTTTGATTACACAGAGTAGACTGTAACTTTTATGCACAGCAGTGCATTTTTGAAAAAGAGAGATAGTGTGTTAGTTTAAGAGAAACAGTGAAGATTTCCTGCACTGTGTTTTGAAGTAGTCAGTTTTGTAAATCCCTGTGTGAGGAAGTGTTTTTGAGTTAATGAAATAAAAATTTTCATGTCCCTCCAGCAAGCAAAACTTTTTAATTTCTCTGTCTTAAGGAGGAGAGCACTATTCTCTCTATTGTTTGTTCTGGCATTCTCAGAAATTACAACAATTTCATGTGCCTGTGACGGCTCCATTCCATAGCAGCGCTTGCTTCCATGGCCAATGCAGCCATGTCAGTGTCTGGCAGAGGACGACAATGTCTGGTTAGAGGAAGCAGGAAATAGAGATGCTCCACTTGCGGGTTCACAGTCGGCGAGAAGAGAGAAAATATACTCGCCATGCTTGTATGGAATCGGAATGACGGAGCAGAAGAAGCGGGTGTCTCTCTTCGAATATCCTCTACACGCATGTGTTACGAAAACTCTCTATTGACCCACACTGCCCTCCTCTTGATAATCACTAATTTGGCGGTAGGAAGATCGGTGAAATCGATGAGATAGATAGCTTCCCATCAAATCCTCTATTCGACCCTCGAGAAGGGTATATATAGGGTTCGATAATATATTGGGCCTCCAGGCTGCCTCTATGTATGAGCTGCGGGATAATAATGAGAAATTTGGCCTCTATCTGTTGGCGATTAATAATGAGATTTTATAGAGAGGAATGCCACGGCGATCAAACTATCGCACTCTGTAAGCGAATTCGTCATGTAGGGGGAAGCAAGACCAGAGACCATTGGTACTTAGTTCCGGGGACAATAATGCAATTTTATCAAAAGGAAATGCTGCGTGCTGCCTTCTATTGAACTGTATACGTAAGGGAATTCGTCAGCTAAGGGAGCCGGAAGGTCCGAGGGTGAGCGATGGTACTTCCGAAGAAAGGCATCATAATCGTAATGGAGTGGGGACGATTCCGCCGCCAATATTGAAATCGCCTTAAAAGATAATTTTCCATCTTTCATTTGTTTTTTGGTCAGCGCTTTGAAAAGCTTTTTCCGTCATTTAGATGGTGTAAATTAATAATTTCAAATTATATGCTAGGTGGTGTCAATTATTAATTTCAAATTATATATAAATTACAGTTTAAAAAATATTAATGTATAATGGTTTTTTTTTTTAATTGTACTTTTATTTAACTTGAAAACCAAAAAATAAAATTATATTTTGCACACGCTTTAATGCATTTTAATGCATTCTATTAGATCAGTCTTTTGGCCAACTTAAAAAAAGAAAAAAGAAAAATATGTATAATGGGCCAAGTGTGATAATAATTACTTAGTTTTCTTTTTTTTCCTTTTTATTTTTACACTCTTGCCCATTAAAAGTGTGAGCTATCAAATTTTTTTTTTTTTTTGATTTTGCATACACTTCCTTACAACTCCCATGTGCCAATTTTCTTCCTTTTGATTTTGCATGCACTTCCTTTAAAATAGATTTAGTTTTATTTTTAATATAGTTATTTTATGTTTAATGTATGATGCGCCATACAAAAAGCCCAAGAGGCAGAGTAGTATGGTAAGTTTTTGATTACACAGAGTAGACTGTAACTTTTATGCACAGCAGTGCATTTTTTAAAAAGAGAGATAGTGTGTTAGTTTAAGAGAAACAGTGAAGATTTCCTGCACTGTGTTTTGAAGTAGTCAGTTTTGTAAATCCCTGTGTGAGGAAGTGTTTTTGAGTTAATGAAATAAAAATTTTCATGTCCCTCCAGCAAGCAAAACTTTTTAATTTCTCTGTCTTAAGGAGGAGAGCACTATTCTCTCTATTGTTTGTTCTGGCATTCTCAGAAATTACAACAATTTCATGTGCCTGTGACGGCTCCATTCCATAGCAGCGCTTGCTTCCATGGCCAATGCAGCCATGTCAGTGTCTGGCAGAGGACGACAATGTCTGGTTAGAGGAAGCAGGAAATAGAGATGCTCCACTTGCAGTTCCTGATCGGCAGAAAGGGGAGAAATATACTCATCGTAACGCATGGAATCGGAATGACAGACGAAGAAGCCGGGTGTCTCTCTTAAGATATCCTCTACCTGCATGTGTTCTGAAAACTCTCTAATCAACCCACCTGCCTCCTCTTCAATAATCACTAATTTGGCAGTAGGAAGATCAGCTGATCGATGAGATAGATAGCTTCCCATCAAATCCTCAGAAGGGTATATATATAGGGTTCAGTAATGACAAGGGCCTCCAGGCTGCCTCTATGTATGAGCTGCGGGATAATAATGAGAAATTTGGCCTCTATCTGTTGGCGATTAATAATGAGATTTTATAGAGAGGAATGCCACGGCGATCAAACTATCGCACTCCGTAAGCGAATTCGTCATGTAGGGGGAAGCAAGACCAGAGACCATTGGTACTTAGTTCCGGGGACAATAATGCAATTTTATCAAAAGGAAATGCTGCGTGCTGCCTTCTATTGAACTGTATACGTAAGGGAATTCGTCAGCTAAGGGAGCCGGAAGGTCCGAGGCTGAGCGATGGTACTTCCGAAGAAAGGCATCATAATCGTAATGGAGTGGGGACGATTCCGCCGCCAATATTGAAATCGCCTTAAAAGATAATTTTCCATCTTTCATTTGTTTTTCGGTCAGCGCTTTGAAAAGCTTTTTCCGTCATTTAGATGGTGTAAATTAATAATTTCAAATTATATGCTAGGTGGTGTCAATTATTAATTTCAAATTATATATAAATTACAGTTTAAAAAATATTAATGTATAATGGTTTTTTTTTTAATTTTACTTTTATTTAACTTGAAAACCAAAAAATAAAATTATATTTTGTACACGCTTTAATGCATTTTAATGCATTCTATTAGATCAGTCTTTTGGCCAACTTAAAAAAAGAAAAAAGAAAAATATGTATAATGGGCCAAGTGTGATAATAATTACTTAGTTTTCTTTTTTTTCCTTTTTCTTTTTACACTCTTGCCCATTAAAAGTGTGAGCTATCAAAATTTTTTTTTTTTTGATTTTGCATACACTTCCTTACAACTCCCATGTGCCAATTTTCTTCCTTTTGATTTTGCATGCACTTCCTTATCTGAGTGCGAACTCTCAAATGCATGTGTTTGTTTTATTCCAATTTCTCCTTGGTTGTTGACAATTTCTTCATGTTGATTTGTAGGAGTTTGGATCACTCCTAAGCTATGGCTTTCTCTATATGTTCATCGGGATCTCTTTGTTTCTCTTCTTCCTCCTCCACTCTAAAGTGATGTTGATTATGTGCTTCTTGTTCTTGAAGATTCTCATCCATTTCTTCATCTCCATCATGTGAAGGGGCCTTTGGAAATTGTCATCCTTTTGGCTTTTGCAATCTTTTCTTTTACATTTTTTAGCTTCGGAGCATGAATTGTGCAAATTCCATGTCTGATGGCAAATCTTACATCTAAAAGAATTATTTTCGAAGTCTAGCCATTGTGTCCACTTGAAGTCTTGATGAGTCAAATGGATACGATCTGGTAGGCCTTTACTTAGGTAGATTTCGAATCTCCATGCATATGCGAGCAAAAGTAAAAATACCTTTGTATTTTCTTTAGTGATTCGTCTTTAGAAATCTGCCCAATGAATTTCCAATGCTTTCTAATACTTGGTGGTGCCAAAAAACAAGTGGAAGGTAATGTAACCTTACCCATAAAGACATCTTTGTAACCACCATTGTTGTGGCATCAAAATTTGGAAAGCCATAGAGTGATGAAAAAACCCACCCTTCAACAAAACCATGGTCTTTCATTTATGACATAATCCAGATATTTATTATCAATCAAATCACAAAAAATCCCTTCTCACACAGATAGATATCACAATTAATAGTCCAACCCAAGTAAATCCATTGATGTAGAACTTCAGACTTAATGACAAATTAGAGCTAGGGCCTCTTCTGACTATTTTACTCACATATTTCGTGCTTTCTCAGTCTTCTCAACAAGATAAAGACCTAGAAGTGTCAGATTTGGCATTTTCCTGTCCGTAATGGCAACAACCTTCCCTTTGAGCACATCTTGGTTCCATTTTGATGTGGGTTTCTAGAACCTCCCCATCCCCATATATAGAATTATTGTTGAATCTTTCGTAACACCATAAACTTCCAACTAGTGGTCGTCTTTGAGTACCTTTCTAACCTATTCGACTACTCTGAACACAACTGATATACCCATACCCTTTTGGATTATCTGCTTCAGACTTCTTACCATATCTAAGCCCTAGATCCAATGAACATAAGTCTTCCCACCCAGATTCTTAATAAAAATCTGAAATTTTGTTTTGTATCTTTTTCTCTATCCATCCCCAGATCTACATCTCGCTGGCTTGGGCGTAACAGTCTCCAGATCCCATATTGTTAAAACACCCATACTTTGATCTACTAAAGGAGTTAGATCTAAACGAAACCACAGATCCTCATAACTCGTGTATAATTCTGAGCACAAAAAGCAAGAGCATCGACAAATCTGATCAAAAGTTGTAGAGAGATCTAGCGCGTGACAAATGCCGCCAGTTATAAAAAATAAAATATATCCAGTTTTCAAAACCCCTCTTAACACCTCATCTTCCAACACTGCTGCAAGCTTAATATTCGTACATCTCTCTCACAGTTCTAAAGATATTTAAAGCAGATCTGCAATGTATGGTGTTCTACAAGGCTGTTCATTACTTGATCTGCGATAAGAAAGAACATATAAGAGAAAAAAATACCAAAGAAACTCCTTGCTATCACCAATAGCTAATAGGAAATGCATCGGATCTGCATCATTTATGAGGGAGAGACCCTTATTGAATCTTTTCAATTTCATATCTGGCACAACGGGGTCGAGCCACCATTCCATCTTGGCCTCGCAAGTGAATCCCTCCTTTCTCTGTGTAATCATGACTCGATGTTGACCACTCGACGACATAGTTGTAACTTATCCCATACCAGTATTACCTCAGAAACTTCATAAAACACATTGTTCCCTCAAATAATGTTACGATCTCGTCGATACTGCGGGCATCATAAGCATTAGGGTCGCGTTGAAGATCGATGAGACAGGTATTTCTCTCAATAAACCTAGCCATTGTTGAATCAAAACCCATTTGATTTAATTATTATCAATGTCTAATATGATAAGTATATTATAGTTCTAATTTTTTTTACATTAATTTTATTTAAAATAAATATCTTAAATTTTTTTAAAAATATTTTAAAGTTTATAGAATTTAGAGTAGACGGTGACATGGTGTTTTATTAAGGCATTTTATTGTGTAAAAGTGACAAGTTCCAAACTCTATCGAAAAAAAAATCTAGCCATGATAAGGATTGGTGTAACACACTATCGGTGTGACTTCCCAATGATTTTGAAAACTTAGATGCCCTTGGGCCGTGGTCACTAAAGCCAAATGTTAGTCATGTCAATCATCTGAGGAGATGACTCACATCTTGGTAATTTTGACAGCTACCCTTGATCATGGTTACTCAAGGCACATGTTAGTCATACTAGTCCACATAAAATAACAAACAAACAAAAAATATTCATATTTTAAATTTTAAAAAATAAAATAACTTAAAAAAAAATTTCCATATTTAACTTTTAAAATATAATGAGTTTAGATTCATCTAACTCAAAATCTATCATTGAAGAGGGGTCGAATTTCCCCAAATGATTTTTTTTTTTACATGTAAAATATTATTAATTAATTAATAATTTGTTATAATTAATAAATTAAATTAACTATTTAATTTACTATTTACTTTTCTTAACCAATATTATTAAGTATAATAACATTAATTATTTTAAATTATAATGATAATGTTTTTAGAATTTTGGCCTCTGTGATCCATCCTAAAATTATATAGAATTCTTTTGGTAATAATCACATTCAAATGAACATTGTCATGCCTTTGGAACCAAGCAGTGTGGTGAGAGATCAGATCTGAACAGAAAAGGCTAAACTAGCCATTAGGATTACGGCTAGTTTGACTTTGAAAATTAAAATAAATTAATAACGGCTAGTTTTATTTAATTAGTAAATAATTTAATTATTTAATATATATGATGATGATGATGATTAACGTCCACTGAGACCAATATTTGTTCTATGGGACCTAAAGAAAATAGTTATTTAATTTGATTTAAGATTTTATTCCTATGCTCAAAAAGGTTGGAGAGAAGCCTCCCGAGCTAACTATAATTTTGACATCTTAAAAGGCTAGGAAGGTCAGTATTGCAACAAAGATTATGAAATTGAGCTCTAATGTGGTTGTACGCGAGACACTTTAGGAGGAAGTGATTTTCATCCTAGATGTTCATATTCTTACAGAGATGGAAGATCCTTTCCATCCACGGTGTTTTGGGAACTGTCCAACGACCTGTTTCACTATGGAGCTCATGAGAGTTCATTCTAATCTTGGCTATATTAATTTTCTTCTTTGAGCTAGTTAAAACAGAGAGATACATTTGATCTTCTAAGGTGGGGTTGATGACCTCATTATAATACCTTAATTTTCTTTTAGCTACTAGATATTTCTCACACCACATTTTTTCATTAAACTTAGAAGTAACAATTTTTTTAATGTTATTGATGTTTTGCAATGCAATATATATATATATATATATATATTATTTTATTTGGTTTATTATTATTATTATTATTTGTTTATTATTTAATTCTTTATTTATTATTATATTATATTATATTTATTTATCTATTTATATTAATATTTATATTCTTATTATCTCTTTTCTCAAAAAAGAAAAAAAAGGAAAAAAACACTAGACCATTAGGAATATAGGGCAGGGATCCAACACCTACATGTGCTTTATATTCCAGCCATCATCTCTATTGAGATTTACGGGTCTTTTTTCAATTTTTAAGGCCTCTCTTAACGTACGATGATGCAAATGGTCAATCCTAGCTAAGACCTTAGCCTTTTCTATGCAGATATGATGGTTAGTCTTTTCCACATGCTCAACTAGGGTGGAGGTGTGGGATCTTCCATGTTTAATGTCAACAACATGTTCATAGATCTTTGGTTTATAGACAAACCAGTTTCACCAATGTAAGG
Source organism: Pinus albicaulis (assembly GCA_034641835.2). Classification (NCBI taxonomy): domain Eukaryota; kingdom Viridiplantae; phylum Streptophyta; class Pinopsida; order Pinales; family Pinaceae; genus Pinus; species Pinus albicaulis. The sequence continues at coordinate 1,134,188,445 of CM076575.1, read as the reverse complement.
TGTCCCTCAGGAACAAGGAATAATGTAGACACCTTTTCCATCCCTAGGGTTTACTAGACCTTTAACCGATTTAAGAGAGTTGTGAATCGTGCTAAGGGGCTTGAAAGAAGAAGAAACCTTATGCCTCTTAAGGATCCTAGTAATCCTATCAGTGGTTCCCTGAATGAAAGGAAGTCGTGCATTGTAAGACAACTGATTAGGTTCATTACTATTTTGGTTTTTAACTAAAGGACATCTTTCTGCTTTAAGAAAAGCCTTAAGGCCGTGGGACTTACTATAACCATTTTTACAAAAGACACTAAGGATATGGGTATTTTCTCCCTCAAGGTGAGACTCATTAGAGATTCTCAACACCCTGGTGGCTAAGGTGTTGAGGACGTGTAATTTTTTAGTAGTGAAATGATGAGAATTAGCATGAAGATATTGCTCAGTATGGGTTTCCTTTCCAAATCCTTGATGGGAGAAAAAGCCATCATCCTTTCTAAAGATAAGAACGTTAAGGAAAGGAAGGCTACCATCCACCTCATAATCCATGGTGAATTTTATAGAGAAATATTGACTATTAAGATGAAGGAAGAAAAGATCTAACTCCTCGTTACCATGAGGCCGGACAACACAAGTATCATCTACAAATCTTTTCCAAAGCTTTGGCTGGTACAGAGATTCAAAGTCCTCCATAAACAGATTAGCAACAATCGGGTAAAGGGGAGAACCCATGGCAATGCCACATGTTTGCTCATAGAACTCACCTTGAAAACTAAAGAAAGTAGAGGTTAAGAAAATCTTGACTAAATGGACAGTATCTGGATCAATAACACGATTAATGACCTGAATGACCTCATTAATGGGGATATTGGTGTAAAGAGAGACAACATCAAAACTGACAAGCCTATCTTCAGAACCCATTCTAACCTCCTTTAACTCATTAAAAAAAGAGGAAGAATCTTTAACAAAGGAGTCGGTATGACCTACGAGAGGTCTAATCTTAAGGGCTAAATACTTGGCTAGAAGATAAGTCGAACCACCAATGGTGTTAACAATGGGCCGAAGGGGAGCACCATCCTTGTGGATTTTTGGAAGAACATATATTCTTGGAGTAAGGGGGTTGCTTTCAATCAATTTCTTACTTAGATAACTCACGGAGCTGCTTGATTTAATGGCTTCAACGACTTCCCTTGAGACCTTTTTTAAGGGATTTTTAGAAAGTTTCTTGTAGCTCCCACTCTTCTCCAAATGGTCTAACGTTTTCTTCGTATAATCCTCTTTATTAAGAATGACAGCAACGCCACCTTTGTCAGCCTTAAGAACAACAATATCCTTATTATTATTTAAGGATTTGAAGGCCTCAAACTCGGGCTTATTGAAGTTTCTCTTGGGGAGCTTGGCTTTCCTTAATATGACCGCACAATCATGCCTCATAATGTCCTTGGAGGAATCAGGTAAGTCCTTGATGCCAAATTCAATGTCACAAATAATATCTTGAATCAGGATTTTTCGAGGAGCTAGAGAAAAATTAAAGTCTTTCTCTAGAAAACTATAAACCGATGGGTCAAAAGAAAAGCTCGAGAAATTAACTACTTTATTATTAGAGTCATTCTTAATATTATTAAACTTATTACTTGAATTGATATTATTATTATTAAGTTTACTTTTATCCTCATAGTTAATATTGCTAGAATAGTTATTATTGTTGTTATAATATTGTTATTTTTATTATTCTTAATCTTGTCATTATTAATACTATTATCTATACCACTGTTATTTTCATCATTCAGGTTATTAAATTCCTTTTTCTTATTATTAGACCATTTTTTATTTTTAATGTTGTTATAATCTTTTTTTAATCATTAAATGTTTATTATTACTATTATCAATATTTAGATCTATCGAATTAGTTTCATTACAATCAGATTTAATTTCAATGCTACTATTTGATTTATTAGTATATTTATTACGCATTTTGCTAGGGCTGGGTTGGTTAATAGATAAATTAAAAAGGTTCAAATTGATATCAACGGGCGCCTCATAACTTAAATGGCGGGAGATACCTGAATTAGAAACGCTGGAAGGGATGGCAGTGGATCCAATGGATTCATCAGACGACGGGCAATCACCACCAAAGTCGGAATACAACGAACAGATAGAAGGAAAAGGAGACCCGCTGGAAACAAGAACTGGATCAGTGTTGATACCTGCGTTCTCATCTGCCGGGAAAGAAACTGATGACCTCCGCAACCCTGAAAGGGGAGATCCCAACAAAGCACGTTTCCCGTCTATCTCGGACACACCGACTGAGGTTTCCGCATTTCGAATGGAAGGCTGCCTTACCTCACAGTTTCTTCGGAAGCCTTCACCTCTCTGGCCGTAAATGAATGTGTGGAGCTAAATGGGCACCGGAGAGAGCAATCCTTATTGATGGATGAATACTGAAGATCATCGGCGGGCGCGTTAGCCATAGAAATCTCAGACTCGGAAGAAGAAGAAGGAACACAAATATTTGAATCAGCTGGCGAAGAGACACCCACAAAGACCGGAGCACTGAGATTTGATCGGCATTAACCCTACTCTCTGGCAAAACCGAAACCTGATTTGAGAGAAGACCTCTTGGACAGCTTTTGAAATTTTAATACAAGCTTCTCCTTCCATAGAGCCTCCCAACGAATAGATTTTAAAGCCGATCTGACATCAATTTTGGTCGATAAATCGGACGGAATCGAATTGGACAAATTCAAATGCCAAGACAACAACATTCTCAATATCAGATCAAGACATATTCTAACTTTGGAGATCTCACACCGAAGGAACGCGAGGCTAGATTTCAAATATCCATGATGGTTGTTAGAAATATTGAGCGGATGTTTAATCATAGCAAAAGGAAGGAATAATGGAAGCATCTCTACATCTTTTTAGAAAGGTAGATTTGATGTCAACGTAGATATTTGTCAGCGTGCTGGTTTGAAATGATGAATATTTGTGGCCAAGGTTCTACAGAGTAAGGTTTCAATATTTTTAGAATTTTGGCTTTTTTGATTCATCTTAAAAATATATAGAATTTGATTCATGAAAACTAGATAAGAGATTAAATCCTAATTTGAATTTATTCTTTTTTTTATTTTTTTTATAAAAAGAATAAAAATATAAATATAAATATAAATAAATAAATATAATATAATATAATAAGTAATAAAAAATTAAATAATAATAATAATAATAATAATAATTAATTAACCAAATTAAATTAAATAATATATATATATATATATATATATATATATATATATATAATCTATTCGAATTTTTAAAGTCAAACTAGTTCTTATCCTAAAGACTAGCTTAACCTTTTCTGCATTTATTTAAACTCAACATTAGGATCTGATATCTCACCGAGTCTTGATGATGAACCACACTGATCTGATATCTATGTTCGGATCTGATATCTCACCTAGTCTTGATGATGAATCACACTGTTTGTTGATTCAAAATCTGTCCATAATGTTCATTTGAATGTGATTATTACCAAAAAATTCTATAGAATGATAATGTTATTTGATCAACAATAACATGATTGAGCGATCATATCAAGTCTAAAATCAATAATAACTTTGGATAATAAATACTAATAAAATATAAGGATAAAAATAACCTTGTTTTTGTGGCATTAGGGTCTTGAAATTTAAGACAATGGAAGAGTGAGAAAATTTCAACAAATTATTGAAATTTAATTATTTTGAATTTTATTTTCATAACCTAAAGCCACTGAATCTTTATTTCAAATAGTGAATAATTCATTTTCTTTTAGTTGGCATTATTTTCTCATTTAGTAAAAATAATATATAGGTTTAAAAATGGTTCTTTTATTATTAATAATAATTATTTTAAAATAATTGCTATTGTATACATCAACATTAGGTTTATGTTGAGAAGAAACAGAATTGTCGATTGATAAGAAATAATCTTCTATACGTTAGATTAACCCACTTTAATTTGTAATTTATTATAAAATGTCAGGTTTACCTTTTTTAAATTATAAATAATTACTATTATAGATATGGGAAAAAATAAAGTTTCTTACATGAAATATAATTAATTAAAAAATAATAAAATAATTCTTTATATACATGATGAGGTGATTTGAATTTGTAATTTATTATGATGATTATCGTGATGATTAAATTTAATTATTTTCATTATAGTTTTTAAATATTTTTTTTTTATAATTAAAATTAATTATATATGAAATTTTTAATTTCAATTTAAATTTAATATTATATCTTTTTAATATTTTCTAATTTTTTAAATAGAGATTAAGCATAGATATATGGTGGGCCCATGATATGGAAAAATATAGTGAAAATAATTCAATGTATAGAGAGGTGGTTTTCATGGAAGATAAGGTGTAATTAGAATGTGTTGATTAAAATGACCAGTGCATAGGATGTGACAAGAATTAACTTTCTCAAGATTTGGTTTATCACTGGAAATATATTGATATCATTTATTTAGCTCATATAACAAGAGGCTATGAAACAATTATGGATAGTCAAACATGGGTTTCTTCTCATGACCCTAGATTACTGACAATCTATGTTGAGGATTATAATCATTAACAATGGTGGATAATGAAGCATGGGTTCCTTCTCATGACCTTAGATTATCGACAATCTATTTTGAGGATTGGAATCATTAACAATTGTGGATAATGAAGCATGGGTTTCTTCTCCTGACCTTATATTACCGAAAAACTATGTTGAGGATTGGAATCATTTTTTGATAAAGTTAAGAAAAGAATGAGTCAGTATGAGAAGGAATGAAGAAGAAAGAATTGTTTGGTCAAAAAATAAATGAGGCGGAGACATTACAATAGAATAAGGGCATGATGCTCTAATATAGGAAACTTCATTGTGTGAATCAAAATGGTGTCTATCATTATTTTCGAAACGCCAATGATTTCTTAAATGTAAACTTTTTTATGTTTTGTGCTTGAAAGAAAAATATTAACATGGGATGTTTTATCTAAAAAATGATGGGAAGGTTGAGGAATGCATATTCTTTGTTGCAAAGATAATTGAACTATCAAACACCTATCCATATTTTGCCCCATTTGTGAAGTTTGTTTGGAAAAATTGATTTCTACCTTTAATTCAAATAGTTAGTGGATTGGGTATTTTGTGGAAGAGTACCTTTGCACCTAGGTTTAGCGATTCTATTTTTCATCTCTAAAGTTTATTCTCGTAATTTTTTTGTGGGTAATTTGTTTAGGCAGGAATAGAGCTCTCTTTCAAAATTTAGTTGTTTTTTAAGGTTTAATTTCTCATAACATAATGGTTTCTTACCTTGAACGGGTGGGGTATGATGCCAGATCATGCCTAACCTGCAACAATATTAATGGGTAGAATGTGCAAACAACATTAACTCATTACACTTTTGAATTACATTTTCAATTCACATAATATCTAACAAATTTATAACATACATTTTTTATTTTCTTCTGAATTGAAAAAACTCAGTACATACATTCATAGATAATCATATATCTAATTCCTCTTCTACCATTACTAAAATTTTGATGAGTTGGAATTTTCCAAAAATGAATCCAAGCTCCCTATTTTTTGCATAGAGTCTTAGCTTTCTTCATATTTTTCCTCCTACAAATGTAGTATATTTTACTAAAATTAATGAAAAACTACTTCCATCTATATCCACAAAAGATGATAATATTTTTTATTTTTTTTAACATCATTCCTATCCAAACTTTCTAATATTTAAACTAAAGCTAAAGCTAATTTACTAATAAAATAAATTTAGTCTAAGTCCTTCCACATTTCAATTATTTTTTCCCAATTTCAAGAGTAATATGCTCCTGCATCAAAGTCCTTGAAAAATAAATTGTCCTTGATCGCTTGAACATTTGTGCAATTCTTGGACATCTCTGGAATAATCATCCAAGTAACAACCTCCAATGGTTAATTTCTCCACTTCACTAAATACTGAAAGTACTCTTTTCCTTTAGTTTTCTTCACCACTTTTCAATCTATTAACCCTTCAATTTCCTTTGGAGTTTCTTTGGGAAGTCACTAATTCCATTCAATAATCTGATCTACTTCACTAGAAGACTCATCATCTGAAACGTTTCATGTTCCCTGAAACGAATACAAATTAGAAACATAAAAAAATTGGGAAATACCAACATTGTTTGGAAGCTCCATTTCATAAGCATTTGAGGAAAATTTCCTTAAAATTTTATAAGGTCTGATCTTCTTGAGTTTTAGCTTGTTGCAAGTCCCTTTAGGAAATCTTTCTTTCATCAAATGTACCATGACTAAATCACAAATCTCAAAGCTTTGTTGCCTTCTCTTTCAAGCATCCCTTTGTTTGTATTTTTTGTTGCTTTCGTGTAGCTATTGCTTAACTCTTTCTTTCAATTCTTGCATGCTTACTACAAATTATTCACCTTCTGCACTTATTATATATTTTTTTCCCAAATTCCTCAATTCACATACTCCCCATAGATCCATTCCATGCAATATATGGAAAGGACTCATACATGTACTTCTGTTGGGTGTATCATTGAATAAAAATTCATCCTGAGAATGAACCTGATCCCATTGTTTAGGAGTTTCACTTACCAAGCTTCCTAGGATGTTTCCCAAAATCCTATTCACCACTTCTATTTTCCCTTCAGTTTGTGGGTTATAGGTTGAGCTTAATTTAAGGTTAGTACCCAAATTGTTCCACAATGTAACGACAACAGCTCTATGGGAGTGGAATAAATGGGAATTGTGATGGCAGTAGCTCGTTATGGTGGCAAGACAGTTGGTCACTTTCATCTTAATGGTGCGAGCATGCGTGGGGGCGTGGTGGTGGTAAGCGGTCCTCTAGCAGCAATGGCGGTGTGCGGGTTCAGAACTCTTAGTGGCATGGTGGCAGTTTGCGGGGAAAAAATTGGAAACGAGGGACTAGCCAACGTGGCACAGGAGCTAATGTTGCACAAGGAATCCAACACTGCTGCCTGGAAAGTTTTCCGGAAATAATCCAAAGGCTGATGTATCAGGTTGACACAGCAGAGCAGGTTCGTTGAGAGGAGCATGTTGAGTTGATGGCCACGCTGGATAAGATGCACTACTTTCAGTTCCTAGAAAGGGAGCGATTGGTGGTTGTCTGGTGAAGCCAAAACCACCTAGAAGAAAAAGTGGGAAAACTAGAGACTTAGCTGGTGCACTTCGAAGGGCACGTCCAGTGAAACTTTTGGCCCTCGCCTCCTCAAGGAACAACCTTAGAAAACCCAACTTCTATTACGTCATGCGACTAGTATGCTTTCTGGTTTTTTTTAATTTATTTTCTGTATTTTGGTGCCTGTGGCCCTCTCGTTTATATAATTTCCTTATTTTTTTTTGTATTTTTATCACGTGCTGCAAATTTTGGTAACAATATTGGTTAGGGTGAGACCACATGTTTTATGCTTGGATGAATGTACACTTTTTTCTCCATGTGAATAGAATATTGACTTACAAAAAAATATATTCAATAAAATTAAATAAATAAATAAAAATTAAACATATTAAATTGTTAAATAATTATAAATAATAATAGTAACAATAATATAGTCACTAATAATTTAATAATATTTAATTATTAGATAATTAAAAAATAATTAATTGATATTAATTAACTAATACAATTAAATTAGTAATGGTTAATAATAATATTAATAAGTTAATAATTTAAAAAAATATTAATAATACTTAATTTATTTTTTATATTAAAAAGTAAAAATAAAAATAATTATCTAATTTAAAATTTTTATATTGATTAATTTATTAAATTTTTGAATAATATTGTAAATTTATGAATAATATTATACTATAGGAATATGAACTTATATTAATAAATCAAAGCGATTCATATTAGAAACCCAAAGGATTATAAACCCAATGGAATAATATTAAAACCAAGGAATTAATATTATAAACCCAAGGTATAAAAACCCTAAGATAAATATTATAAACTCTAAAACAATCATGGTTGAAGATAGTTTATTTTCATATTGAGGCAATCTTTGTCACAATGGGTCGTTGCACCATGGTTGACCATGATTGATTTTCAGATTGAGACAATCTCTGTAACAAACGGACGTTGGACCATGCTTGATTTTTATATTGAGAAAATATTTGTCACAATCTGACATCGGACCATGATTATAAACTTAATGGATTTATATTAAACCCAAAGATTAATATTATAAACCCTATGAAAATATTATACCCTACAAATATGAATCCTTTGATTAATAAACCCAAGGGATTGATAATATAAACAAAAGGGATTAATACTAAATACTGAAGGGAGTAATATTAAGCCCAATGGATAAATATTATAAACCCTAAAATAAACAAGGTTGGCCATGGATGATTTCCATATTGAGACAATTCTTGTCACAATGCGTTGTTGGACCATGCTTGACCATGATTCATTTTCATATCGATGCAATATTTGTCACAATGTGAAATTAGACCTGTTATCACTCCGCTATATTCCTAAGGCTGAAGAAGGAATCCCAACAAAGGTAACCACAGACAAAACTTTTGACTTGATATCTAGCCCTATCAAGTCAGAGAGGGCTCTCTACAAAAGGGTCATAGCCATGAGGGCATGGGAGCTTCACTCAATAAACCTCTAACATATCACGTGTGATCATAGCATATTAAACAATACCCTTAATTTGAGTAAATATTGGAATATACCTCTAAAAATAACATTATTTAACCCCTTGCCAATATAAACTCAATACACTTTACCAATTTAAAAATCCCCTACTTTCATTATATATTGTAGATATCCATTTTTTCATTAACATTTTTTATACCCATTTATATTTTTTCATTAAATTTAAGCTCCATTTTTTATACCTTCAAATATAAAAACCATTTCCCCCATATATATCCCCTAATATATTATGTAATTTTTTCTTCATTATATATCCCCCAATATGAACCCACGTGCTATGGTATTACTCTAGCAATGAAGCGCCTGTGCATGAGGGCGGGAGCAATTAGGGTTTTTAGGTTAGATATAGAGTGCAGGGGTTTGTTTTGATTTGATTTGGTTGGGGAATCACTATATGGAGGAATTGGGTCAAGGAAAGATAGGCTAGGATGAATGAGATAGGGTTGTAGGGAACAATGGGGCAAGGTGTTGGGAAAAATACTGAGAGGGGGGGGTGAATCAGTATTTAGGGCAATATTTTTTTTTATTTTTATTTTTTCTTCCTCTTAAAACCTTATGTTATAGTACTGCATCCAACATGTATGTCCAGATATCTTATTATGTTTTTACTTAGAGCATTGCATCGGATAAGTATTATGCATGAACAGAAATAACAAAACAAACCATCAAACATACACAACACATATGAACACTAGGATTTATGGTGGAAACCCAATCTGGGAGAAAACCACCACTGTTGTAATCTCAGTCTTCAATATTTATTATAGAGAAAACTTCTTACAATATATGCTAGTGCAGACTTATACCAGCACGCAGGTACCCATCTGCAGAAGGCTACAACCTTCTCTCGTTTACCAGCTTCCACTGGAAGGGAGCTACAACCCCCTCTCTGAAGGCTTCGACCCTCAGCACTACTTAGGACCTCGTTTCATCAATTTTCATACTGTATCCACCAGTTTCCATACGACATACCTTTTCGGTCACCAAATTTATTTATTTTCAGTATACTCACACCATTTCTTCATGATATCGTCCGTCATTCAAACCAGAGATTTATCATTGTTAGATTATATTCATGGGTGCATCGTAGTCTCAGATTTATCAGTTAAGAATAGAGCTCGCCCATACAGATATTATTTTTAGAAAATTTATTCACAACCCTTAAAATGCACACCTCATTCTTTATTTTTCTTCTCCTTATATAGTTTTCCCTTTATTAAAACCATGAGTCAAAACCACGAACCGCTAGTGGTATTCCTTTTAGTTTTTCCCATGGGGCTTTTGATCTCTTCTTAATTTATTTATCAATTTTAAAGAAATTGACAAATAATTATATTTACAACTTTTTGAATTCCCAAGTCTTATATCTAAATTTTAACGCTTCGGACTTTATAGAAACATCGAACGCTTCCAAATAAATTAATCTTGCGATAAACCTTTGACCCCGGGCCCACATACATAGTTAATAGCCAATCCAATACGCACATCGTACCACAGTAAACCTTGCGCAAGTCCAGTGTCCGATCACCGTTAGATCAGCAAGCTTCTAGATCAACGATGTATATGCATATCGCTCGACCTCTGATGCCGAATGTTAACGGGCGATGGCCCGCCGTACCTATGCTAATCTTTGTGCATCTTCAACAAATTATGACCGTCCGATGACCCTTTCCTAGATCAACGGTGCTCAACGATATCGCTGGGCATCCTGGGTCGAACTATAACGTGCGACGGTGCATAGTGAAAAGCAGTTTTTTAAAATCGTATAGGGCGCGTGTCGAGTATTCTATGGAATCGCTCCTCATCCAAGAAATACCACTTACTCTGCATAGGTGGTGTGATGAAAACCGTAAACCACCTTTACTGTTCACACGGTCATGGTTCTGCTCTTCCATGCAGGGTTCCGTCGCCTTTTAAATGTTCCGCTACTCCATTAATCTGCACCATCTCCCATCAACTCCCTCATTAAATACAGAGTATCATTCAACCCTTCCAATTACACAGGACATCATTCGACTCCATTACAAAGATTATTCACACAGAGGTTCAGGGGATTCCATACGAGAATTACATCAGTCAATACATATATAATACACATATCCTAACTCTGCAACGATGATTTCATTCTTCTCTGGGCACCGTAGGTATCCTCTGCCCATTATGAAACTGATCACACAGGTCATATATATTCAATATTTACTCAACCATACTTAACACAATTCCACAGTTCTTCATCAACATACACAAATCTTGGCCAAATATTTAATTTGTCCTTCAATCTATTACCTTGACTCTTCCTAGCAGCTCTCCCTTTTACCATCTCCTTTGTAAACCATATTAAACCTCTGTTTCATCTGCTGCCTTTGCTACCTCTCTGTTTCTTTTGCCTTCCTGTCTTTGCTTTGCCAATACCTCTGCCATCAATGAAAATATTTCAAAAAATCTCCCCCTTTGGCATTGATGGCAATACTCTTCCTTTGATGGCCTTACAGAAGCCCTTGGTTGCTTTTCCTCCCCCTTTGACATCAATGGAAAATATTTTGATCAAGATCCTTTGAACCGATAATGCCATGCTCCCCCTGAGATCATGCTGCATCTTCAAACACAATATGACCAACAATTCATCCTTTTCATATGACCAATGCTCCCCCTGAGCCTGTGCAATCAGAGATGCCTAACATCACCTTACAACCAATTTAATCTTCTGTATTTAAGTAGACCTGATCCTCTGCTTGGCAGAGACTACTCCCAGTTTCTGTCTAAGATATTCGAACGCTTCCCTGGGTAGAGGTTTGGTAAATATATCAGCAACTTGTTCTTTAGAGGAAACATACTCCAATTTCACCTTTTGTTCAAGCACTTGTTCACGTAAGAAGTGATATTTGATAGGAATGTGCTTGGTCTTGGAATGCATAACAGGATTCTTTGAGATACTAATAGCACTTGTATTATCACACATAATGGAGATAGGAGGTGAAAATTTGATTTCAAAGTCTTGTAGGGTTTGCATCATCCAGAGAAGTTGAGTGCAACATGATGCAGTAGCCACATATTCTGCTTCTGCTATAGATAAGGCAATGGAGATTTTCTTCTTGATGAACCAAGATACTAACTGGGGCCCCATATAGAATGCACCACCACTAGTGCTTTTCTGATCATCAACATTTCCAGCCCAATCTACATCAGTGTATGCATACAGAGTAAGATCAGCATTCTTTGGGTACCATAGTCCAAAGTCTTGAGTTCCTTGTAGATATTTGAATATTCTTTTCACAACCTAAAGATGAGACTCTTTTGGATTAGCTTGGAATCGTCCAACAATCCCAACTGCATGCATGATGTCTGGTCTTGTCCCAGTGAGATAAAGTAGACTTCCTATCATAGATCTATATTCAGGTTGATTCACCGTGGGGGAATCATCATTAGAACTGAGATTACATCCGGTTATCATTGGTGTACTTACAGGTTTGTAGTCTTCCATGCTATACTTCTTCAGGATTTGCTTGAGGTATTTTGCTTGTGATAAGAATATGCCATCTGTTGCTTGTTGCACTTGCAAGCCAAGAAAGAATGTTAGTTCCCCAAGCAAAGACATTCCAAATTCTTGTTGCATATCAAAAGCAAATTTCTAACTCATAGACTCTTTATTACTTCCAAAAATGATATCATCAACATATACAACCACAATCAATAGTTTTTCATTTTCAGTTTTTGTGTATAAGTTGCTATCAGTAGACCCTTTTGAAAATCCTTGTTGATGAAGATATTTGTCAAGACGATAGTGCCATGCCCTTGGAGCTTGTTTGAGACCATATAGAGCCTTTTTAAGTCTACAAACAATTTTTTCATCATTTCCCAAAAAGAATCCTTATGGTTGTTCTATATACACTTCTTCTTCTAGATCACCATTGAGAAAAGCAGATTTAACATCCATTTGATAAACTTTGATTTGTTGGAAGGTTGAAAAAGCAAGAAACATTCTTATGGCTTCAAGTCTGGCTACAGGAGCAAAGGTTTCTTCAAAGTCTATACCTTCTTGTTAAGCATACCCCTTGCAAACAAGTCTAGCTTTATTTCTTATAACATCCCCATTCTCATTTAACTTGTTTTTGAATATCCATTTAGTTCTAATGACATTTTTGTCATGAGGTCTTGGTACTAATTCCCAAGTGTGATTATTTTCAATTTGATCAAGCTCTTCATTCATGGCTTGAATCCAACATTCATCTTTGCTAGCTTGACTGACACTGTGAGGTTCAATAGTGGACAGAAATGCCAGATTGCTAGAAGATCCTACAAGAGTCCTTCTTGTTTGTACACCTGATCCCTTTTCTCCCAAAATTTGAGATTCTAGATGATTCTTTTGAATATATCTAGATGGAGCTTTTTCAGACAAATCATCTTCGGGTTCTTTACTGGGTTCACTGTTTGTATCATTACTATTTAATGTAGAAGGATACGTGTCATCATCATCTTCATTTGTTGTTTGAGTTTCTTCTTTTGGAGCTGCAGGAGACTCATCAATAACAACATCAATACATTCAACAATCTTCCGATGTCTTTTATTGTAACATTTATATGCCCTACTCCTAGAGGAGTAACCAAGAAATATTCCTTCATCTGCTCTGGGTTCAAACTTGCCAAGTTTTTCATCATTATTCTTGATAAAGCATTTACTCCCAAAAATTCTAAAATGCTTTATAGTGGGAGGATTACCATACCAGAGTTCGTATGGAGTTTTATCATTATTTACACGAACATGTACTTTGTTGAGAATGTTTACTACTGTATGTGCTGCTTCTCCCCAAAATGTGTCAGGTGTTCCAGAATCATCAAGCATAGCTCTAGCCATTTGTTGAACTGTTATGTTCATTCTTTCTGTAACGCCATTCTGTTGTGGAGTGCCAGCTATAGAGAACTGTCTTTTTATGCCATTTTGTTCACAAAATTCAAGGAATTCATTAGATGTAGATTCTCCTCCTCGATCAGATCTGAGACACTTGATTTTTAGATCTAATTCATTCTCAACTAGTGCTTTGAAGATCTGAAATTTCTTAAATGCTTCATCTTTATGTTTAAGCAGCCCAATCCAACACATTCTAGAGAAATCATCAATGAATAAGATATAGTATTCTTCACCACGTGGTGAATTTTTCCTCATAGGTCCACATATGTCAGTATGAATGAGTTCAAGAGCCTTGCTTGATGATCCTTCCTTGGCATTAAATTGTACCCTGGTTTGCTTGCCGAATTGGCAAGATTTGCATATGATATTTTCAGGTAGGGTAATATTGGGAAGATCACGAATATCTTTAAGTCTTCTTGATTTGTTGATTTGAGAGAAGCTCAGACGCCCCAACCTTCTATGACATAGCCAATTTTCTGAAGATTTACTCAAATAACATTGTTCTTTGGGGTTCTTCAATATATACAGGTTGTTTGGAGTTCTTTTTCCTTTTATAATTGCTTTACCTGTATCAAGATCACGTACCACACATTCTTTTGAACTAAAGACAACTTAAGTTCCTTGATCACACATTTGACTTACACTTAACAAGTTATGCTTTAATCCATCCACATACATCAATTCATTAGATTTCACCTTTTCTTTTAAGAAAACAGACCCTTTTCCCTTAATGACCGCAGGAGTGTCATTTCCAAATGTAACATTTTTTTCTTTTTCTAGAGCACTATATGCAAGAAGTTTGCATTTATCACCTGTCATGTGTCTTGAGCATCCACTATCAATGTACCATTGGTTTTCTACATCTTCTGAAAATAACGCTATGCCACAATTTTCAACTTGTAATTCCTTCTTTTTCCATACTTTGGAGCTTGAAGGGACATGTTCTTTTGGCTGAAATTTGTTCCTGCATTCAGCTTCTTCATGGAAAAATTTATTGCAATAAGCACATTCAACTTCATTTTGAAGAGTATAAAATTTGTTATAAGTATTATTCTTTGTTTTAATATCAATCCTTTTCTTTCTTTCTTCTCTTGTCATGATGGTTTTATATGCAACACATTGAACAACTTTATGACCAAAATTGTGACATGAGAAACATTGTCCATTGAAGAAGAAATTTCTACGATCATAAAATCTTCTATATGAATTTACTTGTTGATTGGTGTTTCTTTGAAAGACATTCCTATTAGTGTTCTTTGAATTGAGATGATCATGCTTTATCTGTAAAGATTCTTTATTCCCTTGCTAAGTGGCAGCATGTTGTAAACCAGCTGTAACTGCTTTTAGATAATTTGGTGCTGAAACCTGAGAAGATTCTCCAATATATCCAAGACCTGTCTTTATAAGAGGAGAACGTTGTACCTTGATAATCTCATCTAATGTTTCAGATCCTTTATCAAATCTAAGATTCAGAGTCTTTACTTTCTCAAGTTCTTTTCTTAGACTTACTACTTCACACTCTAATTTCTCATTGTGTTTCTCTTTTTCTTCAAGCTGATTTTTCAGAGTTTCTATGGTTATTTTACTCTCTTCTAAGAAAATTTTGAGTTTATTGTTTTCATCAAGAAAATCACTGTCTTCTAGAGCATCCACAAAGTATCCTTTTCTTCTCTAGATTCCTTTTCAAATGCCATGAGAAGTCTAAGATCTTGTTCACATTCTTCCTCACTATCAGATAACCCATCACTGTCTTCATGAGTATAGTAACTTTTTCTAGTGCTAAAACGATTCTTATTCCTTCTTGCTACTTCCTTCCCCTTTTTATGTGTTTCTTTATGAGGACACTTAGCAACATAATGACCAACTCTTCCACAATCAAAACATTTGAAAGGAAGCTTACCTCTGAACCGTCCTGTGCCAAGTTGAAGTTTCTTTACAAATTTTATCTCATCTCTTCTGAGAGATATCCTGATCCTTCTGGTTTTTGTACTTCCATCCCTTTTGTGGAAGTTCTAAAGACTGCTTCTTTGACTTCAGATGGTCCTCCTCTTCTCATTTCATATGCAGTTAGTATGCCATGAAGTTGCACGACAGTGAGATTTTGAAGATCCTGCTTTTCTTCAAGAGCAAAAACTTTTGACTCAAATTTTGTCGTTAGTGATCTTAAGACTTTCTCAACCAAAGTAGATTCGGTTATTGTTTCTCTCAGATTTCTCATACGATTTACAATATCATCAAGACGTAAAAAGAAATTGGCAATGCTCTCTTCATTATCCATTTTTAGATTCTCATATTGAATTCTGAGAGTTTGGAGTTTAGCACTTTTTACCTTTGCATCACCTTCATAACTTAGAATGATTTTGTCCCATATTGTATTTGCTGTATTCAGCTGCATGACTTTGACAAATTCTGATTCAGTTAGACTTCCTAATAGAGCATTGACCGCCTTTGCATTTGTTTCATAATTCGTTATTTATGTCAGATCTGTTGGTACTGCAGCCGGATATTGATATCCTTGTTCAACAATCGCCCATACCTCTACTCCCAGAGACTGAAGATACGATCTCATCCTTGTTTTCCAGAAGATTAAATTGTTTCTGTTAAAGAGAGGAGGCCTGATAGATGCTGTTCCATCTTGATTGCTCATCTTGCTTGATCTTCCTTCTAGCGGCTCAGCTTTTTCAGAAGGACCTGCTCTAATACCAATTGTTGGGAAAAATACTGAGAGGGGGGGGTGAATCAGTATTTAGGGCATAACTTCTTCTTTTTTTTGCTTCCTCTTAAAACCTTATGTTACAGTACTGCATCCAACATGTATGTCCATATATCTTATTATGTCTTTACTTAGAGCATTACATCAGATAAGTATTAAGCATGAAAAAAAAAACAGAACAAACCATCAAACATACACAACACATATGAACACCAGGATTTAAGGTGGAAACCCAATTTGGGAGAAAACCACCACTGCTGTAATCTCAGTCTTCAATATTTATTATAGAGAAAACTTCTTACAATATATGCTGGTGTAGACTTATACCAACACGCAGATACCCATCTGCAGAAGGCTACAACCTTCTCTCGTTTACCAGCTTCCACTGGAAGGGAGCTGCAACCCCCTCTCTGAAGGCTTCGACCCTCAGCACTACTTCGAACCTCGTTTCATCAATTTTCATACTGGATCCACCAGCTTCCATACGACATACCTTGTCGGTCACCAGATTTATTTATTTTCAGTATACTCACACCAGTTCTTCATGATATCGTCCTTCATTCAAACCAGAGATTTATCATTGTCAGATTATATTCATGGGTGCATCGTAGTCTCAGATTTATCAGTTAAGAACAGAGCTCGCCAATATAGATATTCTTTTTAGAAAATTTATTCACAACCCTTACAATGCACACCTCGTTCTTTATTTTTCTTCTCCTTATATAGTTTTCCCTTTATTATAACCATGAGTCAAAACCACGAACCGCTAGTGGTATTCCTTTTAGTTTGTCCCATGGGGCTTTTGATCTCTTCTTAATTTATTTATCAATTTTAAAGAAATTGACAAATAATTATATTTACAACTTTTTGAATTCCCAAGCCTTATATCTAAAGTTTAACCCTTCGGACTTTATAGAAACATCCAACGCTTCCAAATAAATTAATCTTGCGATAAACCTTTGAACTTGGGCCCACATACATATTTAATAGCCAATCCAATATGCCCATCGTACCACAGTAAACCTCGCGCAAGTCCAGCGTCTGATCACCATTAGATCAGCAAGCTTCTAGATCAACGACGTATATGCATATCGCTCGACCTCCGATGCCAAACGTTAACGGACGATGGCCCGCCATACCTATGTTAATCTTCGCGCATCTTCAACAAATGATGACCGTCCGATGACCCTTTCCTAGATCAACGGTGCTCAACGATATCGTTGGGCATCCTGGGTCGAACTATAATGTGCGATGGCGCATAGTGAAAAGTGGTTTTGTAAAATCGTACAAGGCGCGTGTCGAGTATTCTATGGAATCGCTCCTCATACAATAAATACCGCTTACTCCGCATAGGTGGTGCGATGAAAACCGTAAACCACCTTTACTGTTCACACGATCATGGTTCCGCTCTTCTATGCAGGGTTCTGTCGCCTTTTAAATGTTCCGCTACTCCATTAATCTGCGCCATCTCCCATCAACTCCCTCATCAGATACAGAGTGTCATTCAACCCTTCCAATTACACAGGAAATCATTCGACTCCATTACAGAGATTATTCACCCAGAGGTTCAGGGGATTCCATATGACAATTACATCAGTCAATACATATATAATACACATATCCTAACTCTACAATAATGATTTCATTCTTCTTTGGGCGCCGTAGGTATCCTCTGCCCATTATGAAACTGATCACACAGGTCATATATATTCTATATTTACTCAACCATACTTAACACAATTCCATAGTTCTTCATCAACATACACAAATCTTGGCCAGATATTCAATTTGTCCTTCAATCTATTACCTTGACTCTTCCTAGTAGCTCTCCCTTTTACCATCTCCTTTGCAAACCGTATTAAACCTCTGTTTCATCTGCAGCCTTTTCTACCTCTTTGTTTCTTTTTCCTTCCTTCTTTGCTTTGCCAATTCCTTTGCCATCAATGACAATATTTCCAACACAAGGTAGGGACAAGGCTTATTACTTGAAGATGATTCTAATGGAATGGTGTTGAGACTGAAAGAAAGCTAGGAAGAGCATAAGAGATGTATTCTTATTAGGCAGATGAACGTGGACAAACTATGATCAATTCCCAAAAACAGAGCATGTGCAAGCATGTATACTGATTATCTAACTTGAAAGAGATCATATCATAGAGATGAAGTGAACATGAATAAAATAAATTCTACCATATGAAACAAAAGAAAATAAAATGATAGACATCAATACCACAAGTATCCCATAAAATAAATGCAACTGTTCTTTATTAGCTGGCCAAACTGAGCACAATATTTCCTTGATTACATAAAAAACATACAAATTGATTCCAACCATTGCTAAGAGTCAAGTGATGGACTAAATAGACATCAAAACAAGCTTCACTCATCCTCAGGGGTTGAATCCATGAGGTGAGAAAGAGATCCACAAATTACTGAACTACAAACTGAGGTGTAGGATGGTCCAAGTGACTCATTCCTCATTACATTCAACTGATTCGTCTTTGACTAAAGGATAAGTTTACCCAATGTATCTACCCCTAGGTAACTTATCCTTTACATAATTACATTTACCATGATGAATTACATTGATAGTAAAATCATTTCTTGACGTAAAACCAAAAATTATAGTGAAAAACCAAAAAAATGAGTAAATTGGCTTAAGCACCATTTTCCTGTCATAAGAGCCCTCCATGTTCAAGGCCACTATTGGAGGCCTTCCCAATGTCCAAATTGGGTCTAGGATAGCTTACTAGAAATCTTATCCTGTCCTCCTTTGGAATATGGCTCCAAGTCTGAAAATGGTGCTGATTTCACCCGTCAAAAATTCAATCTCCCAAGACTGGTATAAGCGTAGTGCCTAGGCAAAAACAAGGGTAGAAACATGTTTTTTTTGTGGTTTTTTTGCCTTTTTGACCTCCTGAAACTCCAAATAAAGCTTGGAAATGTGGCTTTTCTAGATGTTTATGTCATTACAATATCATGGTGGTTTTTTTCTCTCAAAAAGTGCCCCAAACATAAGCACAACACCAAGGGCGCTGCACTTATGACCATTTTTCTGATATTTGCATTTGCAGAAAAACACAATCAAGTACAACTTTGAAAAAAATGTTTCAATTTTCCTCAAAATTTGTCGCAAGGATTCTGATGATGTGGCTAGGCTTGGAGTGAAGCCTTGGCAAGTATTTCCAACTCGTCCTTCTCCTTTTGATGAGTGAGAGCTTCAATTTTGGTATTAGCTCTTTTGAGCTTGGCCAATGCAATTTTCTTCTTTAGTGCCTGATGTTTGTGTTCAAACCCTAGGGAAGTAGGTGATAGTGTGGAAGATGAATTTGGGGATAGGATATGGGCAAAGGGAATTTTATGGGAAATAGTTTTTAGGGTTATGAGGAATGGGGAAGGGAAAATCAGTGAAAGAGTAACAGGAATTGGGATCGGGAATTGGCATTTAGGAGCCTAGGCCAAAATAACACCTAGGGCTTAGGGTTTTTGAAATTAGTGGCTTAGGGATAGGGATTATGATAACAGGGATTTGGGAATGAATTTTAACAATGTAGGAATGGTAGTTAGTGTAAGGGAAATGGGATTTTGGGAATTATGAGTGCAAGGGAGAAAAACTAGGGTTTCACATTCAAGAAGACACCAAATTTGATTTTAACCAATTCACACATTCAAAATGATTCTGATGAAGAGGAAAATGATGTGAAAGTCACTTACTTACTGATTGGAAGTGTGAAGAATGATTGTTGAAGTCCGGGGGGTGATTTTTTGCAACTTTAATAAGTTTATAATCCTTTCTGGTCATACATGCAGTGCCAAGAGCATACACAAAGCGCTAAGAGGATAAGCGCAACGGTAAGAGGATAAGCGCTCTTCTACTTTGTTTTTCTCAATTTTGCTCAAGAAATAAAAAATTTTGCTCTCCTCAGTTGTTTGCTCGATGAAATAAGATGGAAATGAATTTGAATTTGATGTCTAGGAGTCTTAAATACTTAAGTGATTTTAGATTTAGATCCAAAACCCACTTTTCTTATGTTTTTTCTCACTTTTTGAAAGCATGTTGAATATGTTTTTCTTTTACTTTTTCTTCTTTACAGGATGAAGTTGCTGGAGTTTGACACTTGTCACTTTATAGTGGTGATACTTAGTTTGGCATGGAAGTTGGAGTTGACAGATTTTTAGGGAAGTTACTTATCACATATAAGAAGCATAAAATTACATAAAAAATGAAATAAATAAAAAATCTGTTTTTTGAAAATAACTATATTAAAGTATGAAAATCATACTAGAAACCATAATTAAAACTTTAAAATATCATATTTACATCCTGATAATTCTTTGCAGATCCCCGGATGCAGGTGACAGTAGAAGTATGCATGAAAACTGCCTCTCCCACACTCGAGATGACAAAGAACTACAACACAGGTATTCACACGACATGGATCCACACTCCTGCAATCATTCGCATGAGATGACAAAGATAGGGCATAAATAAGACACATTAATACAACATCATCCCATTCGAGGTACCTCTCTACCACAATATTTTGAATGATCTCCTCAACAGACATGAAGCTTGGCCATAACTCTACGCACATGCCTACTCATGAAAACCGTTACAGCACGCAGATGCGTGCGAGGAATCATAATACCCAGCAACTGTTCATGTGTCAAATGCCTATTAAAGGGAAGAACCTACAACACAAAGCGACTCATAGTTTGTTCCTTCTTTTTCTTCTGTTCTTTTAGTTCCTGCCCTCCTCCATGCCCAGTCTGCTGCGCAACCTGCCCCCTAGTGTTGCACTATGCAGAATCCCCCGGGCTACATTCCCCCATGATTGTGCGACTCACCTTGGCTCCATCTTCCTTACTAGTTACATAAGCCTTGGGGCTTCCAACATCCTGCGCCCCTTGTCATGCATTCCCCTTCAGCACACCTCCCTATCCACTAGTGTCTTGCTACACACCTTCCACCTAGGGTCAGATCTGCTCCACCCTTACTCTCAGACCCCTATCAATCCTACGCTTCATCTGACCATGGCACCTAGGTTGCGCCAAAGAACCATTAGAGGACGCCAGAGAGGTGCGCTCCTAATCGCTACCACCGGGGGCTTGATAATCACCTGGAATCTGTTGAAGGCTCCTCCTCGGGTAGTCACACTAGAGAGGCACCCCACAGCCCCGAACATGATCAGGAGGAGGAGGCCCCCACTCATGTTTTGCAGAGAGGCAGAAGTGGACCACGGAATTACACCATAGCACACTAGAATCACCCCTTGCCCCACAATATTAAGCCTCTTCCGGCACAAGAAGATGATGGGGATAACAAAAATGTTTGGGTAATGAACTCAGAAGGAACCTGGACACGATTCCCTGACGCCGAGTACCTGCTGGTTCCCATCCTCTACGCACCAGTCTCCAGGCGTCCGTGTCAACCCATTGTTGAAGAGGAAGATGATGCGTAGGAGTATGCCTATCCCATAGTGGAGGAAGATCCAAACAGCGATGATGATGCATAAGCCTCATGTTTGCGCTGCATCTCAGCTCTTCTTAGTTTTTTGTCATTTTTGTTATTATCACAAAACTTATATTTTCATTGGTGCTACAACACATTTTGTAATTTTTTGTTTCCTTTTATTTCTGAGCTGGTTTCGTCCATGGAGGCAGCCCCATACTTCTGCAACAAAGGCTGGGATTGGTTAAGCGCAGCTTAGCAACTCAGCCTGTAGCATGCGTACTATTCTATTTTCGTATTAATATAGATAAGCCTCATTCTCTACAGATGATAATGAAATGTTTATTGAATCACTCTCACACCTTTCTCTGCCATTATTGAGATGACATGGTGCATTTTTGGACCTCTAAAAATGAAACCTAATGACCTAATGGGACCTTGAATAATATGACTCCATAGTTGACTTTGACTGAGATAAGAAATAGCGAAATGAGATTTTAAAAAAAAAATTATGCTTAGAAAGACACGGAGATGGGCCAATGAATGAGAATTTGTGAGGGAGAGTGAGATTTTGAGACTAGGGCTACCATCAGTGAATCAATTTTTACATGACCTATTGGAATGATTAAATTTTTTTGAATAGGACAACTAAAATGAATATGAAAAGTGTGCATTTTATCACTGATTCCAGAATGCATATTCTGATGCTAACATCAACCTTATTTGGGATGGTAGCTCCTTGGAGGTGTCAAGAACGATGTAGACCAAGTGCTTAACCATATGGGCCAATACGGTGAAAAATTCAAACTAACAGGCATGACTAAATACTGACAACTCAATGGCACAAACTGACTGAACTTGACCGAAACAATGACTCAAAACTTAACTTACTTTCCTGAAAAATGGTAGAAACTCAATGAAGCTCCATTAGCTTCACTTCAGGCTCTGAAATCCAGTGCTTTTCTACTTTACACTTACAAGAAACTGAATATTGAAAGAAACTTGTCGCTGAAAACAAAATAAAATCAAACTGAAATCATACCAACCTACTCTAACATGTTGCACAATTGTTGATTAGGTAAAATAATCCTTCTAGTGTAACCAATCCAGGAGATGGCTACTTACTGAAGTTATGCTCTCACTTTCCTCGAGTAGGAAGGAAAAAAAAACTAGGCCACTCTAAGTGTCTACCGAACATATGCTTTTGGTCTGTGAAAACAAGAAAATACATCTCCCCAGCTAAATGTAGCAGATCAATAGAGGGATCTTAAAAAATATGAAATGTTACCTTGTCTTGAGATTCAACAAAAACACAAGCACACACATCATTTTGATCTGAAAGAACACTTGGTTGTTGATCCATAAGAGAGCATAGGGATGTATGACTTTCTTCTATCTGAGTGTTGGCTAAAAATTCCTAAAGCACGGGAAACTCTAACTCTATCATTTGCACACTGTCTCTCTTGGGCTCATACTCCTCAAATTCATATTCTAAATCATCTTTGAACATAAAACATTCTTCAATATTATTACATGAGAGCCCTATCTTATTCATGAAAGAAAACAATATCTGCTAGTTGATCTCCTTGCAGAAAATCATCATCACAAATTTGTTTACTCACAACAACTTCCTATATGGCTTCATCAGTCTCATGACTATCATCATTCAGACCCAAAATTTCATTTTCAATAATGGAAGATGCTTCACTCACACATTCTTGACTATGTGAACATAGTAAAAGCTAAAAATCTACATTAACTAGGGCTGTAACATGATTTTTCAGGAGCTGACCTATTTCATCTTTAGACAAAGGAGAAAAATGTTTTTTAAATAAATTTACATTGATTTGGTGACTTTCATTTTCGGGATTAGGAATTGGCACTTCTCTTTCTTGGTCCTAGTTTGTCTCATCTAAGGAGGGATCTATTGATTTTTTTTGGTGATGAAACGGGTTCTCATGCCAAGGCTCAAAGATCTCTTCATCCAAAGAGGAAACTGTTGATTCTCATTGGGAAGAAAAATCATGAATGGATTCTATGATCTCATCATCTAGACACTCTCCATCCCCATATAAATTTTCAAGAAACTCAATTAAATGATTAGAGATCTCAAAACAACTAACAATCATCGACAAGGAAGAATTATAGTTTTGATAATGTTGAAATAAAACTGAATGAAAATATTTTAGAGAATATAAACTAGCAGAGGACAGACTCTCATACCATGACATCGCTTTTTCCTCCAAGGTAGCCATAAACATCTTCATCAAACAATCTTCACAAAACTCAATCTATAGTATGTGAATATGCAAATGAAATTTGACCAAATGAAAACTAGCATCTTCACTATCCTGACCCTTAAACTTTGACAATCCTGATTTCCAATCTATATGAGGAAAACGGTTCGAAAAAATAGGAACAGTGAGCTCGATTCATTGGAGCATACCTTCGAGAAATAAAATCCATTATGACAACAGTGAGGTCACCAAGAATATATTCAAACTACCTGTTCTTTAAAAGTGGAGTCACCATGAAAAATATAAACCTTTGGATTCTTCGACACTGGAGTAGCTAGGTGAATGATGCATAGCCTTATTGTGCCTGATCGTTGTTCACCATCAAAAATAAAGTATAATATTTTATTTTCTTTCCCGGGGAAGATCCGATCTTTCGTTCCCTGGCAACGTCGCCAGGATCTTATCACTCCGTTGGATTCATAGGCTGAAGAAGGAATCCCAACAAAGGTAACCATAGACCAAACTTTTGACTTGATAGCTAGACCTATAAATTTGAAGAGGGCTCTCTCCAAAAGGGTCACAACCATGAGTGAAATAGAAATTATGGTTTTTAGGCTAGATGTAGAGTGTAGGGTTTATTTTGATTTGACTTGGTTGGGGAATCATTGGATGAAGGAATTAGGTCGAGGAAAGCTAGGTCAAAGTGATTGAGATAGGGTTGCAGGGATCAATTAGGGAAAGGTAGGCACAAGGCTTATCACTTGAAGAGAATTTTGATGGAATGGTATTGAGACTAAAAGAAATCTACGAAGAGCATAGGAGATTCATTCTTCTTAGACAAATGAAAATGGACAAACTGATCAATTCCCCAGAACAGAGCATGTGCAAGCATGTATTCTGATTATTTAACTTGAAAGAGATTATATCATAGAGATGAAGTGAGCATGAATATAGAACATTATAACATATGAAATAGAATAAAATATAATGATATACGTCAATACCACAAGTATCATATAAAATAGCTACAACTACTCTTTATTAGCTAGCCAAACTGAGTACAATAGTTCCTTGATTAACTAGCAAACATACAAATTGATTCTAACCCTTGCTAAGAGTCAAGTGATGGACTAAATAGACAATAAAACAAGATTCAATCATCTTTAGGGGTCGAATCCATGAGGTGAGGAAGAGATCCAAAAAATAATCAACTGCAAACTCAAGTGTAGGATGGTCCAAGTGACTCACTCCTCATTACATTTAACTGATTCATTTTTTACTAAAGGATAACTTTACCCAATGAATCTACCCCTAGGTAACTTATCCTTTATATAATTACATTTACCATGATTAATTAAATTTATAGTAAAATAATTTCTTGAGGTAAAACCAAAAATTACAGTGAAAAACCAAAAAAATGAGTAAACTGGCATAAGCACCATTTTCCTGTCATAATGCCCTTCCTGTGTCATAAGTGCCCTCCATGTTCAAGACCACTTTGGAGACCTTTCTAGTGTCCAAATTGGGCCCAGTATAACTTTTCAGAAACCATATCCTGTCCTCTTTCTGAATATGCCTCCAGTTCTGAAAATGGTGCTGATTTCACCCCTCAAAAATGCAATCTCCCAAGACTGGTATAAGCATGGAACCTAGGCAAAAATAGCGGCAACAACATGTCTTTTTTTTGTGTTTTCTTCCTTTTTCACCTCTTGAAACTACCTTGGAAAAGTGGTTTTTATAGATTTATATGTCATTACAAATCTCATGGTGGTTTTATTTCTCTCAAAAAGTGCCCCAAACATAAGCACAACGTCAATGGCGCTGCGCCTATGACCATTGTTTTGATATTTGCATTTGCAGAAAAACACAGTCATGTACAACTTTGACAAAAATGTTTCAAATTGCCTCAAAATTTTTAGAAAGGGTGTTCATGATGTAGCTAGGCTTGGATTGTAGCCTTAACAATTATTTCCAACATGTCCTTATCCTTTTTATGAGTGAGAACTTCAATTTTGGCATTGGCTCTTTTGAGCTTGGCCAATGAAATTTTCTCCTTTCGTGCATAATGTTTTTTTTCAAACCCTAGGGAAGTAAGTGATAGTGTGGAAGGTGAATTTCGGGATAGGATATGGGGAAAGGGAATTTTATGGGAAATAGTGTTTACGGATATGAGGAATGGGGAAGGGAAAAGGAGTGAAAGAGTGATGGGAATTGGGATGGGGAATTGGGATTTAGGAGCCTAGGTCAAAATAGCACCTAGAGATTAGGGTTTTGAGAATTAGTAGCCTAGGGATAGAGATTATGATAACAAGGATTTTGGAATGAATTTTAACAATGTAGGGATGGTATTGAGTGTAAGGGAAATGGCATTTTTTGAATTATGAGTTCAAGGGAGAAAAACTAGGATTTCACATTCAAGAAGACTCCAAATTTTATTTTAACCAATTCAAACGTTAAAAATGACTTTGATGAAGAGGAAAATTATGTAAAATTTACTTGCTTGCTTGGAAGCGTGAAGAATGATTTCTGAAGTCTGGGGACAATTTTTTGCAACTTTGATGAGTTTTTGATCCTTTCTGGTCATACGCACAACGCTAAGAGGATAAGTGTAGTGCCAAGAGCATACACGCAACACTAAGAGGATATGTGCAACACTAAAGTATAAGTTGAACGCTAAGAGGATAAGCGTAGCGCTAAGAGGATAAGCACCCTTTCTCTCTGTTTTTCTCAATTTTTCTCAAAAAATCACAAATTTCGCTTTCCTCAGTTGTTTTCTCGATGAAATAAGAGGGAAATGATTTTGAATTTGATGTCTAGGAGTCTTAAATACTTAAGTGATTTTAGATTTCGATCCAAAAACCCAATTTTCCTATTTTTTTTCTCACTTTTTGAAAGCATGGTGAATATACTTTTTATTCAAGAATTTTTCTTCTTTGCAAGATGAAGTTGCTAGAGGTTGACACTTGTAACTTTGATTTAGTGGTGATCTTCAATTTGGCATGGAAGTTGGATTTCACAGATTTTTAGGGAAGTTACTTATTACTTATAACAAGCATAAAATTACCTAAAAAATTAAATAAATAAAAACGTTTTTTTTTTAAATATTTACATTTGAGCATGAAAATCATACTAGAAACCATAATTACAACTTTAAAATATCATATTTACATGTTGATAATGCTCTTCATATGATAATGAAATGTTTATTGAATCACTCTCACACCTTTTTCTAACCTTATTGAGATGACATGGTGCATTTTTGGACCTTGAAAAATGAATCCTAATGACGTAATGGGACCTTGAATGACCTAACTCCATTTTTTATTTTGAATGAGATAACGCATAGTGAAATGAGCTTTTCAAAAGTGTTTTTATGCTCAGAAATACATGAAGATGGGCCGACAAATGAGAATTTGTGAGAGAGAGTGAGATTTTGAGACTAGGGCTACTGTCAGTGAATCAATTTTTTACATGACCTAATGGAGATTAAATCTTTTAGAATAAGACACCTAAAATGAATATGAAAAGAGTGATTTTGATCACTGATGGTAGAATGCATATTATGACACTAACATCGGCCTTATTGGTGATGCCATCTCCTTGGAGGTGTCAAGAACACTGTAGACCAAGTGCCTACCCATATGGGCCAATACAGTAAAAAACTCAAGCTAAAATGCATGACTAAATACTGACAACTCAATTACACAAATTGACTTTGAAACTAACTGAACTTTACTGAAACAATGAATCAAAACTTAACTTACTTTTCTAAAAATGGCAGAAACTCAATTATGCTCCATGGCCTTCACTTCAAGCTCCAAAATCCAGTGCTTTTCTACTTTACACTTGCAGGAAACTGAATATTGAAAGAAACCTAACGCTAAAAATAAAATCAAATCAAAATTAAATGATACCAACCTACTCTAATCTATTGTACAATATATGATTAGGTGAAATGATCCTTCCAATGTAACCAATCCAGGATATGGCTACTTACTGAAGTTCTTCTCTCACTTTCCTCGAGCAGGAAGGAAAAACAAAAACTAGGCCACTCCAGGTGTCTACTGAACATGTGCTTCTAGTCTATGAAAAGAAGAAAATACATCTTCCCTGCTAACTGTAGCAGGTCAGTAAAGGTATATTAAAAAATATGAAATGCTACCTTGTCTTAATATTCAGCAAAAAAACAACCACACGATTCATTTTGATCTGAAATAACACCTGGTTGTTGATCCATAAGAGAGCATAGGGAAGTATGACTTTCTACTATTTGATCTTTGGCTACAAATTCCCGAAGCGCGGGAAATTATCACTCTATCACTTGCACGTTGTCTCTCTTAGGCTCATAATCCTCAAATTCATATTGTAAATCATCTTTGAACAGAAAACATTCTTCAAGATTATTAAACATGACGACCCTATCTTATCCATGAAAGAAAACAATATCTATTAGCTGATCTCCTTGCAGAAAATCATCATCACAAATTTGTTTACTCAAAACAACTTCTTGTATGGCTTCATCAGTCTAATGACTATCATCTTTCAGACCCAGACTTTCGTTTTCAATCATGGAAGATGCTTCACACACACATTCTTGACTATGTGAACATTTTAAGGGTTGAAAATCTACATTCACTTGGGTTGTAACATGATTTTTTAGGAGCTGATCTATCACATATTCAGGCAAAGGAGAAAAATATGATTTAAAGCAATTTATATTGATTTGGTGATTTTCATTTTCAAGATTGGGAATTAGCACTTCTCTTTATTGGTCCCAGTCTGTCCCATCTAAGGAGGGAGCTACTGATTATTTTTGGTGATGAAAAGGGTTCTCATGCAAAGGCTCAAATATCTCTTCATCCAAGGAGGAAACTGTTGATTCTTGTTGGGAATAAAAATCATGAAGGGATTCAATTAGCTCATCATGTAGACACTCTCCATCCCCATATAAATTTTCAAGAAAATCAATGAAATGATTAAAGATCTCACAACAACTATCAATCATTGAAAATAAATAGTTATTACTTTGATAATGTTGAAAGAAAACTGAATGAAATTATTTTAGAGAATATAAACTAGCATATGGAAGACTCTCATACAATGATCTTTCTTTTTCCTCCAAGGTAGCCATAAACATCTTCATCAGACAATATTCAAGAAACTAAATCTTTAGTCTGTGAATATGCAAATGAAATTTAAACAAATGTAGACTAGCATCTTCACCGTCCTGACCCTTCAACTTTGAAAGTCCTAATTGCTAATCTATACGAGGAATATGGTTCAGAAAAACAAGAATATGAGCTCGATTCATAGGAGCATACCTTCGAGCAATCAAATATATTTTTACAATAGTGAGGTCACCAAGAATACCTTCAAATTACTGGTTCTTGAAAAGTGGAGTCACCTGAAAATTATGAACATTTGGATGCTTTGAAACTGGAGTAGCCAGGTGAATGATGCACAACCTTCTTGTGCCTAATCGTTGTTCACAATAAAAAAAATCAAATATAAAATTTGTTGTTCTTTCCCAGGGACTATCTAATCTTTCGTTCCTGAGTAACAACACCAAGATGCTATCACTCTTCCAGATTCCTAAGGCTGAAGAAGGAATCCCAACAATGGTAACCACAGACAAAAATTCTGACTTGATAGCTAGACCTATCAAGTCGGAGAGGGCTCTCTCCAAAAGGATCACAGCCAAGAGGGATGTAGAAATTATGGTTTTTAGACTAGATATAGAGTGCAGTGGTTTGTTTTGATTTGATTTGGTTGGGGAATCACTGGATGAAGGAATTAGGTCAAGGAAAGCTAGGTCAGGGCGAATGACATAGGGTTGCAGGGATCAATGGGGCAAGGTAGGTGTTGGATTATATTAATCAATGTTAAATGAATAAAACGGTACACATAAATTATCAATCTAGGGACGTCTTTTATTTCAATGATAGTCACATTGTTTGTACCGATACATCAAACCAAAAGCAAATCCAAATAAAGGAAATCATTGCTGAATTAAATGTTGGAAGGAATCATTCATGTAGAAATAAAATTATCTATAGGATTGTGATCAGACCCCAATTAATCTGTACCTAGCGCGCCACATAATAATTACCCAGCTAGTATCTCTAATCCCACATGTGTAACAACATATATAACATTGGAGTTGAAGTAGCTCTATTCATAGCTAGAACAGCAGAAACCGCACCTCCACTGATACATAAAGCAAATAAGAAATACATATAGCTACCTTAACTACTGCAATCCATGCTAAAGAGAAGGGTCCTTCCTCCCTATAAGGGCGCATGAAGAGAAATAACTTAAGAGAAAACTAAACGAGATAATGCATGTAACAACATCAACATGATAACTTGATTTAATGTGACCAAAATTACAAATCCAAAGTAATATTATTCTCCGCTAACCTTTCAACCTCTAGGGTCGAGAATTATATATTGGTTACATAATCATAAAAATGAGGGATGGATCAGTCATGAGAATATTATGATTCTTATCCTGATCAAAATAGAACACATCTAGTTAAAACCACTTATTAATAAAATGTATGATTGGAAGAATATATATTACAATCAAAACCGCCTAAAGGATGTTATCCTAAAATAAAATATGTAATGACTTCTACAACTATTGTGGAAAATCACAGTTGTAGCATAACAACAGTAGCGGACAGGTCGGCATTAGAAGTTGATGATAGCCAGTCAGCGGTACAGTTGTAACAACAATTCATCTAGCGGGTCTGTAATAGCATCATGATGTAACAATGTCGTGGTGTAACAACTCATTGTAAAGACACGCCTTTAACTGCTCCTCTACACCTCATTCTCTAGATATTTTGTGCTAAAAAATAACGTCTGGAAGGACAACAAAAGACCATAGAAATTCTCCAAACATTCATCCCCAGTTAGTCATAAAAAAGACATGGTACATAGCAATAATCGATGAAATGGAAAGATAATGAAAATAAGGTGAGACAACACTGTTTGAGGTAGAAAGGTAGGAAAAAGAGGCAAATATAGTCCCAATGGTTGTATTCACAAGGTAAAATGGGGGAAACAAATGTAGGAAATAAGTAAAAAACTAACACCCAACATCTCCCCACAGCTGAAGCACTTTCATGTCCTCATGAAAAATCTCATCTCACATGAGAGTATCTCTAGTGCAGGTCAATGAGGTCATAAGCACCGATTATATCTTCATCTACAAACCTGTACCCTTGAGTAGCCATTAGTTGTTATACCCAAGAATCTGATTCATACTTGGACAATTCATAGTTAATTTGGTAATCCTGTATTGGCAGTGAGATCAAAGGGAACTTGAACCTTAACCCAAGCCAGGAAGGGCGAAGGGTTTGTATCATCTATGCATATTCTGGTACATGTGTAACAACTACCACAAAGTTCTAAAATGAAAATGGGTCCCCCTTCAACAAATCAACACTGTCGGCTTTTGTGCATTTCAAGCACCTAGTCAGGGCTCAACTCTTCATTACTGAGAACTGATTAAGTCAAAAGTTCACAATCCTTCTTCTGTAAGTGGAAGTAGGTTCCCTTATCCCAAGAGTGCTCAAAATTCTCCTAAATTCTCGTCTTAACTCAATGTCTCCTCCTAGTTCTACCCGGATCCATACAACTATATTTTCTTTATTAGCATCCATAGATTTGGTGGAAAATTTCCACTCAATCTGATTCTTCATGAATGATACAAAGGCTCGCAACTACAAATCCCCCATGTAAGAGAATATAGTCACTACCATTTGCATACTTACATGCTCCCAAATGATATTGTTGAAGAATAACTCACATATCAGGCTTTGTTCGTCCAAATTAGAAGCATGAAAGACATCTAAGAATGTGAAAGTGGAAGAACACAGATAGGGCCTATTCTCCATGATCGCTTTTAACTAAAACATGAAATAGCATTCCCATAGAAAAATTGGGTTGGATGGGGAAGGTCACCTGCACCCCAACAGATTGAGGGCAAGGTCATGGAGTTTTTTCTTATCCATAGTTAGATCTAGAAATTGTTGTTGTAAAAATAGCAGTTGTTCTGATCCATATATATGTAGGAACACAAAAAAATACACATATAACCATAAAATATGCAGTGAAAATAACACTTCATTTCATTAATACCAAAGAACTGAAATTGGCTTACAGACAGAATGCAAATAAACTAACTAGGGCACTAGTAGCTTATCTCTGAGAAGAGATGTGGTGGATACAGGCCTCTGAACTTTGTTACAATGAGGCTCGAGGGCCTATTTATTATGGATAAACAATGGAAAACCATAAACATCCAAAAACCTAAACCTAGGAGATGAAGCGCCAAAACTATGGCCCTGTTTGGGTAAATTGGTGTTTCAGCTTCCCGGGGTCATAACTTTGGCATACTATCTCTGTTTCACGCACATGATACATCGTTAGAAATATCTATCCGATGACTATAAATTTTGATTGAAAATATTTATTCTAGAACATAGTCATATTCATTGGAGGTGTGATGCCAAAAAAACGTCGTTTAGGGCCTCAGAATGGCTCCAAAATTTCAGGACCCGAAAAACTGCTAAAGATAGTAAGTTGTGCTGAAACTAAAAAAATAAAAGAGAAAATGGTGGGGATCGAAGTGGAATAGGTAGGTGGCCACCAATATCCACCTGGATCATTCCTCCCCCCTTAGGAAGCAATGTTCCCCATTGCATTGAGTTGCTCCATGAGATGAGGAAACTTTTGTTGAACTTGGTCCCTGGTGAACCACTTTCCTTGGTGCAGGAGTTGGAAAGCTTTGACAACCTGATACAATTGGATCTTTTGTTGGTGAGTGTTATTGATTTGCATGTACATGATAAAATCTATGGTGGCTTGTTCCATCTGGTCTGGGTTTAAATCTATTGGTGTGAGTTGTTCTGCAATGTCAGAGGTGTCTAGTAGACGTGGGAAGTAGGGACGAAGGCGGTCCGCATTAAATACTGGGTGGAGACCAAGGAATGGTGGAATACTGAGCTCGAAGGCATTGTTACCTACATCCTTTGTGATCGTGTATGGCCCATATCAGAGTGGGTGAATCTTGCAGTGGGGTATAGTGAGGTGCTCCTTCTACAAATGTAGCCACACTTTGTTTCCGACCTGGAAGTTGTGTGGCACCTGATTTTGATCATGTCATTTCTTGTACTTAGTATTGGCTCTGTCCAATATTTCATGAACATGTTGGCGGATGTGTTGAATGCACTCGATGAATATGTTCTCTTTGTCAACTTCAGACTGTACTTGAGCCGAAATGGCCTCAATAGTCACAAATGGCATGGCTACGTCAATGAGAAATAGTGGTTGGAATCCCAAGCCCACCTGAAAGGGGTTGTGGCCGGTTGAGTTGTGGAGAGTCTAATTATAATTGTGTTATACATAGGGGAGGCTCTCATCCCATGTGCATGGATGCTTTTAATTGTACATGCACATAATTTGTACGATCATCCTATTGATGACCTCTATTTGGCCATCAGTTTGTGGATGGAAAGATGTGGACTTGGTGAGCTTGGTGTCCAGCAATGACCAAAGGTTGGACCAAAATGTGCTAAGGAACCTGTTGTCCTGATCCAATATGATATACTATGGGATCCCAAGGTGCACCCACACTCGTTCAAAGAAGAGTTTAGTAGTGGCATCTACTGTGATATTCTTCTTGCAGGCAGCCATAATGGCCATCTTCGAGAATCTATCAACGACCATGAAAACATAGTCATTTCCATGCTTAGTAGAAGGAAGGCCCAACATGTAACCCATGGAGATGGATTCCCAAGGTCGACTAGGGGTAGGTAGCGAAGTATAGAGGCCTTGCTTCTTAATGGTCAATTTTGAAGTGGCACAAGCAATGCAAGATATGATGTACTTCCCAACATCCTATTGAAGGTTCGACTAATAGAAATACTTCTACAATACTGCTCGAAATGCCCAGCAACTCGACTGTAGTGTGATTACCATATCATCTTGGCACGCTTGCTTAAAGGAACACAAAGGTGTCCTAGGTGACATAATAGTGCATCTTAGAGGTGAAAATTTGGAACTTGTGTACCCCCCAAGAGTGCCTTGTATGTGTGGCTGAATTCTGGATCACTTTTGTAGAGAAGCGACCAATCAGAAGTCTCATGCCCACAAGAATTGAGAACAGTGGTTAGCGCCACGATCGGTGGTCGGCTGAGGCAGTCTACAACATTATTGGTGCTACCCTTCTTGCACTTGATGTTCAATTGAAAATTTTGTAGATATGTGGACCACTTCTGATGGTGATAATTTTGAAACTTCCCTTGTGTCTGTATGGATTGCAGGAGTTGGCGATCTGTGTGGATGATTGTTTCCTTCCCCAAAATGTAATGCTTCCATTATCGACAAGCCTGCACAATGGAATACATTTCTTTGTCATAAGTGGGATACTTGTGAACTTTATCGGACAATGTCTCGCTGCGATATGCCATTGGATGCCTCTGTTGAGTAAGAACTACCCCAATAGCATAGTAAAATGCATTTGTCTCGATCTCAAATGGTTATTGCAAGTTTGGTAATGTGAACACTGGGGTAGAATAGAGGCGATGTTTCAACTCTACGAATGCTTTATGTTGAGATTTCGACCAAAATAAATTTTGTTTTGCTCCTCCCTTGGTGACTTGACGCAAGGGCCAAGTGATATGAGATAATCCCAACACTAACCTGCAGTAGAAATTAGCAATACCCATAAAGTTGCAAAGCTCTGTTTGAGTGGTTGGGGCTGGCCAATCCCGAATGACTTGGATCTTGGTTGGATCCACATGCACCCACCTTTCATCAATAATGTATCCCAGATATTGAAGTTGGGTCATGCCAAAAGTGCACTTCTCCAAATTGGCACACAACTTGTGTTGCCGCAGTGTTTGGAGGACTTGTCAGATGTGGTGGAGGTTATCTTCCAAGTCTGGCTGAAGATCCAAATTTCATCCACTTACACCACTACAAATGAATTGGTGAATGGCTGCAAGATGTCATTCATCAACATCATGAAGTTTACGGGATCATTCGTTAATCAAAAGGCATGACCAACCATTTGAAAAGGTCCTCCTTGGATTTGAAGGTAGTTTTCCACACATCAGAGTGCTCGATTGGTACCTGGTGATACCTAGACTATAAGTCGATCTTGTTGAAATATTTATCTGCTTTGAGTTGGTCCAGAAGGCCATCAATCCATGGGATAGGGTACCTATCCCGGCCAGTGATCTTGTTCAATGGCCAACAGTCAATACAAAGTCTCCCAGTCCCATCCTTCTTTTGTACCAATGCGATCAAGCTCCCATACAGTGATGAACTTGGCCAAATGTGACCTTTCTGTCGCAGCTCCTGAATCTGCCTCTTGATTTCATCATTCTCCATAACAGAGCACTAATATATCATTCCATTGGGTAGCAACGCACATGGGGCTAGATCAATGGGGTTCTTGACTTGACAATGCAGAGGAACCCCTGTGGGTGAGGTGAATATTTCCTCGTACTCCTCCATAACCTTTTCCATTTGTGGTTTTCGTGCAGTAGAGCCCTATTTGGAGGTTGTGGCCATAGTCTTCTTCTTGTCGTGGGGGTGGATCATCAGAAGAAAAAAAATATCCTTGTTTGGGAAATGAGCTTCCTGCATTGTTTTGTAGTAACCAAAGAGATAGCAGTAGGCAGTGGTACCTCTGGTATCTTATACAACTTATTTCCCAAAGTAACAATAAGAATGCGAGGCCGGGACTCATACACAGCATGTCGCTTCCACAAGTATCTTTTTCCTAATAATACATCAGAAACATCAAGAGGAGCAATGTCACATAATACCTAATTTATGAAGGGCTTCATGCTATAGGGAAGGCGACACTGCTACCTGACGCGAAGATCCCGTCCTTAGTGAGGACACCCGATGTTCTACGGATGTGGGTGTGTTGTGGTTGGAAAACTCAACCACTTCACAATGTCTACTAAAATGAGGTTATTTTGGCTCCCATTATTGACAGAGAACTGTACCATGGAACCCTTTACCCACATCTAGGAGTGGAAGAGATGCTCCCCCTCCTCTAGATATTCTGGTTCCTCCTTCTGGATCTTCACAGTGGAAACAGTGGCGTTGGGCTCCGCATCAATAATATATTTCCATTTTTCATTCACCTTGTTAGGTTTTGATTCAGAGTTAGAGCATGCATCTGATTCAGAAGCCCTCATCTCGACCCCCAATGACTGCTTAGCCCGACACTCTCTTTTATTGTGAATGAAGCTCTTATGAAACTCACACCACTTTCCCGTGTCCTTATTTTTCTTCGCAATGTTGTTATTTGCTTGTGGATTTTGCAGGTTGTCTTGGGCCACCATGCCATGGATTTTTCCTTTGTTCTACGGGGGGCACATTCCCATTACTTTTGATTCACAGATCCAAATTATTGCTTCTTCTATTTGAATTCCTGCTCAATCTTGGCAGCATACCGATATGCGTACCAAGAGAGGAGATGTCGAGGACCTCGATTTCTTCTCAAATGTATCTGTGTAGAAAACTGTGATACTTTAGCACCAAATGTTTCTCTGAATCTTTGATACCAAAATTTGTGTGCGAGGTATGGAACAGATTCATCAGCTCATGCACATCTTGATCCCTTTTTTGCCGCAGTGTGGTCCATTGTATGTAGTTGTCCTCATAGCTCCCCATGGGATAGTATTGTTCCTTGATGGCATCCCAGAAATAATTCCAAGTGGGCATTGGCTGAGAATACAGAGGGTTTTGTCTTGTCCTTTTTCTCACAGTAGGTTTCACGCATGTCCTTGACATGGGGGATAGCTTTGAGGAGTGCAAAAATAATCTTCTCCTGGTGGGAAAAGTCATGAAGGATCTGCAAAGGTTCAACCAGATCGAGCCCTAACTCCTTATACCCTAACCTCGTTGGGGACATGCAAAGAAGGATCGAGGAAAAGAAAACCGCTCTGATACCACTGATCCGGATTTATGTAGGAACACAAAAAAATACACATATAACCATAAATACAAAGATGAAATAGAAATAACACTTCATTTCATTAATACCAAAGAACTGAAATTTTCTTACAGAAAGAATGGAAATAAACTAGCTAGGGTGTTGGTAGCTTATCTCTAAGAAGAGGTGTGGTGGCTATAGGCCTCTGAATTGTGTTACAATGAGGCTCGAGGGCCTATTTATTATAGAGAAAAAATGGAAAACCATAAACATCCAAAAACCTAGCCCTACAAAATGAAGCGCCAAAACTATGGGCCCTGTTTGAGTAAATTGTTGTTTCAACTTCTCGGGGTCGTAACTTTGGCATAATATCTCCGTTTGATACACATGATACATCGTCAAAAATATCTATCCGAGGACTACAACTGCTGACTGTGAATATCACTTCCATAATGGAATCATATTTTCCTGAGGTGCAATGCCCAAAAAATGTTGTTTAGGGCCTCAAAACGGCTCCGAAAGTTCACGACCCGAAAAACTGCTAAAAATAGTAAGTTGTGCTGAAACTGAAAAACTGAAAGAGACAATGGTGAGGACCCAAGTGGAATAGGCGAGTGGCCACCAATATCCACCTAGATCATGTTCCTCCTACTTCTTTACGGCTTCCTTCCTCTTATAGTCTTCCCAACCTTTCTTCATCTCTTCTTTCATCCATTTTTCCTGTAAATAAATTATCTCCTTCTAATGTTCTTTCAACTAAATCACCCCTCCTCAAGGGAGATTTCCTCCCGTTTCCACTTCTACAATTCAGAAATTAACAAAATTTTCTCAGAACTCCATCCCACGATGGGACCTGACATTCCTCTGCATTCAATATCAACATCAATAATGGGTGCACAGCCTCTGTTGAATGGTCCTGCTCCACCTCTGCTGCTGGTTCTTGTGTAAAAACAAATTCATCAATGAGTTCTTGTGTATCAAATCCTTCATTTTCTCCTAGAGTAGCCTCTGTGTCCATTTATTTTTCTTTTGTAACAACAGTGGCCTCCACAGGTTCTTTTGCATCGGCCTCTAGGTTAACTACTACATGAGGCTCTGCTTTAACAATTGGTTCTTCTGTAACAATAGTATGCTTAGCAGGTTATTGTGCAACAACCTCCAGAAGTTTTGTTTGTGTTTCCATTGGGTTGGTGTTTTCCCCACAAACCTTATACCCTGCTACTGTTAGTCCCTGAAAACATGTCATGCATATAGGTACATGATTTCCTTTCCTCAGATAATCTTTGTTTCAACTGTTCATTTTCCTTTCTTAGATTTTCAAGTTGTAAAATCAAGACATGAGTTTTGTCCTTACCTAATGAGGACAGTTTTCTTTCTTTTTCTTCCTATCCTTCTACTTCTTTCTAATTTATGATTGTGGGCAAAGGTTCTGTGGGAATGTTAACTTTCACCCTCTATTTTGGCTGTCTATCCCCAATTGGTTCGTCAGTGGGTTGTTTTCCAATTCTGACCCTGACAGGCCGAGTCTGGGTCTCAGCTTTCGCCTGACTTCCTTCCGAATTTGCGGCTTGTTTTCTCCGGCTTGTCCTAGGAATTGTTCACTTGAATTCTTCCCAGATCCTTCCCTACTGGATTAGGGCATCCAACAAGATCAATTTGATATGTCCATGAGTGGTCACACATGCTTCTAGATGTGCTACCATCTTCACCGTCGCCACCATATGCTTAATGTTTCCCAATAAGTAGAATGGAAGGTTAATATTTTGTTGGTTCTGAAGATGATTGAGTAGATGGAAGTGATAGTTAAAAATTATTGTGGGTCTTCCCTCGCAAGTAATTTATTTGATTCAACCCAAGGTGACATCTGCCCATGGCTGAGGGAGTGATAACCTATCAATTCCTCTTTCTTTATTTTCCAAATTTTCTTCTCCTTCTAGGAAGTCATCCTTCAAAGAGGGGTAATTGTTTTTCCTGTTGAACCATCTTCGTCCTTATACTGGCTGTTGGTGTCCCGTGTTTTGATAGTTTGACAAATCAAAAGACAAGGCAACATCAGAACCAATCTTTAGAGTTCCAGGATCTAGTCCTCCTGCTCTCAGAGAGGGATCTCTCAAATTATTTGTTTTTGCAAAGGTTTATCTTGTGTGCTTTGCATGTTGGTTTTAGACTAGTTATTAAGTGCAGATGTTTGTTTTTTTGTTTGGTTGGAATTGATACAGCAGAACCTAAAAGGTCTAAGGAAGATAGATAGAAAGAGGAAATGTCAGCTTCATTGGGCAATGGAGTCAAAAAGAGGTCATGACAACCTTATCAATGCATGTGGGATATCAAAGGGAAAATCTAACTTCGCCGTAGGATCCTTTGGTTTTGGAATGATATGGACATAAATGATGTGGAAAGAAAAGTTTAATTCTCAACAGATGGAATTTGAAAGCACAATTTGAACAATAAAGAGCTATTTGATAGACAGGGCTAACCATGAATTCTACAAATCACACTTTAAGCAAAAAATGACTTCAAAACAACTTTTAAAATGAAATCTAAGATTTGGGGAACTAT
The DNA here is from genome assembly GCA_034641835.2 of Pinus albicaulis. NCBI lineage: Eukaryota > Viridiplantae > Streptophyta > Pinopsida > Pinales > Pinaceae > Pinus > Pinus albicaulis. The sequence goes on along the minus strand of CM076575.1, from coordinate 1,134,148,888 downwards.
TTCCTCAAATATTTTATTTCAAATGACTTAGAAAACATAAAAGATTCACTAATAATTATGGTCATAGAGCCTCAGACTTCTTCTTACTTTTGCTCGAGACATTCTCTGTGACTCCCTCCAGATATTTGGCGATTCACAACTTGTGACAAATTGGTTCAACAACATATCTCACTGCCACTCGCACACACTGTCTGCACTGCTGCATGAGGTGCACCATCTCAGAACACTCTTTGACTCCATCACTGTGACTCATATTTACAGGTCTCAGAACAAAGTGGCAGATCAACTGTCCAAAGAAGCAACGGAGCTGACCTGGGGTACCTGGCATATCACAGAGCACACAGAGGGACAGATCTACAGATATTATCATCGGCCTTTTATCGAGGAGGCCCCTCCTGATTTTGATGTTTATTTTTTTACAGCTACTTGCAGGGAGATTTTGTTTACCTCCCCTTATGTATTTATTCGGCATTTATTACTTTTCATACTTATATTTCTGGGTCTGTAGAATTTAGTAAGTTATGCACCGAACTTACTTGGGGACTTTTATGTCTTACACTGTATATGTCTGGTTATTTTTTGGACTGTGACTGCCTACAGTTTTCTATGGAAATCTGACTGATATTGTAAATGTATGTTTCGGACAGAACAGTAGTTTTTATACTACAGCAATATGTAACAGGTAGCTGATCATTAATATGAATAGTTACGAAATTTTTCACTGTGAAAAAAAAAATTATGGTCATAGAAGAGGGAACACCTAAATACATCTATGATCACAACTATAAAGACCTTTAAGCCAACTGTTCAAGCAAGGACAAGGGGCATGATCAGAACAGACCTCCTTGGCTCACTGTAAACAAAGATACTTCAAAGGCAGACTTCAATAATAGCCTTTAAGTGGCAGCAGACAAGCAGGGAAAACCATAAATCATGCTGAGTCCAAATATTCAAACTATTAGAGAAATAAACAAGCATGAGGACTAAAGAGAGAGATTAAAGACTCTAAAATACTTCAGCAGAAGAAAACATAAAACAGTGAAGGATAAACAGGTCTAAGGTGATTCTAAGAGTCATTTCTTAGCCTAAAACTTTCATCCCACTATAGTAAGAATTTATGGAACAAAATGAAAACAAGGGAAAACATTAAACAGTTCGGAATACTTCACCAACAACCAAGCTCATGGATCCAATGATAGAGCCTTCTCAAGAACAAGAATGCAACAACATCATCAGGGCTTCCAAGACTTCAATTTATTCTTCAACTTCAACAGAATATGTATTATTTTAGAGAGTTTCAGTATTACAACTAGTGATCAACCAGCCAACCAAAAACCTTACAATGGATTCCTCAAAAATTTTCATAGAGGGATGAGGAGGTCGAAAGAGAGAAAAGATCTCCTGAGTTCAACTAATACAATTAATGCTTCTTGGCCTTTGAGGGGCTCAAGGGAGAATTTTACAGATATTTTCATGTATTAATTGGTTTGAATTAAGTAATTAATCTTGCTGGAAGCTTATGTTGACTTTAAGGCTCTGTGTCATATTTTGCAATAAATTTTGCTGATAGTTTATGTTAGCTTCTTTGATTCGAAATAACTATTTAGCTGTAAGGGGTAGATATGCTCTATTCTGGTCATTACTCGGCCTTTGCTTGAATGCTGTGAAGTCACAGGTGGCAATCCGGTAGCTGAGAGGAATCAATGTGCCTCTTATGTGGCAGTGGAGGCATCCTCTATCCGATAAATATCTTTGATTTGTCTTTAACTGCGTTTAATTCAATGGATTAGGCCTTTGATAATCGATTTTTAGACGTAATCCATTAAACTATATAATTAATGTTTAATCCTTCATTTCTGATGTATCTGGGTCTTCGACACTGATACTCTTTGATTTCATTTAATCTCACTGTGTCTTGTTGATATGTAGGTGTGTACAAGGTCCATATGGCATCGATGCCCATGAGTCATCGATGAAACGTGAAATTGAATCTTGTATATGGCTTTCTTTAATGATGAATGAAAGTCTGGAGGATCGGCATCCTCGGCTTTCATTTTCTTTTAAAGCATTTGAAAAAACCCTTTAAATCCTTCACAATACAAAAACAACTAAGAAATCTTGCATATTTGGTGAAAACTGCTTTGGAGGTTACGGGTAGGAGCATGGTCGTTGGATGGTAGCATCCAAAGGTGGAGATTTGCTACAGAGGTGAAAGGAAAGTGGTGAGAGATTTTTAAGTTAGAACCGTTGACCTATGATTGACCAAGAAGATTAACGGTGGAGGTTCAGAAGTGAATTAATAATGCAAAGGGGTCACACTATTGTGAAAATAGGAGAAAATACGAAGAAATAAGGTTAAAAACCTTTTGCAGAGGAAAATGCAAAGGAATTGAATTTGGGGTTTCGGGATGATTGTGGGCCATCGGATGATATCAGGCCACGAGATCAACGACAGATATCGCACGTTGAAAAACCGTTTGGAGAGGTGGAGGGAAATGGTGTATTGCTAGATTAGATCTGAGCCATTGATCTACAGAGATCAACGGTGTGAGGTGCACGTGATAATTTATAATAGAAATGGGGAAAGGTGGCTTTGGTGGAGAAAACCACGGGTTTCGCGTAGCGAAAGGGCGAGGAGGCGGTTTTACCTTTTCCAACGCAATATGCGTCCCCGCCCGACATGTGTCTTTCCAAAACAACTTATATCGCGTGATTTTGGGAGATTAACCTTCGCGCTTGAATTTACGCGAAAACGTACGTCAACCATCAGATCAGGGGTGTCAGATCTAACGGCTGTGAAAGGATCACGATAACAGATAAGTGTGCAGGTGATAATAGGTGGGGTGGTTTCAATCTGGGTCATCGGATCTAAGATGGACGGCCAAGATCGAATCTTGAAGAAGGTAGGACCCAGATGAGGCGGGCCTGTCAGGGTAAATATGAGCCGCTAGATGGAACAAATCAACGGCTGAGATGTGATCTGGGATATGAATGAGATTATACAAAGGCGGAGAATGGGTTAATGAGGTCTATTGATCTACAGAGATCAATGGCTGCGATTGGCCGAGAAACATTATGAGTGGGGCTGCATGTTTTTAAACCAAAGTCGGGAAAAGTAATCTGGACCATCCGATCTGGACACGTGGACGGTCCAGATGAAATTGGAGGCATTCAATCGGTGGGGAAGAACTTTGGATGGCGCCGATGCGATTGAGTGCTAGCCGTCGATCTGTAGATCAGATCAACGGTGGAGGATGAATTGGAGGAGAGATCAATCGGAGGGGAAACAAAAATGATCCCGACAAAACTTGTGATGCGATTAGTGATTCAGGACTTTAATTCTCGGTCCCGGGCATAGTTTTATATGGAGAAAAGCGAATGTTTATATGAAGGGGCTCAATCGCATCGGAAAAATGATGCGAGACTTTTCAATCTACCCATTTTAATTAAAAAACATTGTTTTGGCGGGTTTAGACCAAAACATAGGAAAGTGGGTTTTTTTGAATTAACAAAGGGAAATATGCATTGGAGATGGGTTATTCACAATTTTAAGTGCCCGATTACGGGGCTATGGGTTATATGAAGTAGCAAAAGGGCTCGGGATTTATAACCAGGGGCCAATCGCATCAGAAGTTTTATAAAGGCCAAACACTTGCGTTCTTTGTTTGTTGCTGTTACACTAAAAAATGTCACTCTGACATTCTGCTGACTGCATGAGCTCATTGACACTCATACTTACCTCCTCTGCAAGTCTTACAACCTCAGTTCCTCATGTCAAGCCTTGAAAATCAGAGAAAAGTTCCTAAAAATATCCTAAACTTTGGTATCGCACTTTCTCTATATATTACCTGCGGTCCCGCACCTAATGATCAGCTTTCCTGCGAACCTAAAAGCACTTTCTCTGTGTTATAGGTGCGGACTCCTGTAAAACTCGAAAAGGCGAGAAAGTAAAGTGAAAAAGTTGAATTTTGGTCAATTCTAGAAGGTTCTAGATGAGATTTTTTGGGGATGAGTACGCTTTGATAAGGTGCATGTATCCCACACCTTAAGGAACTAATCCCTTGATGTGAGGAGCCTATCCCTTTGAAGGAGGATTCTATCCCTTCAAGGCTGGAATCCTAACCTCCTCATCTGCTCTATAAAAGGAGGCATTGGGTAGCCTCAAGGGGTGAAGTTTTTTGGAGATTGAGATTTGGAGATTAAGAATTAGAGTTCAAGCTTTATGTGTGATTGAGCTTGAAGTGCTGTTAAGATTTAAACTTCTTTCTGCTGAGCTTTTGAGAGGAAATATCACATACCTCTTTGTGCTCCTGAAGGAAGAGTGCAAGACTTATCAAAGTAGAGGAGACTCCTGCTTCGGACCCCGGGAAGGCCTTTCGACCATCAAGGCTAAGGTTGTAAGGTTCTTATGTATATTTTAAGATTAATACAATCAAGTTTTGTTTTTCTCAATAAATTGTCGTTCGATTGTTTATTTCAATAAGCTGTCGTTTGATCGTTTATTTCATAGATTCCTTGATCATTATGATAGGTATGTTTTATAATTATTTGTTATACAGGTGCTACTAATATTTTCTTGTTTGTGATTGCAGATCGATAAAAGAACTCTTGTTGCGATGGAAGAATTATTGTTGCGACGAAAGCACTACGACCACAAATAAGAATTTGGATCTAAGGTAGGATTGACACCTTCATAGCATTTATTTTTAAAACGAATATATTTAGAGAAAGACAAACTTAGTTGTTCGTTTGTTGCTAGATTGTCTTCTGACACTAAGGAGATCGGTCTTGTCCGCAAGAACGATTTATCCGGCCAACAGTTGCCGATGCGATAAGCGCTTTATGAGTCTACCACCTGGTTCTAGGGTGTGGGCACATGGGGGGAAGTGGTTTAGACTTAGCTCAAAGGGGCTTAAGCCTGCAGCTTAAAAACTTATTTTTTATGAATTTTTTCATAGTTTTTGATGGATTTGGGGGTTTCGGTAAAGTCTAAAAATGAGTTTCAGACCTTGTAAAAGGGATTTTCATGAAGGGAAGAAGGGAAATCATGAAAAATAAAGGAATTTTGGGGGGAAAAAAGGTAATAAAATGAAAGTTAGTTTTGAGTGAAGGAGGGGAAAATGGTGTTTGCAACAGTATTTTCTCTCTTGGAATTAGCAGAATTTCTGATTTCTAAATGGAAACAACAGTGATTGAAACAAGGGCATGATGTCTTCAAGAGTATTCAAGAGATAACACTTTTAGCAGTAAAATTTTCTCCTTGAAGACTCCAAAAATGTTTTAGCCACCATTTGATATGACAAATTTTATAGGTGGCTAACAGTGGCTCCACTTGGGGATGGTGGATTCTTGAAGGCATCAAGAACTTCAGACTTGCATTCTTTGGGAGGCTGATTAGTGCCTCATCCATTGGGCTGCCCTTCCTTTGCTGGGATGATCTTGCTCTGAAAAAATATTAGCAGCCATAAAAACAATGGATCTTTCATCAACAAGCTTTCTACCTATCCAATCCTACTGATCTAACATTTTTTCTTCATTAGAGTGCACTTGGATTGGAAAACTCTTTTACACCATTTTATTCTTTTGAAAGCATAAAACTAATCTAATTCTACTCCTTATCTCTCCATGAACTCAGATTAAACAGTTGAGTCCATATGCTTCTCTACCTAATCTACCATCTGTTTGGATTAAACTGTCCAACAGATTTTATTCACTAATTTCTAAAATAGAAATTCAAAAGCATACAAGTCAGGATTGAACAGTCTAACTTGTTGTTGATCTATGGCATTAAAAAAAAACTACACAGAGATCTTATTTTGCAGAAAATTAAAACAAAATGGAAGGCTTAGGATCTTAAAGTTCAAGCACTTCCTTCATCTTTTATAGCTCTATTTTGACTCTTACTTGAGTTGTTATTTTCTTGTCCTCTGGTTCATATTTTAAGCTAATTAGAACCATATTTACATCTTTTTTGACTCAAAATTTGAAACAGGTTTGAGTCATTCTCTTTGGAAACTTAGGTTCAGATTTTGAGCATGTTTGAACCTTTAATTTATATCCTAATCTATCTACTGATAAGCCAAGATTAAACAGTTTGGAAAATCGAATTCACTATCCTATCAACAGAAAATTTAAAGCTAATTAGTCAAGATTAGGCTGTATGACTAATTAGAAGTGTCTTTTTTCAGGAGTGGCATTTGAGCTTGCACACTTTCAAATTTTATTTTATTTTCTATTTTTTGGTATGGGCCTGTACCTTTATTGTTTTTACAATCTGCCCTCTTTTCTTTCTTTTACTGTTTTTGTATTTTTTATTTTTCTTTCAAGACAAAAATCAACAACTAACTAATTGCTTAAAGATGAGCTTTATTGACATTCCTATCTAACCTAATCTAACTTGAAATATTTACATGTTTTAGCTGATGAACTCTCTTTTCCAGTACAACCAATCCAGTAAATGATTCCACGATTGGTCCTTATTCATCTCTTTGGGGAGGCTGGAAAAATAGGGCCACTTCCATTCCTTTTGTTTTTTAGCAGCAGTGCTAAATATTCTTCTTGATTTTGGTAATACACTACTCCTAATAAACTTTATCCCTTCTTCAAATGTCTTCAAGAAGTGAGCATAGGGATCTTGAAATAATGTCTGGCTAAGAGTATTTGGAAGACATGGTTCTACCAGGATCATCTCTTTTTTCTGCATTGGATTAAGGAAAAGATTCTTATGAGAAAGAAAAACTTCCTCATCTTCATCAATATCTGAACTAGAAGACTCATCATATATTGTAGTTTTATCTGTTTGTAGTCCTGGTATGCTCTGATTCAGTGGACTGTACTTTGTGAAGAGATAATTATATTCTTGATCAAGGGTATCACTTATTACCTTAAATTTTTCAAGAGAAGGCTCCTTATCTTCATCCTGCTCAAGAAATTTCTCTTTCTTTTTAATCTCAACCTTACAACTAATAGATTGTTGATTCCCAATTCTGTGAAAGCTATTTCTGATGGATTGGATTGGATGATTTCTACTTTGAAGCTGATGATAAGGAAATTCATGACACCAACCCACTGTTGGTTGCCTTGCATGATTAGTTTCTGTTTGGAGCTCATCATCATCTTCAGATTGATTAGAAGTTGAAAAATCATTAGTATACACAATTTCACCAATCAAACATATTGGGTTATCATCTTGTTCCTCTTTGAGCTTTTCTATAACTGTGTTTTATGATTCAAGACAAAAAGGTCCAGTAAGTAGATGAGCAAAAGTGTTTTGTTCAAGTCAACGTTTGGAGGTTGGTTGTCTGTTTAATATTAGATCAATATCTTCTTATGTTAAGAGAGAAGGAATTGTCTTTTTTCTTAGGAAAAATGTACAGTGGTCTTCTTGAGCCTCTTCTAATGGATCTCCATTTGAGTTTGCAGGGGAACTTTGAGGTTTCTCTTGTTTTTCCTGGTCTACCTCAGTTTTGAACAACTCCCCATGATTTTTGTGACAGTTATTTAAAATATGGGATTCGAGAGTTGTTTCTAATAGATTATCAGGATGCCATTCTTCTTTAATCATCTGAAATGAGTCATGACATAAAGGCATAGACTCTGGTTGTGTTTTCTCTTCTCCTATTTCAGATTTTGTGGGTTCAAAATGGCTTATGTTTTCCTCAAGGTAATTCTTATTGTTAGTTTTTGAAATTTGGTCATGAAGTTCTCTTAATAGCATTGTACAAGATATAGGTAGGTAATCAGGAATTTCCTGACAACCTTCTTCATTGCTTTCTTTGTAATCTTGTTCATCATACATATCTTGTAGAGTTTGGGTTTGTTCTTGATTTGAAAGGAGCATGGGCTGCTCTAGATCATCAATATTTAAATTAGCCTCGTTCCTTTCAATTCTTTTCCCAAGCATGTACACCATCTTCTCCATCATGATCAATAATTTTTCTTTATTTTTTTCTCTATAATATTTTTCACCTTCTTCTATAAAGTCTTGATCATCATCTATATATTTCTCATTGTCTAGGTCTTGTAATGGTTGAGTTTGTATTTGATCTGGGAAAAGCATAGGTTGCTCTGGATAATCAACATCTATATCATCCTCATGCCTTTCCAATCTTTTATCTAGTATGTACACTATTTTCCCAATTAGGTTCAATAATGTGTTTAGTTTAGCTTCTCTGTCCATAGTTGGATCCATGTTTGTAATAAGAGGTCACTATATCTTTCTAACCAGTTCAAAATCTTTTACCAGTGGAGTCGCCAGGTGGAAGATTTTGAACTTTGCTGTCCACCAACAACATGATTGGGTTTTCTCAATGCATTCCCAAGGGAGTCCATAAGGACTGGAAGGCTAATAGGTTTTGGAGGTCAGTGGAGTCACCAGGTGGAAAATTTTCAGCTTTTGTAAAGGTAAAATGTTTTATGGTTCCACCACCATGTTTATTATGAATCCAAACTAAATATTTTGGGTTTTCATGAGTTTCTATGGTTGTTTGAAAGACTAATAAGTTTATAAGAGCTTGCTAAGAAACTATGAACTCAGTGGTCCCACCATGATCGCCATTATGTTGGTGTGAGTGGTGGGATAAGTCCAAAAGGTGTTCTTTATCAAGTTAAGGGCCTAAAGAGTTCTAAGAGGTGTTTTCAAGCCACTGTATTCTCAGTAAGTCCCACCATGATCGCCATTATGTTGGTGTCCCATGTTTTGATAGTTTGGAAAATCAAGAGACAAGGCAACATCAGAACCAATCTTTAGAGTTCCAGGATCTATTCCTCCTGCTCTCAGAGAGGGATCTCTCAAATTATTATTTTTTGCAAAGGTTTATCTTGTGTGCTTTGAACATTGGTTTTAAACTAGTTATTAAGTGCAGATGTTTGTTTGTTTTTTTGGTTGGAATTGATACAGCAGAACCTAAAAGGTCTAAGGAAGATAGATAGAAAGAGGAAATGTCAGCTTCATTGGGAAATGGAGTCAAAAAGAGGTCATGACAACCTTATCAATGGATGTGGGATATCAAAGGGCAAATCTAACTTGGCCGCAGGATCCTTTGAATTTGGAATGAGATGGACATAAATGATTTAGAAAGAGAAGTTTAATTCTCAACAGAGGGAATTTGAAAGCATAGTTTGAACAATAAAGAGCTATTTGATAGACAGGGCTAACCATGAATTCTACAAGTCACGCTTTAAGCAAAAAATGACTTCAAAACAACTTTTAAAATGAAATCTAAGATTCGGGGAACACCCTATTTCCTCAAAGATTTTTTTTCAAATGACTTAGAAAACATAAATATTCACTGATAATTACAGTCATAGAAGATGGAACACCTAAATACATCTATGATCACAACTATAAAGACCTTTAAGCCAACTGTTCAAGCAAGGACAAGGGGCATGATCAGAACAGACCTCCTTGGCTAACTGTAAACAAAGATACTTCAAAGGGAGACTTCAATAACAGCCTTTAAGTGGTAGCAGACAAGCAGGGAAAACCATAAATCATGTTGAGACCAATTATTTGAACTATTAGAGAAATAAACAAGCATGAAGACTAAAGAGAGAGATTAAAGACTCTAAAATACTTCAGCAGAAGAAAACATAAAATAGTGAAGGATAAACAGGTCTAAGGTTCTTCTAAGAGTCATTTATTAGCCTAAAACTTTCATCCTACTGCAGTAAGAATTTATGGAACAAAATGAAAACAGGGGAAAACATTAAATAGTTCAGAATACTTCACCAACAGCCAAGCTCATGGATCCAATGATAGAGCCTTCTCAAGAACAAGAATGCAAGAACATCATCAGGGCTTCCAAGACTTCAATTTTTTCTTCAACTTCAACAGACTATGTATTATTTCAGAGAGTTTCAATTTTACAACTAGTGATCAACCAACCAACCAACAACCTTAAAATGGATTCCTCAACAAGTTTTATAGAGGGATGAGGAGGTAGAAAAAGAGAAAATATCTCCTGAGTTCAATTAGTACAATTAATGCTTCTCGACCTTTGAGGGGCTCAAGGGAGAAGTTTACCGATATTTTCATGTATTAATTGGTTTGCGTCAAGTAATTAAGCTTGCTCGAAGCTTATGTTGACTTTAAGGCTCCGTGTCATCTTTTGCAATAACTTTTGCTTATATTTTATGTTAGCTTCTTTGATTCGAAATAACTATTTAGCTATAAGGGGTAGATATGCTCTATTCTAGTCATTACTCAGCCTTTTCTTGAATGTTGTGAAGTCACAGGTGGCAATCCGGTAGCTGAGAGGAATCAATGTTCCTCTGATGTGGTAGTGGAGGCATCCTCTTTCCGAAAAATATCCTTGATTTTCCTTTAACTATGTTTAATTCAATGGATTAGGCCTTTGATAATCGATTTTTAGACGTAATCCATTAAACTGTATAATTAATGTTTAATCCTTCATTTATGTTGTATCTGGGTCTTCGACACTGATACTCTTTGATTTGATTTAATATCATTGTGTCTTGTTGATGTGCAGGTGTGTACAAGTTCCATATGGTATCAATGCCCATGAGTCATCGATGAAATATGAAATTGAATCCAGTATATGCCTTTCTTTAATGGTGAACAAAATTCTGGAGGATCGGCATCCTAAGCTTTCATTTTATTTTAAAGCATTTGAAAAAACCCTTTAAATCCTGCTCAATACAAAAAAAATTAAGAAATCCTACATATTTGGTGAAAAATACTTTGGAGGTTACGGGTAGGAGCATGGCCTTTGGATGGCAACATCCAACGGTGGAGATTCGCTGCAGAGGTGAAAGGAAAGCGATGAGAGATTTTTAAGTTAGAACCGTTGATTTATGATTGACCAAGAAGATCAAGAGTGGAGGTTCAGCAGTGAATTAATAATGTGAAGGGGTCACACTATTGTGAAAATAGGAGAAAATACAAAGAAATAAGGTTAAAAACCTTTTTGCGGAGGAAAATGCAAAGGAATTGAATTTGGGGTTTCAGGATGATCGTGGGCCGTCGGATGAGATTAGGCCACGAGATCAACGATGGAGATCGCACGTTGAAAAACCATTTGGAGAGGTGGAGGGTGATGGTGTATGGCCATATTAGATTTGAGCCGTTGATCTACAGAGATCAACGGTGGGAGGTGCACGCGATAATTTATAATAGAAATGGGGAAAGGTGGTTTTGGTGGAGAAAACCACGGGTTTCGCGTAGCGAAAGGGCGGGGAGGTAGTTTTTCCTTTTCGAGTGTGATATGCGTCCCCGCCTGACATGTGTCTTTCCAAAACATCTTATATCGTGTGATTTTGGGAGATTAACCTTCGCGCTTAAATTTATGCGAAAACTGGCGTCAACCATCAGATCAGGGGTGTTAGATCTGACGGCTGTGAAAGGAGTGCAATAACAGATAAGTGTGCAAGTGATAATAGGTGGGGTGGTTTCAATCTAGGTCTTCGGATCTAAGATGGATGGCCAAGATCGAATCTTGAAGAAGGAAGGACCCACAGGAGGTGGGCCTATCGGGTTAAATATGAGCCGGTAGATGGAACAAATCAACGGCTGAGATGTGATCTGGGATATGAATGAAATTATACAAAGGTGGAGAATGGGTTAATGAGGTCCGTTGATCTATAGAGATCAATGGCTACGATTGGCCGAGAAACATTATGATCGGGGCTGCATGTTTTTAAACCAAAGTCGGGAAAAGTAATCTAGACCGTCCTATTTGGACACGTGGACGGTTCGAATGAAATCGGAGGCATTCGATCGGTGGGGAAGAACTTTGGATGGCACTGATGCGATTGAGTACTGGCCGTCGATCTGTAGATCAGATCGATGGTGGAGGATGAATCGTAGGAGCGATAAATCGAAGGGGAAACAAAAATGAGCCCGACAAAACTTGCGATGCGATTAGCACTTCAGGACTTTAACTCTCGGTCCCGGGCATAGGTTTATATGAAGAAAATTGGAGGTTTATATGAAGGGGCTCAATCGCATTGGAAAAATGATGCAGGGCTTTTCAATCTACTAATTTTAATTAAAAAACATTGTTTTGGGGAGTTTAGACCAAAACTTAGGAAAGTGGGTTTTTTTTAATTAACAAAGGGAAATATGCATCGGAGATGGGTTATTCACAAGTTTTAGTGCCCGATTGTGGGTCTATGGGTTATATGAAGCGCTTTATGAGTCTAGCGCCTGGTTCTAAGGCATGAGCACATGGGGGGAAGTGGTTTAGACTTAGCTCAAAGGGGCTTAAGCCTGTAGCTCAAAACCTTATTTTTTATGAAATTTTTTAGAGTTTTTGATGGATTTGGGGGTTTCGGTAAAGTCTAAAAATGAGTTTCACACCTTGTAAAAGGGATTTTCATGAAGGGAAGAAGGGAAATCATGAAAAATAGAGGAATTTTGGAGGGAAAAAAGGGAATAAAATGAGGGTTAGTTTTGAGTGAAGGAGGGGAAAATGGTATTTGCAGCAATATTTTCTCTCATGGAATCAGCAAAATTTCTGATTTCTAAATGAAAACAGCAGTGATTGAAACAAGGGCATGAGATCTTCAAGAGTCTTCAAGAGATAACACTTTTAGCAGTAAAATTTGTTCCTTGAAGACTCCAAAAATGTTTTAGCCAACATTTGATATGACAAATTTTATAGGTGGCTAACATCGGCAATGTGGTTACTCAAGCAATCACTTCTTTTGTCACCTCAATTTGCAGGCCCCTGACTTGAGTCTGGTGGTTATTCAAATTTTGAGAGAATTAGATTGCAACAACCTCATCCGAGCCTTCCAATTTCTGAAAATATTCAATCCACCCAACATCCCTAAATACCTGGTAGGCTTCCGGACAGTTCTGCAACGGTTCCAAGGAATCTGGCTCATGTCTTACTGCTGCTTCACCCATCTTGTTGTTATTCTGAATTCACTCCTTATTGCTCAACCCACTCTAATTTCGTTGTACTACTTATTTCCTCTCTGCACATTACTCTTATTATCTCAGATGAATATTTTCAGACGAGGATAAAAGGCTTCAGTTGAGGAGGGTGATGGGAGGTGATAGGACTTATGGATTACCAAATTGTACTTCACACATTTCTTCATAAATGTATTGTTATGGAAAGTAATGGGTTATAAGTACACACGCCTTTTCTGGTCGTATTTGGTCATCATTGGCTATTGTGCTATTAATTAGATGCATGTGGGGTTAATAACGGTTCATAAATATGGATTTATTTCAAAGATTACAAGATATATCCCCCCTTCTTAAATGGTGATGGCCGCCTATGACCGTCATGAGAATATCATCACTTGTCATTAATCACCAAACTATTAAATGATGAAGTTACCTTTTGAATGACATGCCTAAATAGATGTGGAGGAGGAATTTGTATTGGCAGCGTAATTCTTACAGTGATCATGGCGGTCACACTTGGTTGGCACAGTTATTGCTGCATGCGATAAAATAAGAAACAATATTCGTGGCTATCGGTTGTTACATGTGTAACATCCAAGACAACCTTCATATTATTCTTCAGAAAACACGATGATCAGGAGAGATAGATACAGAAATAAAATAAAATGAATAACATCATCTTGTAGAATGTATTAGGAAGGAAGGATGATGTTTTCGGAAAAGGGGAAAAAAAAGGGTGTAACAACCGCCACAAAAGTGGTTTTCAACTCTTACAAATTGTCTTACTGCACCTCAGAAAGAGGTTTTCACAATCAGATATTTGTTATAATTTTTATTTTTGTTATTCATGTTTTTTTTTTTTTTAACAGGTGTAAAAACTACCACAAAGGTGGTTTTCAGTTGTTTCACTTATTGGAATTTCAAATTTTCAATTGTAGAGGGGAGCGTTCCCCTGATGCTATAACATGAAGATATAAGTCTACGACAATGTTTACAAATGATTCCTTCAAAGTGGGTTGATGATATAACCTCAGACGGTGCCCACTAACTAGTAACGATTTCTTGGCACTGTCAATGGTGACCAATTGTATAGTCCCATTGTCAAATATCATGTATACTTCATAAGGACCTAGCCATCTGGTGCAGCTCTTGGCTTTGAAGTTCTTGAACCCAGAATCATACAAGAGAGCCCAATATCCTTTCTGGAATTTCTTCTTCTTAATAAACCTGTCATGCCATCTAGGTCTCTAATATCGAATGATCTCTGTCTGCTGAATGGCAGCTAGCCGTTTCTCTTCCAATTCATTGAGCTAGTTTAATCTCTCTCTCTTTTTTGTGCTTAAGTCCAAATTGACCTGAAATTTTGTTCTTAATGTCTCTATTTCTAACTCTATGGGGGATTAAAGGATTGTTACCATACACCAGTTCATATGTTGAGAAGCCTTTAATATTCCTCCATGTTGTTCTGTAATCCCACAGCACCTCTAGAAGTTTCTCAGCTCAATTTCTTCAGTGGTTGGCTACTGTCTTCGTTAATATTCCCCCAATGACTTTATTGGTGATTTCTACTTGACCATTTTCTTGTGGGTGATAAGCTGAAGTGATTATGTGATGAATTCCATACTTTTCAACCAGCTTCTTGATCAAATGAGATGTGACCTGAGGCCCTCCATCCGTCACTATCTTCCTGGGTATCCCGAAGCGAAAAAAGATATTTTCGAACAGGAAGTCTGAAATAGCCTACTCTGTAGCGCTAATTAGTGTCTTTCCTTCGACCGACTTTGTGACATAGTTGGTGCAGAACAATATGTATGATTTTCGCTGCGATGAAGGATTAATTGGCCCTAAAAAGTCTAGGGCCCATTTCTAAAATGGTTCTATCACTATCTGAGGCTGCAATGGCATATCATTTGATTTCAGAGGCTGGCCCATCCTTTGGCAGCTATCACATCCAGGGAAACTTTTAGGGGTGAATTTTAGCCCAAAGGTGAATTTTAAGGGGTTTTGAATTTTGATGGGGTGAATTTTTTATATAAAACCCATTTTATATATTTTTATAAAGTTAGCCCTATAATTATTTTAAAAATAATTAATTATTAAATATTAGCCCACCAAAATAAATGCTCATAAAAATGAAAAAATGGAATTCACTCCGGATTTTCTTTGTTTGGAGTAGATTTCAATGGCATTCGCTCCTGATTTTATTTCTTTGGAGCAGATTTCAATGGCATTCGCCTGGATTTACAGGGTCTAAGGGAGGGGTTGGAGTGATTCGCCCAATTTTTTCCCTGGTTGGGGGCCGCATACCCCAAGCAATTAGACTGCAAAAAGTGAACTTCGTTAGGTTTAGGTGCCAGGTTTGAGAAATCACTATTACATGAAAACCATCAAGGATTTGCACCGAACCTTATCCCTTTGAAACTCATGGCATACGGTGACAACATACCACAGAAGAATGGGACAATCTTGGATAGTTAAAAAGTCAGTAATGTTTACACCTAATATTGTTGGCATAGAACCTTACCTGATTGCTTCAGGACTGATTAAGTCGGGACTAGCACATTAAAGGCAATGAGGAATTTACTTTCGAAAAATCTACCTTGAAGTACAAGCCCTTTGTAACCACTAGGGTTGATCAGGATTTTATCAGCTTGAGCACAATTTTGGCTTGATGGCATCCCATTGGTTTATATTTTTTTGGTGTTCCAGCATTAAACAATGGATAATTTAGCATTTTTATAATTGTTTTCTAGTGGATTCATGCAAATTTCGATGGACACCGGAAGATTTTGATATCTATTTGGGTGAATTGAACCCATGTTTAAAAGGACAAAAGGGTTTTAAAATGATTGTTCATTTTCTACTTTAATCTCATGCATGGAATCCTACTGATAAACACTACATGAGATGGATTGTTACAGGATTTATTTTGGTCACTTTGTCCGCCTCTTTGACGAGCCTGAAGCAGGCTGGGATTTTCTTCGCATCAATCTATTTGGCTACTTTAGGGAAAGGAGGCTTCAAACCCTATTTACAAGAATTTAGTACCGATCAGTTTGATGAGGACGACCTGAAAGAGAATAAGTGTAATATTTCATTCTTTAATTGGTGGTATTTTAGTATTTGCATTGGTATTCTTACAGGATTCACTGTACTCACATATATTCAGGATGACATAGGATGGGGCCTAGGATTTGGCATTCTTGCTATGACTATGGCAATAGCACTGCTTATCTTCTTGTGTGGGATAAAATTTTACCGGCATAAACTGCATGGTGGTAGTCCTCTTACTCGAATTTTCCATGTCTTTGTTGCAACATTTTACAAATGGAATGTTTCCACCAATCAGGAAGAAAAGAACGTAGATCGCATTGAAGAAAAATAAGTTTCAATTTTTGGACCAAGAAGACAGCAATTGAGTATTGATCAGTTTAGATAATTCATCTTTGGTCTTGCTCAGTTTACATCTAGTTATATTGCATTTATTAGTACAAACCTATGGGAAATAATTGCCACAAAATTTGTCGTTCATTGATAAATGTGGCCAATTTCGTGACTCAATTTGTTGGAGTCACAGTGGTTTTTCCATTTGACATGGAAAATATTGAAATTCTTGGTAATTGAAATAATATTTTGTAGGAATAGGGTGGACTGAAAATTTAGTTTTAAGGATATAGTATAGGATATAGCTACTTCCTGACCACGGGTAAGGTATAGTCTATCCTTAAGTCATATTTCTTTTTTATTTCAGTCTTGTCCTTGTTGCTTCTTCTGGGTTGCACTCTATTATGTTCAATTTTATATGAACTAAGATATTTGTGATGCATATACTCATTCTCATTTTTTAGGTTTCTTGACACAACTACAATTGAAGATGAGTTGTACGATGATTGTAAAACAACCTTCAATTGGTGACTATGCACAGTCCAAGAGGTTGAAGAGGTGAAAGATGTTCTTGGGCTGTTACCAATTTGGATGGAATCTTTGATGTATGGGGTTGTCTTTGCACAATCTTCGACATTTTTCACAAAACAGGGGAGCACAATGGATAGAAATATTGGAACACATTTTGAGATCCATGTCGCAAGCTTACAGTGTTTTACTAGCCTATCTATTCTCATATTGGTGCCTTTTTATGACCACATCTTTGTTCCAATCGCAAGGCGCCTGACATGGAATGAATCGTGGATTACTATGTTGTAAAGGATAGGCACTGGCATTTTTTTATCCATTATATCAATGATTTTTGCCGCATTGATAGATATTAGAAGAATCGAGGTAGCAAAGGACAACGGACTAATAGACCTGCCCAATGCAACAATTCCCTTGAGAATTTTTCTACTGCTTCCACAATATCTACTATTTGGCATAAAGGATGTATTTGCAATGGCAGGAATGCATGAATACTTTTATGATCAGATGCCAGAAACTATGAAAAGCCTGGGTATTGCTGTGAATCTGAGTGTTGTAGGAGTTTCTAGTTTCATTAGTAGCTTCCTTATTTCAGTTACTGAGAAGGTTAGTTGCAGAGGAAAGGGGGGTTGCTGGTTCACAAAAAACTTGAACAGAGTTCATTTAGACTAATTTTATTGGCTTCTAGCCTCTCTGAGTGCGACACTATGATCAATCTCTGCATTTACATGTTCTTAGCCAGCAACTATCAGTATAAAGATGCCCAAAAGGATATTTCTTATGAGGACGAGGAATCCTTGAGCGGAAGGCCGCTTCTTCCTTCATGACCATATGTTGAGATATTTAAGGGAATTTTTAAGGTATCTCTGTTCAGGCAGAGTGGCATTACTCTCAAGTGAGACAAATTTTAGAGCTAGGTATAGTACATGCTATCCTTGATTTCTATGTTGAAAGTGTCCCATCATAAATGACTGTTTATTTGCAAATGCCTTAGTTATAAGTGGTGCATTTGTACCTTGGAGCCCTTCTTAGGATGATTAGGTAACCCTATATACAAATATCACAGTTACTTGCGTAAAGAGAGTGGCCTTCACTGTTTAAAGAGAATGAGATTAATAGGAATTTTGTTAAACATTAGACCTATAATACAAAGTTAGTTGAGATTATGCTCTTTGATTCACTAGAGAAAGTTCGGTGTCTACCTCACTTAAAAGAACCATTCAACGTTTCTCACTTGGCTCCACTTCTAGCCCGTATCAAAAATTGATATTGAATAAATGAGATATCTAAAATATATATTGTTACAAGCGAAGCTATTGTGCAAAATAACCTAATGGTAGATGCATCATTAGTTGACATGCATTTTAAAATAATTAATGATGATTTTAATGAAGGTAAAGAAGGTTAGATTAATCTAAGAACTTGTGTTTGTTATGAAAACACCATCTTAGTTGGTTCTGATTGGGTGCGTTAAATCACATCGTTCAATAATAGCCATGAGCTTGTTCAATTTAAAGAACTACAATATATAACTCTCATTTATCGATTTTTTCAACATGCTCATTATCTATTAGTATTTATTGTGTTATACGTTGGTCTTTGGTCTCCATAACCAGAGTAACATGCACTATTGCTAGGTTTCACTTGGGATGAAAGAATGATTATGAGTTATGATTGTTAAACTTTGAGTGCAACCTATAACAAATGGACAAATAATTTACAATGTAAATATCTTCAACATAAAGATGAAATTTAATTAATATTAAAACCATAGCAAAGAAGCACATACAACAACAAAGATTTTTTTCTCATCGAGAACAAATTATTGCTCACCTTGTTGATTTGTCTTCTTTTATAAAGAATGTGCAAACACAGAAATGATGTTTCTTCTAAAATTTTGAATGCGATTTCATGGCATGATGACATCCCATTGGTTTATATTTTTTTTGGTGTTCCAACATTAAACAATGGATAATTTAGTATCTTTATAATTGTTTCCTAGTGGATTCATGCAAATTTCGATAGACACAAGAAGATTTTTCCATATATTTGGGTGAATTGAACCCATGTTTAAAAGGACAATAGGGTTTGAAAATGATTGTTCCTTTTCTGCTTTAATCTTGTGCATGGAATCCTACTAATAAACACTACGTGATATGGATTGTTACAGGGATTTATTTTGGTCACTTTGTCCGCCTCTTTGACAAGTCTGAAGCAGGCTAGGATTTTCTTCGTCTCAATCTATTTGGTTGCTTTGGGGCAAGGAGGCTTCAAACGTTGTTTACAAGCATTCGATGCCAATCAGTTTGATAAGGACGACCCAGAAGAGAATAACTTTAAGAGTTCATTCTTTAATTGGTGGTATTTTAGTATTTGTATTTGTACTCTTACCGAATTCACTGTACTCACATATATTCAGGACAACATAGGATGGGGCCTAGGATTTGGCATTCCTGCTATGACTATGGCAATAGCACTGCTTATCTTCTTGTGTGGGACAAAAATTTACCGGCATAAACTACCTGGTGGTAGTCCTCTTACTCGAATTGTCCATGTCTTTGTTGCAACATTTTACAAATGGAACAATTCCACCTATCAGGAAGAAAAGAACGTAGATTGCATTAAAGAAAAAGAAGTTTCGATTTTTGGACCAAGAAGACAACAATTGCATATTGATCAGTTTAGGTAATTCCTCTCTGGTATTGCTCAGTTTACATCTAGTTATATTGCATTTAATAGTACAAACCTATGGGAAATAATTGCCACAAAATTTGTCATGCATTGTTAAAAGTGGCCAATGTCGTGACTCAATTTGTTGGAGTCATAGTGGTTTTTCCATTTTCCATGGAAAATATTGAAATTCTTGGTAATTGAAATAATATTTTGTAGGAAGAGGGTGGACTGAAAATTTCTCTTTAAGGATATAGTATAGGATATAGCTACTTCCTGACCATGGGTAAGGTATAGTCTATCCTTCAGTCATATTTCTATTTTATTTTAGTCTTGTCCTTGTTTCTTCTTGTCAGTTGCACTCTGTTATGTTCAATTTTAGATGAAATGAGATATTTGTGATGCATATCCTCATTCTCATTTTTCAGGTTTCTTGAAAAATCTAAAGTTGAAGATGAGTTGGAAGATGAGTGTAAAACAACCTTCAATTGGTGACTATGCACATTCCAAGAGGTGAAAGATGTTCTTGGGCTGTTACCAATTTGGATGGCATGTTTGATGTATGGGGTTGTCTTTGCAAAATCTTCAACATTTTTCACAAAACATGGGAGCACAATGGATATAAATATTGGAACACATTTTGAGATCCTTGCTGCAAGCTTACAGTGTTTTACTAGCCTATCTATTCTCCTATTGGTGCCTGTTTATGACCGAATCTTTGTTCCATCGCAAGGTGCTTGATAGCGAATGAATGGGGGATTACTATGCTTCAAAGGATATGGACTAGCATGTTTTTCTCCAGTATATCAATGATTGTTGCCGCATTTATAGAGATTAGAAGAATCGAGGTAGCAAAGGACAATGGACTGATAGACCTTCCCAATGCAACAATTCCCTTGAGCATTTTTCTGCTGCTTCCACAATATGTGCTATTTGGCATAGCGGATGTATTTGAAATGGTAGGAATGCAAGAATAATTTTATGATCAGATGCAAGACACTATGAAAAGCCTGGGTATTGTTGTGAATCTGAGTGTTGTAGAAGTTTCTATTTTCATTAGTAGCTTCCTTATTTTAGTTACTGAGAAGGTTAGTTGTAGAAGCAAGGGGGGTTTCTGGTTCACAAACAATTTGAACAAAGCTCATTTAGAATACTTTTATTGGCTTCTGGCCTCTCTGAGTGTGACACTGCGATCAATCTCTACATTTACAGTTCTTAGCCCGCTGCGATCAGTATAAAAATTCCCAAAAGGATATTTCTTATGAGGACGAGGAATCCTTGAGCGGAAGGCCACTTCTTCCTTCATGAGCATATGTTGAGATATTTAAGGGAATTGTTAAGGTATCTTTGTTCAAGCAGAGTGGCATTAATCTCAGTCACGACAAATTGTAGAGCTAGGTATAGTACATGCTATCATTGATTTCTATGTTGAAAGTGTCCCATCATAAATGACTGTTTATTTTTAAATTCCTTAGTTATAAGTGGTGCATTTTTATCTTGGAGCCCTTCTTAGGATGATTAGGTAACCCTATAAAAAAATTGCATAGTTACTTGCATGAAGAGAGTGGCCTTCACTGTTTAAAGAGAATGAGATTAACAGGAATTTTGTTAAACATTGGAGCTTTAATACAAAGTTAGTTGAGATTATTCTCTTTGATTCACTAGAGAAAGTTTGGTGTCTAGCTCACTTAAAAGAACCATTCAATGTTTCTCACTTGTCTCCACCTCTAGCCGTATTAAAAATTGATATTGAAGAAATGAGATATCTAAAATATATATTATTACAAGCGAAGCTATTGTGGAAAATAACTTAATGGTAGATGCATCATTAGCTGACATGCATTTTAAAATAATTGATGATGATTTTAATGAAGGTAAAGAAGGTTGTGTTAATCTAAGAAGGCACTCTTCACTACTTGTGTTTGTTATGAAAGCACCATCTTAGTTGGTTCTGATTGGGTGAGTTAAATCACATGGTTCAATAATAGCAATGAGCTTGTTGAATTTAAAGAACTACAATATATAACTCTCATTTATCGATTTTCTCAACATCCTCATTATCGATTAGTATTTATTGTGTTGTACCTGGGTCTTTGGTTTCCATAACCGAGTAACATGCACTATTGCTAGGTATCACTTGGGATGAAAGGATGATTATGAGTTATGATTGTTAAACTTTGAGTGCAACCTATAACAAATGGACAAATAATTTACAATGTAAATATCTTCAACATAAATATGAAATTTAATTAATATAACAACCATAGCAAAGAAGCACATACAACAACCAAGATTTTTTTCTCATCAGGAACAAATTATTGCTCACCTTGTTGATTTGTCTTCTTTTATAAAGAATGTGCAAACAGAGAAATGATGTTTCTTCTAAAATTCTGAATGCGATTTTATGGCTTGATGACATCCCATTGGTTTATATTTTTTTTGGTGTTACAGAATTAAACAATGGATAATTTAGTATCTTTATAATTGTTTTCCAGTGGATTCATGCAAATTTCGATGGACACAGGAAGATTTTGCTATATATTTGGGTGAATTGAACCCAATTTTAAAAGGAAAATAGGGTTTGAAAATGATTGTTCCTTTTCTATCGTAATCTCATGCATGGAATCCTATTAATAAACACTACAGGAGATGGATTGCTACAGGGATTTATTTTGGTCACTTTTTCCGCCTCTTTGACAAGTCTAAAGCAGGTTGGGATTTTCTTCGTCTCAATCTATTTGGTTGCTTTTGGGCAAGGAGGCTTCAAACCCTGTTTACAAGCATTTGGTGCCAATTAGTTTGATGAGGACGACCTAGAAGAGAATAAGTGTAAGAGTTCATTCTTTAATTGGTGGTATTTTAGTATTTGCATTGGTACTCTTACCGGATTTGTTGTACTCACATATATTCAGGACGACATAGGATGGAGCCTAGGATTTGGCATTCCTACTGTGACTATGGAAATAACACTACTTATCTTCTTGTGTGGGACAAAATTTTACCGGCATAAACTACCTGATTGTAGTCCTCTTACTCGAATTTTCCATGTCTTTGTTGCAACATTTTACAAATGGAACGTTTCCACCTATCAAGAAGAAAAGAATGTAGATCGCATTGAAGAAAAAGAAGTTTCAATTTTTGGACCAATGAGACAACAATTGCGTACTGATCAGTTTAGGTAATTCCTCTCTGGTCTTGCTCAGTTCACATATAGTTATATTGCATTTATTAGTACAAACCTATGGGAAATAATTGCCACAAAATTTGTCATAAATTGCTAAAAGTGGCCAATGCTGTGACTCAATTTGTTGGAGTCACAGTGGTTTTTCCATTTGACATGGAAAATATTGAAATTCTTGGTAATTGAAATAATATTTTGTAGGAAGAGGGTGGACTGAAAATTTAGTTTTAGGGATATAGTATAGGATTTAGCTACTTCCTGACCACGGGTAAGGTATAGTCTATCCTTAAGTCATATTTCTATTTTATTCCAGTCTTGTCCTTATTGCTTCTTGTGGGTTGCACTCTGTTATGTTCAATTTTATATGAACTGAGATATTTGTGATGCATATCCAGCTCATTCTCATATTTCAGGTTTCTTGAAAAAAGCTACATTTGAAGATGAGTTGGATGATGAGTGTAAAACAACCTTCAATTGGCGACTATGCACAGTCCAAGAGATTGAAGAGGTGAAAGATGTTCTTGGGTTGTTACCAATTTGGATGGAACATTTGATTTTTGGGGTTGTCTTTGCACAATCTTCAACATTTTTCACAAAAAAGGGGAGCACAATGGATAGAAATATTGGAACCCTTTTTGAGATTCCTGCTGCGAGCTTACAGTGTTTTACTGGCCTATCTATTCTCCTATTGGTGACTGTTTATGACCGCATCTTTGTTCCATTCGCAAGGCGCTTGACAGGGAATGAACGAGGGGTTACTATGCTGCAAAGGATAGGCACTGGCATGTTTTTCTCCATTATATCAATGATTTTTTCTGCATTAATAGAGATTAGAAGAATCGAGGTAGAAAAGGACAATGGACTGATAAACCTGCCCAATGCAACAATTCCCTTGAGAATTTTTCTGTTGCTTTCACAATATGTGCTATTTGGCATAGAAGATGTATTTTCAATGGTAGGAATGCAAGAATACTTTTATGATCAGATGCCAGAAACTATGAAAAGCCTGGGTATTGCTGTGAATTTGAGTGTTGTTGGAGTTTCTAGTTTCATTAGGAGCTTCCTTATTTCAGTTACTGAGAAGGTTAGTTGCAGAAGCAAGGGGAGTTGCTGGTTCACAAACAACTTGAACAAAGCTCATTTAGACTACTTTTATTGGCTTCTAGCTTCTCTAAGTGTGACACTGCGATCAATATTTGCATTTACATGTTCTTAGCCAGCTGCGATCAGTATAAAAATGCCCAAAAGGATATTTCTTATGAGGACGAGGAATCCTTGAGCGGAAGGCCACTTCTTCCTTCATGACCATATGTTGATATATTTAAGGGAATTGTTAAGGTATCTCTGTCAGGTAGAGTGGCATTACTCTCAAGCAAGACAAATTGTAGATCTAGGTACAGTACATGCTATCCTTGATTTCTATGTTGAAAGTGTCCCATCATAAATGATTGTTTATTTGCAAATGCCTTAGTTATAATTCGTGCATTTGTAACTTGGAGCCCTTCTTAGGATGATTAGGTAACCCTATATACAAACATCACATTTACTTGTGCAAAGAGAGTGGCCTTCACTATTTAAAGAGAATGAGATTAACAAGAATTCTATTAAACATTGGAGCTTTAATACAAAGTTAGTTTAGATTATGCTCTTTGATTCACTGGAACAAGTTCGGTCTATAGCTCACTTAAAAGAACCATTCAACCTTTCCCACTTGGCTCCACTTCTAGCACGTATCAAAAATTGCTATTGAAGAAATGAGATATCTAAAATATATATTGTTACAAGCGAAGCTATTGTGCAAAAGAAACTAATGGTAGATGCATCATTAGTTGACATGCATTTTAAAATAATTAATCATGATTTTAATGAAGGTAAATAAGGTTTGGTTAATCTAAGAAGGCAATCTTCACTACTTGTGTTTGTTATGAAAGCACCATCTTAGTTGGTTCTAATTGGGTGAGTTAAATCACATGGTTCAATAATAGCGATGAGCTTGTTCCATTTAAATAATTGCAATATATAACTCTCATTTATCGATTTTGTCAACATGCTCATTATCTATTAGTATTTATTGCGTTATACCTGGGTCTTTGGTCTCCATAACCGGAGTAACATGAAGTAATGCTAGGTTTCACTTGGGATGAAAGGATGATTATGAGTTATGATTGTTAAACTTTGAGTGAAACCTATAAAAAATGGACAAATAATTTACAATGTAAATATCTTCAACATATAGATGAAATTTAATTAATATAACAACCATAGCAAAGAAGGAAATACAACAACCAAGATTTTTTTCTCATCAGGAACAAATTATTGCTCACCTTGTTGATTTGTCTTCTTTTATAAAGAATTTGCAAACACAAAAATGATGTTGCTTCTAAAATTCTGAATGTGATTTTATGGCTTGATGATATCCCATTGGTTTATATTTTTTTTGGTGTTCCAACATTAAACAATGGATAATTTAGTATCTTTATAATTGTTATCTAGTGGATTCATGCAAATTTTGATGGACACAGGAAGATTTTGCTATATATTTGGGTGAACTGAACCCATGTTTAAAAGGACAATAGGGTTTGAAAATGATTGTTCCTTTTCTGCTTTAATCGCGTGGATGGAATCCTACTAATAAACACTGCATGAGATAGATTGTTATAGGGATTTATTTTGGTCACTTTTTCCGCCTCTTTGACGAGTCTGAAGCAAGATGGGATTTTCTTCGTCTCAATCTATTTGGGTTCTTCGGGGCAAGGAGGCTTCAAACCCTATTTACAAGCATTTGGTGCCAATTAGTTTGATGAGGATGACCCAGAAGAGAATAAGTGTAAGATTTCATTCTTTAATTGGTGGTATTTTAGTATTTGCATTGGTACTCTTACAAGATTCATTGTACTCGCATATATTCAGGATGACATAAGATGGAGCCTAGGATTTGGCATTCCTACTATGACTATGGCAATAACACTACTTATATTCTTGTGTGGGACAAAATTTTACTGGCATAAACTACCTGGTGGTAGTCCTCTTACTCGAATTTTCCATGTATTTGTTGCAACATTTTACAAATGGAACGCTTCCACCTATCAGGAAGAAAAGAACGTAGATCGCATTGAAGAAAAAGAAGTTTCGATTTTTGGACCAATAAGACAACAATTGCGTATTGATCAATTTAGGTAATTCCTCTTTGGTCTTGCTCAGTTTACATCTAGTTATATTGCATTTATTAGTACAAACCTATGGGAAATAATTGCCACAAAATTTTTTGTACATTGCTAAAAGTGGCCAGTGCCATGACTAAATTTGTTGGAGTCACAGTGGTTTTTCAATTTGACATGGAAAATATTGAAATTATTAGTAATTGAAATAATATTTTGTAGGAAGAGGGTGGACTGAAAATTTATTTTTAAGCATATAGTATAGGATATAGCTACTTCCTGACCACGGGTAAGGTATAGTCTATCCTTAAGTCATATTTCTATTTTATTTCAGTCTTGTCCTTGTTGCTTCTTGTGGGTTGCACTCTGTTATGTTCAATTTTAGATGAACTGAGATATTTGTGAGGCATATCCTCATTCTCATTTCTCAGGTTTCTTGACAAAGCTACAGTTGAATATGAGTTGGACGATGAGTGTAAAACAACCTTCAATTGGTGACTATACACAGTCCAAGAGGTTGAAGAGGTGAAAGATTTTCTTGGGTTGTTACCAATTTGAATGGCATGTTTGATGTATGGGGTTGTATTTGCACAATCTTCAACATTTTTCACAAAACAGGGGAGCACAATGGATAGAAATATTGGAACACATTTTGAGATCCTTGCTGCAAGCTTACAATGTTTTTACTAGCCTATCTATTCTCCTATTGGTGCCAATTTATGACCACATCTTTGTTTGAATCACAAGGTGCTTGACAGGGAATGAATGGGGGATTAATATGCTACAAAGGATAGGCACTGGCATGTTTTTATCCATTATATCAATGATTATTTCCGCATTGATAGAGATAGAAGAATCGAGGTAGGAAAGGACAATGGACTGATAGACCTGCCTAGTGCAACAATTCCCTTGAGCATTTTTCTGTTGCTTCCACAATATGTGCTATTTGGCATAGCGGATGTATTTGCAATGGTAGGAATACGAGAATACTCTTATGATCAGATGCCAGACACTATGAAAATCTTGGGTATTGTTGTGAATCTGAGTGTTGTAGGAGTTTCTAGTTTCATTAGCAGCTTCCTTAGTTCGGTTACCGAGAAGGTTAGTTGCAGAAGAAAGGGGGGTTGCTGGTTCACAAACAACTTGAACAAAGCTCATTTAGACTACTTTTATTGGCTTCTAGCCTCTCTGAGTGTGACACTGCGATCAATCTCTGCATTTACATGTTCTTAGCCAAATGCTATCAGTATAAAAATTTCCAAAAGGATATTTCTTATGAGGACAAGGAATCCTTGAGCGGAGGGCCACTTATTCCTTCATGAGCGTATGTTGAGATATTTAATGGAATTTTTAAGGTATCTCTGTTCACACAGAGTGGCATTACTCTCAGGCAAGACAAATTGTAGAGCTAGGTACAATACATGCTATCCTTGATTTCTATGTTGAAAGTGTCCCATCATAAATGACTGTTTATTTGCAAATGCCTTAGGTATAAGTGGTGCATTTGTACCTTGGAGCCCTTCTTAGGATGATTAGGTAACCCTATATAAAAATATCACAGTTACTTGTGTAAAGAGAGTGGCCTTCATTGTTTAAAGAGAATGAGATTAACAAGAATTCTGTTAAACATTGGAGCTTTAATTTAAAGTTAGTTGAGATTATGCTCTTTGATTCACTAGAGCAAGTTTGGTGTCTAGCTCACTTTAAAAAACCATTCAACGTTTCTCACTTGGCTCCACTTCTAGCCCGTATCAAAAATTGATATTGAAGAAAAGAGATATCTAAAATATATATTGTTACAAGTGAAGATATTATGCAAAAGAACCTAATGGTAGATGCATCATTAGTTGACATGCATTTTAAAATAATTAATGATGATTTTAATGAAGGTAAAGAAGGTTAGGTTAATCTAAGAAGGCACTCTTCACTACTTGTGTTTGTTATGAAAGCACCATCTTAGTTGGTTCTGATTGGGTGAGTTAAATCACATGGTTCAATAATAGCCCTAAGCTTTTTCAATTTAAAGAACTACAATATATAACTCTCATTTATCGATTTTTTCAACATGATCATTATCTAATAGTATTTATTGTGTTATACCTGGGTCTTTGGTCTCCATAACCGGAGTAACTTCCAATAATGCTAGGTTTCAGTTGGGATGAAAGGATGATTATGAGTTTGATTGTTAAACTTTGAGTGCAACCTATAACAAATGGACAAATCATTTAGAATGTAAATATCTTCAACATAAATATGAATTTAATTAATATAACGACCATAGCAAAGAAGCAAATACAACAACCAAGATTTTTTTCTCATCAAGAACAAATTATTGCTCACCTTGTTGATTTGTCTTCTTTTATAAGGGATGTACAAACATAGAAATGATGTTGCTTCTAAAATTCTGAATGCAATTTTATGGCTTGATGACATCCCATTGGTTTATATTTTTTTGGGTGTTCCAGCATTAAACAATGGATACTTTAGCATCTTTATAATTGTTTTCCAGTGGATTCATGCAAATTTCGATGGACATAGGAAGATTTTGGTATATATTTGGGTGAATTGAACCCATGTTTAAAAGGACAATAGGGTTTGAAAATTATTGTTCCTTTTCTATTTTACTCTCGTGGATGGAATCCGACAAATAAAGATTACATGATATGGATTGTTACAGGGATTTATTTTGGTCACTTTTTCCACCTCTTTGACGAGTCTGAAGCAGGCTGGGATTTCCTTTGTCTTAATCTATTTGGTTTCTTTGGGGCAAGGAGGCTTCAAACCCTGTTTACAAGCATTTGGTGCTGATCATTTTGATGAGGATGACCCGGAAGAGAATAAGTGTAAGACTTCATGCTTTAACTGGTGGTATTGTAGTATTTGCATTGGTACTCTTACAGGATTCGTTGTAATGACATATATTCAGGATGACATAGGATGGCGCCTAGGATTCGGAATTCCTGTTGTGACTATGGCAATAGCACTGCTTATTTTGTTGTGTGGGACAAACTTTTACCGGCATAAACTCCCTGGTGGTAGTCCGCTTACTCGAATTATCCATGTCTTTGTTGCAACATTTTAAAAATGGAACGTTTCCACCTATTAGGAAGAAAATAATGTAGATTGCATTGAAGAAAAAGAAGTTTCGATTTTTGGACCAAGAAGACAGTAATTGCATACCGATCAGTTTAGGTAATTCCTCTCTCGTCTTGCTCAGTTTAGATCTAGCTATATTGTATTTATTAGTACAAAACTATGGGAAATAATTGCCACAAAATTAGTTGTACATTGCTAAAAGTGGCCAATGTCGTGACTCAATTTGTTGGAGTCATAGTGGTTTTTCCATTTGACATGGAAAATATTGAAATTATTGGTAATTGAAATAATATTTTGTAGGAAGAGGGTCGACTGAAAATTTAGCTTTAAGGATATAGTATAGGATATACCTACTTCTTGACCATGGGTAAGGTATAGTCTATCCTTAAGTCATATTTCTATTTTATTTCAATCTTGTCCTTGTTGCTTCTTCTGGGTTGCACTGTTATGTTCAATTTCAAATGAACTGAGATATTTGTGATGCATATCCTCATTCTCATTTTTCAGGTTTCTTGGCAAACTATAGTTGAAGACGAGTTGGAAAATGAGTGTAAAACAACCTTCAATTGGCGACTATGCACAGTCCAAGAGGTTGAAGAGGTGAAATATGTTCTTGGGTTGTTACCAGTTTGGATGGCATGTTTGATGTATGGGGTTTTCTTTGCACAATATTCAACATTTTTCACAAAACATGGGAGCACAATGGATAGAAATATTGGAACACATTTTGAGATCCCTACTACAAGCTTACAGTGTTTTAATAGCCTATCTATTCTACTATTGGTGCCAGTTTATGACCGCATCTTTGTTACAATCGAAAGGTGCCTGACAGGGAATGAACGAGGGATTACTATGCTACAAAGGATAGGCACTGGCATGTTTTTATCCATTATATCAATGATTGTTGCTGCATTGATAGAGATTAGAAGAATCGAGGTAACAAAGGACAATGTACTGATAGACATGCCCAATGGAACAATTCCCTTGAGCATTTTTCTGCTGCTTCCACAATATGTGCTATTTGGCATAGCAGATGTATTTTCAATCGTAGGAATGCAAGAATACTTTTATGATCAGATGTCAGACACTATGAAAACCCTGGGTATTGCTATGAATCTGAGTGTTGTAGGAGTTTCTAGTTTCATTAGCAGCTTCCTTATTTCAATTACTAAGAAGGTTAGTTGCAGAAGCAAGGGGGGTTTCTAGCTCACGAACAACTTGAACAAATCTCATTTATATTAATTTTATTGGCTTCCAGCCTCTCTGAGTGCAACACCATGATGAATCTCTGCATTTACATGTTCTTAGCCAGATGCTATCAGAATAAAAATGCCCAAAAGGATATATCTTATTAGGACAAGGAATCCTTGAGAGGAAGGCCACTTCTTCCTTCACGAGCATATGTTGAGATATTTAAGGGAGTTTTTAAGGTATCTCTGTTTAGGCAGAGTGGCATTACTCTCAGGAAAGACAAATTGTAGAGCTAGGTATAGTACATGCTATCCTTGATTTCTATGTTGAAAGTGTCCCATCATAAATGACTGTTTATTTGCAAATACTTTAGTTATAAGTGGTGCACTTGTATCTTGGAGCCCTTCTTAGGATGATTAGGTAACCCTATATACAAATATCACAGTTACTTTCATAAAGAGAGTGGCCTTCACTGTTTAAAGAGAATGAGATTAACGGGAATTATGTTAAACATTGGAGCTTTAATACAAAGTTAGTTGAGATTATGCTCTTTGATTCGCTAGAGCAAGTTTGGTGTCTAGCTCACTTAAAACAACCATTCAAAATTTCTCACTTGGCTCCACTTCTAGCTCGTATCAAAAATTGATATTGAAGAAATGAGATATCTAAAATATATATTGTTACAAGTGAAGCTATTGTGCAAAAGAACCTAATGGTAGATGCATCATTAGTTGACATGCATTTTAAAATAGTTAATGATGATTTTAATGAAGGTAAAGAAGGTTAGGTTAATCTAAGAAGGCACTCTTCACTACTTGTGTTTGTTATGAAAGCACCATCTTAGTTGGTTCTGATTGGGTGAGTTAAATCACATGGTTCAATAATAGCCATGAACTTGATCAATTTAAAGAGTGCAATATATAACTCTCATTTATCGATTTTGTCAACATGCTCATTATCTATTAGTATTTATTGTGTTATACCTGGGCCTTTGGTCTCCATAACTGGAGTAACATGCACTATTGCTAGGTTTCACTTGGGATGAAAGGATGATTATGAGTTATGATTGTTAAAATTTGAGTGCAACCTATAAAAAATGGACAAATAATTTACAATGTAAATATATTCAACATAAAGATGAAATTTAACTAATATAACAACCATAGCAAAGAAGCACATACAACAACCAAGATTTTTTTCTCATCAGGAACAAATTATTTCTCACCTTGTTGATTTTTCTTATTTGATAAAGAATGTGCAAACACAGAAATGATGTTGCTTCTAAAATTCTGAATGCAATTTGGAAACCATTTCTTTGTTCTATTATGGTTTCTTAGTTCTAATGGGCCATAGTAGAACTTGGAAACCCTTTCTTTGTTCTAATATTTGTTCTTGTTCCATCTCAGATTCAACCTATTATATATTAAAGTTGGCATTGATGTGGATAATATTTTTCCATTTGGATTAATTTTTTCACTCTAACATCATTTGGATAATTGTTTCATACTGTAATTCCTCGTTTCTTGTTGAATTATATTTTTATTGTTATTTTTTGCAATGAACTAATTACTATGAATGTGTAGGAGAAGTCAATATTTAGTGTGCATCACTATTAGTTGATATAATCATAAAGACCTTGTTCATATATGATGATTGGCCATATCAAGTAGTTGTGGAGGATGCCATATCGAAAGCACTAAGAGAACTAGCATTTGTAAAAACATTTTCTGCTCCACTTGTTAGATGGTCATTTAATTTTTAGACGGTCATGTCTTGATGTAGGGGCATAATTTAATTTTCTGATTTTACCTTGGTAATTTCTAGAGAATTTAGTTTGTTATATTGAACGGTGATGTGTGTCCAATAAATTTCATGATAATTTATTTTCCTATTTTGGGTTGATTGGATCCTATATTTTTGGATCTAAAACGAATTGTAATTAATGTCGAAACATATTAATAAAAAAATGTGTTAATTTTTAGTTAACGATGGTATTTTCTATGCTTGGAGTAATTTACTTCAATCTTTTAGCCCAATTCAATTTCCTATTTAGCAATCACATTAACATTGACAGTAAATGCTGATAGAACATAAGAAAATAACTAGAAGACAAGCCAAGACAAGAGGACACAATATTTTGGCGGATGCCAGGGAAAAACTCCAATGTGGGAAAAACCCTTTGATCAAATCTTCTTATTATTCTTCAAATTCAGTAGAGAGAGAAAGTACAAGTTATAGTAGCCAACATGATACAATACATCATACAATACATAGGAGTGGTATGGCTATGAAGTTCAATATGAAATAATCTATTGATTGCTACTATTACTATTATATAAGGGGTGCTCTTCCAATGGCCATTTATTAGCTATGTGAAGAAGGATTTGTGGAATTTGTATTTACTATAAGATTATGTATAGCTGAGTTGCAGACAACTAAGTAGAATTTGGTAGGAATTTTGGAGTATGTGTAATTCATAATGATATTTTCTTCTCTTCATTGATGACTTTTCAATGTGTGAGTTTTGACCTAAGCCATTGCATTATCAATGTGTCAAGGCTCAAAACTCGACCTATATGCCAACTACTTCTTATGATCATTCCTAGGAACATGAATCGTAATTTTTGTAGGTTTAAAATTTATCACAAGTTTTCTCTATTGTGGTCGAATTTGTGGAGGTTATCTCAAAATTTATTTAAGGTACCATGGATCTAAATTTCTTATGAACTTTCAACACTAAAAAACTTTGGTGCAAATTGTTGATCAATTCTCACTTGGTTAGGGTTATAGATGTTAATGAAAATTTTGTGTGCATGCATGAGAGTTGAGTGCAAATGCTCAATGTTGTGTAGCATTAGTGTGATAAATATGCGATCGTGCAAAGAATAGTTTTGAAGATTAGTCTAAGTTGACTCGTACCTAATCAAGTCAATCAAGTCGATTTTTGGTTTAACAGTTAATTGTTGGTTCAATGGAGAGAAGATCTTGCAGGCCCAGATACCAAAGGGAAAAATGGAGCCCATCATGGGGTTCTCCTTGTAATTCTCCACCACTTCTACCTTCCATGCTTCCTCAAACTCCTCTCCAACCTCAATATCAGTGCTAGTAGTAGCATGAGCAGCAACACTATGATTAGTAGAACTAGAACGCATTTTCCAAACTGCACGAGAACTACTTCCCTCACAAGTCACCATGTGCCATGCTTGGTCTTGGTGGTTCGCTTCCTTCAACTCCTGGTTCAACTACCATATCTTCATTGGAACCAACACCTCGAACTCCACTAGAAAACGATTCACCATTTTGTACTAGTCATTCACCATTTGTACTGGTGATTCGCCATGATTTTACAAGATAATATAATCTAGTGAGAGATTCGCCAAAAAAATTATATATACATATTATATTATTAATAAAATCACCTTCCATTTTTCCTATGTATCATGGGGATTCACCCATTTATTATACATATAAATTTAGGGGGGTTCTTAAAATTTTCCCTGATCACATCCCTTCACAAACTTCTTGGCATCCTAGAATATAGTTATCCCATAGTACCCTATTGAGAGTAGTTTACATCCCGTCCTTTTGTTAGCGAAGTGCACTCCACAGGTTTCCTCATGAAAAGCCTTCAAGATCTCAAAACCTCATTTTCTCTAACACATTGCCTAATCTGAAAGGAGGTCTCGGTGTGATAGAGATTGCCCTCTATCTAGGAGTAGGTAGCACTCTATTGTATGATCTTCCTCTTTTCTTTGGAAGATAAATGGTATGGAAATTTTCCTACAGCAAGATAATTGGCTATATTTTCATACCATGGTGAGTGAGTAGAGATGGAAAAAATATACTCATCTCAAAAATAATCCTTAGTTGGAGTGCAGTCATCACTTATAGTTAATCTACAAAAGAAAAACATAAACCACATTATCTTTTCTAAGTTTATATAAAATAGTGATATCAAACTCCTGTAACAGCAATAACCATCGTGTGACTGTACCATTAGTAATAGGTTTATTCATTAAAAATTTAATTGTACCATGGTAAGTGTGTAGAAATACTTGATACTCAGTTATGTAGTGCCGAAATTTGTTGATAGCATGCACTACTGCTAGGAATTCCTTATAAGTCACTGTATATTTGAGTTCGGCTGGAGTTAAATTTCTTCAGATGTAATAAATGACATAACGTTTATTTTCCTCTAGCTTCCCCAAAACAACACCCACATCTATTTCAGATGCATCCGTAGTGATATGGAATGGTAATCTCCAGTTTGGTCCTCATAAAACAGGTGTTGCCCTTACACAGTTCTTTAACTTCAGAAACGCTTCCTCACACTTTTATTTTCACACAAATTCTGCATATTTCATGAGAAAATAAAATAGAGGAGATGAAATCTTTGAAAAATTCTCTATAAACCTCCTTTAGTACCCTACATGTCCCAAAAAACTACATACCTCTTTTGGAGTTTTAGGAGTTTGGATGTTCGATATTACCTCAATTTTTGCAGGATCTACCTTGATTCCATTTGTCGAAATGAAATTTCCTAGCACAATTCCCTCAGTCATCATCATGTGGAATTTCTCCATGCTCAAAGAAACATTAGTTTGTTCACAGCGTTCCAGCACCTTTTCAAAATTAACTAATTTTGTCTCAAAGGCATCCCCATAGGGTGTAAAATCATCCATAAAGATTTCAAGACATTCATTCAAGAGATCAGAAAAAATACCCAATATTTCCCTTTGAAAATTTGTTGGTGCATTGCAGAGGCCAAAAGGAAGGACTATGTATGCAAAATTACACCACGAGAAAGTGAGGTTGTCTTATCTTAGTCTTCCGGGGCAATCTGTATTTAATTATAGCCACTGAACCCATCTAGGAATGAAAAAAATATTTTCCCAAAGAGAGTATCCAGGACCTGTTCAATGAATGGTAAATGGAAATGGTCCTTTTGAGTGGCCTTGTTAAGCTCTCTATAGTCTACATAGACTCTCCACTTGTTGTTATTTTTCAGAACTATGATAAGCGGAGACACCGACTGGCTATCAAAAATGGGGTAGATGAAATTAGCATTAAGGAGTTTCTGCAAGTGCGGGACTCATTTGGTACTTCGGTTGTATAACTGGTTTACAGTCTTGTTTAAGGTAAATGTTGTGAGTGCATAGGCCAGGGTGGATTCCTTTCATATCACTATAGTCCCATGCAAATTCCTTTTTATAGTTCTGTAACAACTATATCAACAATTTGTTTTTTTCAGTAGCCAAGTTAGGATTAATGTTTAAATATTTCCCAGGTTCAATTTCAACAAGATTGCTGGTAGTATGCGAAGTAGTTTTCAAATGTTAAATAATTACATCATCTACCTCATCTTCTTCCGCAAGATCTCTAATGGAGGCAAAAAATAGTGAATGTCTAATAAAACCATTAATGATATTATCCTTTGTTTCATCCTTATAGTATTGTTATTTTCCAAGTGTGAGGAGTGGTAGGGAAATATTATATTCAGGTTCAAATTCATCCCACCAGGGACTATTCAAATCCATATGAGGTTTTACTGGGGGGTAAAGGTTCAAGTTCTAAGTGGCTTGCCCATCTGAGATCACCATAGATCCCAACCTAAATCTGATATATGCATCTGTGGTGGCTAGCCACGATCTTCCCAATATTAAAGGATGACCCCCGAGGTTGGATTTGGTTTGTAAAATGAGAAAATCAGCTGGATAATTCCAAGAAGCCACAGTGATCACCACATCTTCTATCATTCCCTCAGGCTTGACAAGGGAACTATCTGCTAATTCAAGCAGTCTGGGTGTAGGTCTAAGTCCATAAAGTCCTAGGAAGATAAAGATATCTCTTGTCATTACATTAATGGTTGCCTCCAAATCAATCAAAGTGTTGGTTATGGGTTGGTCATCAATATGGAAAGTCACTGTAGGATTCCCTGGGTCATTATATTTAGTCAAAAAAGGCTAATCAATCATAAGTTCAAACAGTTTCCCCATAACATGGATAGTAGCAGGTTCTTTCGGTTTACTTCCAGGATTTTTGACACACAGATCCCTCATTGTTTTAGCATAGATAGGTAATTCCTTAAGAGCTTGTAACAACGGGATCCACACATACAAATTTTGCAATTCCTTGAGAAACTCAGATTCAGTTTGTGAGGCTGGCCAAGTTTCAATTAATCGTTGAGGGTATGGAGGATCTTGAACCTTAATAGCTAAGTTAGATGTCATAGATGCACCAGCCTTGTTCGGGTTGGTTGATGTAGAAATAAAAAACCTTCCTGAGTTGGCTACTATAGGTGTAACAACATGTGTTGTATTAGTTATTACATGTGTAACTTCTATCTCAAAATCGACTATATCCTTTCTAGGCGACTCACATTCTTCTTTAGTAATAATGGGAGTATGTTAAGGTCTGGTTACTTTTCCCGATCAAAGGTGAACCTCATTGAGCCCAATAGGAGTAATAATATAAGTCTGGAAGGTAATCAAAGTGTCTATGCTCTGAGCTACCTTATTATTCAGATTGGGGTTAGGTTGCACAAGTAATTGGGGTTGGAAAAAAGGTGTAGGATTTTGAAGAGAAGGTAGTTGTAACTACTATTGCATTGGTAGTGCAAGGGGTACTATACCTTGGCCATTACCTCTCCAATTCTGGCTCCAAGGATGAGATTGTGATGGAGGATATTAAATTGGTGGAGGGGAAGGTCATTGGATCCATGGTGAAGGAAATTTTGTTGAGGAAGGAGTAGGATACTGCCATCGAAATTGATGACTATTATAAACATTATTCCAAGGATTAAAAAGAGGAAAAATCAAGAGGCATACCTATAGTTCGTGGCTTCCATGGCCTCTTTTATCCGATGAAATACGAAGACTAGACATCCTTTCCGATTCGTGAAGTACAACCTTTAGTTTGGGTAGTTCAAGACATTGATTCGTGGAATGTGCCAATTTAAAGATGTTGCACAGGATGACACTATTCAGTCCACATTCTCTTTCTAAATGTTCCTTTTTGCTTTTAGGATAGAATATTGCTAAGGCTGCTTCAACTTCTTCTTGTGCTTTCTTAACTTGTACCATAGTGATATGGGCAGAGAGAGTGCTTAGGAGGCTGGTTTTAAAATCCTCAAATAGATTTCCGATCTCTGATCTGGTTGCTCCTCTACTTGTGGACTTTTGTATCCAGACTGAAGGGTCCCAAACTGAACTTCTCCCCTTGACCGATCCTCTTGAACTCTGCAAATAGAGCTTCATTATTTCTTCAAGTGGTTCTTGCGATATGTATCCTTTTCCCAATAGATTAAAATGCTCCAGATAGTCATCTCTCATACCTCTTAAGTATATTTGTTTCAAAATTTATAGGGCTAAGTTAATAAACTTAGACCTTTTTAGATTGTCATGGAATCATTCCATATAGTCTTCCAAGCTCTCCTCCTCCTTCTGTGTAATTCTAAAGATCTCTTCCTTCAAATCCCTGGTTCGAAAATCATCCTGATACTTAAAGAGAAAGGCCTCCCTCACGTCATTCCAAGTTTGAATCGTTCCAGCACCCAGTCTCCTGAACCATCTTAATGCTACTCCTTTCAGAGTAGCAGGAAATAATTTCAACTTCTGGGCATCTAAATTTTATTCATAACCTCTATCGAATTCAAACAAAAAGGTATCATGATCTTTAATATCCATCCCTTGAAAGGATGGTAGGGATGATAAAGGAATGTTTTTCATAGGAGATTCATCTAGTGTTGCCACTATCGGGAATTCAAAAGTAACAGAACCATCAGTCTTGACAGTCTCGTCCCCAATGGCTAATCCTTCCTGATGGGATGAACTAACATCATAAGATGTAGGAGATTGAAAAATAAATAAAGGATCAGGCTGTTCTAGGACTAGTTGTTTAACTGCACTACTGGTGTCCGAATGATGATCAACTAAATTTTTTTCCTCAGGTCCCTGACGCTCCCCACTGGTCTCCCCTTGTCGTTCAATTATCAGATCTTGATCAATGGCTTTCCACTGCTATTTCAGATCTAGAGTCTTGATATCAGGAGTGGATATGATTTTCAAAGCGTGGTGAGGCCCAGACACAGAAGACACCGATGCCTTAGGCTTCGATATAGTAGCAGCTTTCTGTGGACCCATCTTCCTATTATCTCTGTATGAATTAAACTATTCCTTTTCTGATTTTGAGATCAGATGTCCAAAGAATGTCTTTCTTCCCAAATCTACACTCTTTCTACAACCCGTCTTTCCTGTAGTTAGTAGAGTGGGGGGTGTTTGTGGATTTTTTTATCGTTCTACTAGCACACATGGAACCTATGTGTATCAATTCATCCTAAAAATGATTTAGTTTCTACAGTGGTGAGCTCGCCTAGGTATGTTAGAGCGATGTGCAGGTTCTTAACTCTCGTCATACCGCCCAACAACTATATAGTTGAAGACACACTAAAGAAAACATTGGAAAATTAACACTTCTAAGTGTCCCACCGAGACATTGGTGAGCCTGCCCAGGTATGTTAGAGCGATGCGTAGGTTCTTACCTCTCGTCTTACCACTCGATAATTGTGTCGTTGAAGGCACACTAAAAATACACAGAAATTGCACCTCTAAGTGCCCTAGTGTAGGAATGGTGAGCTCGCCCAGGTATGTTAGAGGGATGTGCAGGTTCCTACCTCTCATCTTACCTCTTATCAGTTGCATAATAGGTACACTCTATCATCTAACAAACAACTCTGGTTGATTGGATCGTCACTGCCATCCCCGATAACGACACCAAAATTTTGGACTATATTAATCACTATTAAATGACTAAAATGGTACACATAAACTATCAATCCAGGGATGTCTTTTATTTCAATGACAGTCGCACTGTTTGTGCTGATACATCAAACCAGAAGCAAATCCAAATAAAGGAAATCGTTTTTGAATTAAATGCTAGAAGGAATCATTCATGTAGAAATAAAAGGATCTATAGGATTGTGATCATACCCCAATTAATCTATACCTAGCACGCCACACAACAATTACCTAGCTGGTATGTCTAATCCCACATGCGTAAAAACATATATAATATTGGAATTGAAGCAAATCTATTCACAACTAGAACAACAACAAAAACACCTCCACTGATACATAAAGCAAATAAGAAATATATAAAACTACCTTAACTATTGCAATCCCTACTAAAGAGGAGGGCCCTTCCTTCCTAGTAGGGCGTAGGAAGAGAAAGAAGTTAAACGGAAACTAAACCAGATAATGCATGTAACAGCAGCAACACGATAACTTGTACAAATGTGACCAAAATTACAAAGCCAAAGTGATGTTGTTCTCTGCTTACCTTTCGACATCTAGGGTCAAGAATTATATAGGGTTACATATTTAGAAAAACAAGGGATGGATCAGTCATGATAATATTATGATTCTCATGTTGATAGAAATAGAACACATATAGTTACAACCACTTCTTAATAAAAATTCTGACCAGAAGAATATAGATTACAATCAAAACCGCCTAAAGGTTGTTATCCTAAAATACAATATGTAATTACTTCTACAGCTATTGTGGCAAATCACAGCTATAGCGTAACAACAATAGAGGATAGGTTGGCATCATAAGTTGATGATATCTAGTCAGCAGTACAGTTGTAACAACGGTTCATCTGGTGGGTATGTAAAAAAATCATGATATAAAAACGTCGTGGTGTAACAAATCACTGTAATAACACACCTTGAACTGCTCCTGTATGCCACATTCTCTAGATATTTTGTGCTAAAAAATAAAATCTAGAAGGAGAACAAAATACCAGAGAACTTCTCCAAACATTCATCCTCAATTAGTCATAAAAAAGACATGGTACATCATAATAATCGATGAAATTGAAATATAATTAAAATAAGGTGAAACAATACTATTTAAGGTATAAAGGTAGGAAAAAGAGGCAAATATAGTCCCAATGGTTGTAGTCACAAGGTAAAATGGGGGAAACAAATGTAGGAAATAAGTACAAAATCGGCACCCAATAGTAGGATCAAAGCTTATCGCTTAAATAGAATTGTGATGGAATGGTGTTGAGACTAAAATAAATATAGGAGGAGCATAGGAGATGTATTCTTCTTATACATATGAAAGTGGACAAACTATGATAAATTCCCCAAAACAGAGCATGTGAAAGCATGTATCCTGATTATCTAACTTGAAAGAGATCATATCATAGAGATTAAGTGAACATGGATACAATGAATTCTAACATATGAGACAAAAGAAAATAAAATGGTAGACATCAATACCACAAGAATCCCATAAAATAGTTGCAACTCCTCTTTATTAGCTGGCCAAACTGAGTACAATAGTTCCTTGATTAACTAGCAAACATACAAACTGATTCCAACCATTTCTAAGAGTAAAGTGATGGAATAAATAGACATTAAAACAAGATTCAATCATCCTTAGGGGCCAAATCCATGAGGTGAGGAAGAGATCCACAAAATACTGAACTGCAAACTGAAGTGTAGGATGGTCCAAGTGACTCACTCCTCATTACATTCAACTGATTCATCTTTGACTAAAGGATAATTTTACTGAATGAATCTACCCATACGTAACTTATCCTTTACATAATTACATTTACCATGATGAATTCATTGATATTAAAATCATTTCTTGAGGTAAAACCAAAATTACAATGAAAAACCAAAAAAATGAGTAAACTCGCATAAGCGCCATTTTCGTGTCATAAGCGCCCTCCATGTTCAAGGCCACTTTTGGAGGCCTTCCCGGTGTCCAAATTAGGCCCAATGTAGATTTTCGGAAAGCTTATCTTGCCATATTTTTGAATATGCCTCTAGTTCTGAAAATGGTGCTGATGTGACCCCTAAAAAATGAAATCTGCCAAGACTAGTATAAGTGCAACACCTAGGCAAAAACAGGGGGAGAAACATGTTTGTTTTTTGTGGTTTTTTTTCCTTTTTCACCTCTTGAAACTACAAATCATGCTTGGAAAAGTGGTTTTTCTATATGTATATGTCATTAAAAATCTCATGGTGCTTTTATTTCTCTCAAAAAGTGCCCCAAACATAAGTGAAACTCCAAGGGCGCTGCACTTATGACCATTTTTCTGATATTTGCATTTGTAGAAAAACACTGTCATTTAAAACTTTGACAAAAATGTTTCAACCTGCCCCAAAATTTGTGGAAAGGGTGCTGATGAGGTGTCTAGGCTTGGAGTGAAGCCTCGGCAAGTATTTGCAACATTTCTTTCTCCTTTTGATGAGTGAGAGCTTCAATTTTCGCATTGGCTCTTTTGAGCTTGGCTAATGCAATTTTCTCCTTCCATGCCTGATGTTTGTTTTCAAACCCTAGGGAAGTAGGTGATAGTGTGGAAGGTGAATTTGGGGATAGGATATGTGGAAAGGGAATTTTATGGGAAATAGTGTTTAGGGATATGAGGAATGGGGAAGGGAAAAGGAGTGAAAGAGTGATGGGAATTGGAATCTAGGAGCCTAGGTAAAAATAGCACCTAGGGCTTAGGGTTTTGGGAATTAGTAGCTTAGGGATAGGGATTATGATAACAGGGATTTGGGCATGAATTTTAACAATGTAGGGATGGTATTGAGTGTAAGGGAAATGGTATTTTTGGAATTATGAGTGCTAGGGATAAAAACTAGGTTTTCACATTCAAGAAGACACCAAATTTGCTTTTAACCAATTTAGACATTAAAAATGACTTTTATGAAGAGTAAAATGAGTTAAAAGTCACTTGCTTGATTGGAAGTGTGAAGAATGATTTTTGAAGTCTGGGGGCGATTTTTTACAACTTTTATGAGTTTCTGATCCTTTTTGGTCATACACGCAACACTAAGAGGAAGCATAGCGCCAAGAGCATACATGCAATGCGAAGAGGATAAGCACAACACTAAGAGGATAAGTGCAGTGCTAAGAGGATAAGCGCCCTTCTGCTTTGTTTTTCTCAAATTTTCTCAGAAAATCGCAAATTTCACTTTTCTCGGTTGTTTTCTCGATGAAATAAGAGAGAAATGAATTTGAATTTGATGTCTAGGAGTCTTAAATACTTAAGTGATTTAGATTTAGATCCAAAAATCCACTTTTCCTATGTTTTTTCTCACTTTTTGAAAGCATGTTGAATATGCTTTTTCTTTGACTTTTTCTTCTTTGTAGGATGAAGTTGCTGGAGTTTGACACTTGTCACTTTGAATTAGGGATGATATTGAATTTGGCATGGAATTTGGAGTTGATATCTTTTTAGGGAAGTTAGTTATTACATATAAGAAGTATAAAATTACATAAATAAATAAATAAATAAAAACTCTGTTTTTTGAAAATAATTACATTTGACTATGAAAATCATACTAGAAACCATAATTAAAACTTCAAAATATCATATTTACATGATGATTATGCTCTACATATGATAATTAAATGTTTATTGAATCACTCTCACACCTGTTTTTGACCTTATTGAGATGACATGGTGCACTTTTGGACCTTGAAAAATGAAACCTAATGACCTAATGGGACCTTGAATGACCTGACTCCATAGTTGAATTTGACTGAGATAAGACATAGTAAAATGAGCTTTTCAAAAGTGTTTTTATGCTCGGTAAGACATGAAGGTGGGCCAGCAAATGAGAATTTGTGGGGGAGAGTGAGTTTTTGAGACTAGGGCTACCATCAGTGAATCAATTTTTTACATGAGCTAATGGAAGGATTATTTTTTTTTGAATAGGACACCTAAAATGAATATGAAAAGAGTGATTTTGATCATTTATGGTAGAATGCATATTCTGATACTAACAAGGCCAAGGTTTACCGTAGTTTATTTTGATATTGAGACAACCTTTGTCACAATGCAACATTTGACCATGGTTGACTATGATTGACCACAGTTGACCGTGATTGATATTATAAAGGCAGGGGAATAATAAAACCCAATGTATTGATATTATAAACTCAAGGGATTAATAATAAAACCCTAAGGGATTATGAACCCAAGGAAATAATATTAAGGCCAAGAGACTAATATTATAAAGTTAAGGTATATAAACCCTAAGATACATATTAAAAACATCAAAATAAATATGGTTGACCATGGTTGATTTTCATATTAATAAAATCCTTATCACAATGCGACGTTGGACCATGATTCACCATGTTTAACCATGGTTTATTTTCATATCAAGATAATATTTGGAAAAATGCAGTGTTTGGTCATGGTTGACCATGGATGACCATGTTTGATTTAAAAAAAATATGTCTAACCATGATTGACCATGCTTGACCATGATTATTATATTGAGACAATATTTGTCTTTGTCATAATGCACTGATGGACCATGGTTGAAACGATGATTGGTTTTCATAATGAGACAATGTTTGTCACAATGTGACATTGGACCATGTTAGAAAATGATTGAGTTTATAAAACTTGGTTGACCAAGATTGATATTATAAAACCTTAGATTAATAAACACAAGGGGTTGATATTGTAAACCCAAGGGATAAAAATGATAAACCCTAAGATAAATATTATAAACCTTAAAACAAACATGGTTGGCTATGGTTTATTACCATATTGATTCAATCATTTTCACAATGCGAGCTTGAACCATGATTGAACATAGATATGATATCGAGAAAATATTTATCACAATGCAACATAAAACCATGGTTGATTTCTATATTGAGACAATCATTGTCATACTTCAACATTAGAACATGGTTGATTATGAATAATTTTATAAAGAATTATCAGATTTCACAATTGAGCGGGGCAAGCATGGGAGAAATTTCACAACAGATGATTCCATACTATGATAATACTAGGTACTATTGATCTTCTCTACCCTAAACTAATAACCTTCCGGGAATTTGCAATCACA
Source organism: Pinus albicaulis (assembly GCA_034641835.2). Classification (NCBI taxonomy): domain Eukaryota; kingdom Viridiplantae; phylum Streptophyta; class Pinopsida; order Pinales; family Pinaceae; genus Pinus; species Pinus albicaulis. The sequence continues at coordinate 1,134,104,905 of CM076575.1, read as the reverse complement.
CTGTCGAACGACATAAGCAACATCCTCGAAGTCACACGTACCAGTATTGTTGTTGTTCTTTTGATAATAACTATCAAAAATTTTAAAATCATATGAAGTATGGGCTTCGAGCTTGTTAGGATTGTAGCAAGGAGCCCATGCTCAATTTTCTTGCAATCCACAGCCCTTTTTCCACATGCATATTCTAATGCCACCTAGAGCTTACTAGAATTGACCTTTGAATTAGCAGTGCACCACGTCTACAATGATGCTGCAATGTTTCTTTGGGGTTGTCCAAATGCTACAATGATGTTGCATTGAGGTGGCATGGGTGGAAGAGGAATTGCTTCCAGCTTTTGTTAGACTAGCTCTTTAAAGAGAGCGTGCAACCTGTTAATTTTAGTTTCATTAAAGAGAGCAAAAATGAATATGTCTAGCCAGGCCTGAAAAAATCATCTTATCTTAGAATAATTTTGAAATATTGAACATGATCTTCTGGCTAATAAATTTTAAAATATTTATGGCCCACAAAAGTTAACTCTCTTTGGAATTGAATCAAAATTTATCGCACACCCAACTATTCCTTATCATTAGCATTTACAACAATAAAAAGGAAAAGAAGAGGATTTAAAATAAATAATATTTATTGTTGGAGTTTAAAATTCTTCGAAGTTGTCAAAAATCATCATGGATGGAATCACATGAGAGATTGGAAGCCCTCTTCATCGATGGTCTGAAGCTTCCTTCTCCAGGGACCATTAAAGGATTCCCGATTAACACTTTTTAGCCCGGACACTATGCACTACGATTTATAGTGGCCAGGATGTGGCATCAAACCCATATCCTCTCTTCTCCATTCCAACATTTCTAAATTAAATCCCTTTCCCTTCAACTCTCCTATCCAAGAATAAATATCATTTCATGATAATTTTAGCGTCGATCTAGATGATTGAACTTAATGTTGGAGAACTAATCTCAACCACCATGTTAAATGAACTGGCAACAACCATACCTCAGTTAATGTTTTGCAGGTTGTGGATTGCATTTGTAGAGAAGGACAATTTCAGAGTAGGGTACATAACCCATTCCACAACAGATTTAAATAATTAAAGTCAAATATAAATTTAATGCATGGTTAGTAAATGTGTATGGGAAAACATTTAATCTGCAAGTGTTGTTTACTTCACACAACTTCTATAATGTTCAGAAAATGATGTCCGCCCATACTATGTATGAAATTATTTATCGCGTGAATTAAATGTCTTAGATATATATGTTTTTATGTAAGCATAAGTTTTGTTTAAAGTGTCTCGAAAGATAAGAAGGAGATAATCATGGAGCGAATTTTGGTGGGTGCATGAAAACAGGTTTTACTGTATGTTACTTTGCAACCCTGGTGAATGTAAAACTCAGTTAAAAGTCTTGTTTTATTGATAAAAGAGCCGCAGCCTCCATATGTGAATGTATTTCATGTTTTAAGTTATAATATAAAGTTTGGTTAGTCACAATATTGTTCTTCACGTATCGTTATTACAACAACACTCTATTTTATTTTGTTTGACTATGAGTAAAATTATTTTATTTTATTAGCTCCCCTATAGTTTCAATTTCAATTTCCACCACTCTGTACTTAAAAGAAGACTCTCATAATTTTATTTCCACAACTGTATGGTCAGGATTAAGTGAGTTTCACAACTCTATGTAAACGTCTGTAACTGTGTTGTCTTGATTAAATTCATTTCCTCAACTCTGTGTTAACTCCATTAGTTGAGGGAAAAGAATTTCATCCGCCTTATTCAAATTTTAACATGGTATCAGAGAGGGTTTAAACCTTCATTACCGAAAGTGTTTTTACTGAGGAGTTAAAAGGAGTTTTGAAATTTTTCTCCAGCAGTCAGAAATTTTTTACACAATGACAAAATTTTACACATTAATAATGTTTGTTTACACAGTGAAAATAGTAACAAGCACAAGCTCGACTAATCCTCAAATCCCTCAGTTTAATGACAAAAATTATGACTACTGAATGAAGGCTCAGTTTTCTTCACAAGACATTTGGGAATTGGTGGAGAATGGATTCCAAGAACCAGTAGATGCAGTAGGATACTATGCTTTGACACAAGAAGAAAAGGATTTGTTGAGAGACAATAGGAAGAAGGACTCCAAGGCCCTCTTATACATCTTTCAAGCAGTGCATGAAAATATGTTCCCAAGGATTGCAATAGCAAAAAAGTCCAAGAAATCTTGGGATACCCTCTAGACATCCTACCAAGGCATGCAAAAGGTGAAGACAACAAAATTACAAATGTTGAGAGGAGATTTTGAGAAAATTTGTATGAAAGAGTCTAAGAACGTAGACTCATTTTTCACACATGTAATTGGGTTGGTTACCCAAATCGGGTCTCATGGTGAGACACTTGACGAAAAGATAATTGTTGAGAAAGTTTTAAGAATTATGCGAGCAAGATTTGATGCCATCATTGTGGCCATAGAAGAGACAAAGGATCTCTCAGATTTTTTAGTGGATGAGCTTCATGCATCACTGATGTCTCATGAGCATAGGTTGAACAAAGCAACAAACTCATCATTGGATCATACATTCAAGACACAAGTTTCATTTGGTCAAGGTAGAGGTCGAGAAAGATAAAATTACAGAGGAAGAGGAAGAAGCCCACACAGAGGTGGAAGAAGAAGCCCTTCAAGCTCAAGTGGAAGGGGCATTAATAAAAATCCAAGTCAAGGCTCAAGGAAGAATCAAGCATAAGGTTAGAGGTATGCTAAATCTCAAATTCAATGTCATTATTGTAAGAAGTATGTTCATTATGAAAATTAATGTAGAAAGAAGCAATATGACATAAGTAGCAAACCAAGTGAAAATTTCATAAAGGAAAATCAAAATAATGATAGCATGTTTTTAGCTTGTAATGTAGCACAAGAAAAACAAGGGGATGTATGGTTCTTATATTCAGGGTGTAGAAACTGAATGACTGGAAACATAGAAATGTTTTCCAATCTAGATGAAAGTGTGAAATCAGAAGTGACATTGGGGACTAATCGCAAGGTCTAAGTCATGGGAAAAGGTAGAGCTGACATTCTAACAAAGAAAGGAGAGAAGAAGTTCATGTGATATGTTTACTTTGTTCCTGGTTTGAAACATAACCTCATAAGCATTTGAAAAGTCATGCAAAAGGCCTACAACGTATTTTTCAAAAATGATGTATGCACAATATTAGATAAGCCTCCAAGTAGAAAAATGATTGCAAAAGTTCATATGAAAAACAATAGAATGTTTCCTCTCAAGCTAAGATCAGATTTGAAGGAAGAAGGCGTTGAAGCAGCTACCACACAAGAAAACTTCCAAGAAGAAATCAAAGATGAAAATTGGTTATGGCATTTGAGATTTGGTCATATCAACTTCAGAGGTTTGAATTTGTCGCATAGAAAATGCATGGTGAATGGATTTCCACTCATAGAAAAACCAGACAGCCTATGTGAAGGATGCATCTTGGGCAAACAACACAAAGAATCATTTCCAACAAAAAAGTCTATAAGGGAAAAGGAACCTTCGCAAATTTTCCACTCAGATTTATGTGGACCAATGCAAACACCATCAATTAGTGGCAGCCATTTTATTTTGACCTTCATAGATGACTACATAAGGAAGACATGGGTCTACTTCCTAAAACAGAAAAGTGAAGTGTTCGACCGCTTCTGCCACTACAAAGTTCTTGTTGAGAAGCAAAGTGGACACTACATCAAAGTGTTGAGGACTGATAGAGGTGGTGAATATATCTTAGGTTACTTCCTACGTTTTTGCAGGGAGCGTGGAATTCACAAGAAGTTTACAACAAGGTATACACCTCAGGAAAATGGTGTCGCAGAAAGAAAAAATAGGACCATCATGGAAATGGCGAGGAGTATTTTGAAGGCAAAGCATTTTCCAAATGATTATTGGGTTGAAGTTGTCGCTTGTGCAATGTATATTATTAATAGGTGTCCAACAAAAAGTGTCATGAATAGAGTTCCTGAAGAGGCATGGAGTGAAAGAATGAAAGGTGTCACTCATATGAGAGCATTTGGGTGTGTGGCATATGCACATGTCCGAGATGAGTTGAGAAAGAGGTTGGACAACAAGAAGGAGAAATGTATATTTGTTAAATATAGTGATGAATCCAAGGCATACAATCTCTACAATCCATCAACCAAGAAGGCAATAATCAGCAAAGATGTTCAGTTCATAGAAGATGAAGCATGGGATGGAAGTTTAGAGAAGACAGTCAATGTGAAGACATGTATATCACACAAAGACAAATAGGAATTGACTGCTGAAAGTAATTTCTCGACGGTGATTCCTCCTCCATCTACACAAGCTTAAAAAATCACACCGCAAACAAATAACAGGATAGTGTTGCACAACCAACGAAGTGCTTCTCCAAGCACACCACAAAGATACATAAATCCATCTAATTCAAATGCAACACCAAGCCCATTTTCCGCAAGCATAAGAAGACTAAAATTCAGAAATTTAAATGAAATTTATGAGCAAGATGAAGTTGATAGTGGTGTTGGTCTGAATTCCTTATTTTCATTATTTTGTCATGTAGATGACCCAATCCACTTTGAAGATGCAGTCAAAGAAGAGAAATGGGTTTTGGCAATGGATGAAGAAATAGGAGCAATAGAAAAAAATTGACACATGGGAGATAGTGGACCTTCCGCAAGGTAAAGAAGTCATTGGAGTGAAGTGGGTCTATAAGACCAAGAGAAAAATTGAAAGAAAGATTGAAAGGCATAAAGAAAGGTTAGTCATCAAAGGATACAAGCAACATGATGGAAGAGACTATGCAGAAACATTTTCACCAGTCACGACGATGGAGAGAGTGCGTACAATGTTATCAATTGCAGCGCAACAGAAATGGAAAGTGTAATAAATGCATGTAAAGTCAGTGTTCTTGAATGGAGTGTTGAAAGAGGAGGTGTATGTTGAGCAACCTCCTAGCTATGAGGTAGAAGGCGAAGAAGGCAAGGTGTGTAGGTTGTGGAAAGATCTGTATGGGCTGAAGCAAGCACCATGTGCATGGTATAATAGGATAGATGCTTACTTGATGGACAATGGGTTCGACAAATGTGATGGTGAACCTACTCTCTACATCAAAGAAAATGACGGTAAGATTCTTATTGTCATTTTGTATGTAGATGATTTGATTTTTACAGGGAGTGATGATTTCCTCATCGTTGATTTCAAAGTAGTCATGAAAAGTGAGTTTGAGATGATTGACTTGGGGTTGTTTAGATACTTTTTGGGCATAGAAGTGAAGCAAACTGAAAACGGAATTTTTATCTCTCAAGGAAAGTATGTCGCAGACATTTTAGAGAGTTTTAATATGCACAATAGCAAGCCGTCATCAACTCCAACTATCATGGGGTTTAAGTTGAGGAATGAAGATTGCAGCAACAATGTCAATTCAACATTATACAAAATAATGGTGGGCAGCCTAATGTATTTGACCGCAACTAGGCTCGACATAATGTATGCAGTGAGTTTGGTGTCAAGGTTCATGGAGACACCCAAGGAGGCACATTGGTAGGCAGCCAAAATAATTTTAAACTATGTCAATGGGACAAAGGAGTATGGCATTTTGTACTCCTCCACTGATGATTTTAGGCTGGTTGGTTACACTAACAGTGATTGGGGAGGATGTTTTGATGACAGAAAGAGCACGTCAGGATATGTTTTTCATTTGGGTTCGGGAGCCATTTCATGGGCTTCCAAGAAGCAATCGATAGTATCAATAGAAGCTGAGTATGTCGTCAGAACAGCAGTAGTGTATCAAGTAGTTTGGATGAGAAATATGTTGTGGGATTTTTGTCATGAAAAAGATGGAGCAACCACTATTTACTATGATAAGAGTTGAGCAATTTCGCTATCAAAGAATTCAGTTTTTCACAAGAGGACAAAGCACATTGATGCTAAATATGATTTCATACGAGAATTAGTTAACAACAGTGAGATTGTGTTGCATCATTGCAGGTCAGAAGAACAATTTGCAAACATCTTCACAAAGTCATTGGCACGTGAAATTTGTATTTATCGCAGAGATTGTTTGGGAATGGTCAATGGTGACAGTTGCGATTAAGGGGGAGCATTGGAGAATTAATCTCAACCACTGTGTTAAATGAACTGGAAGCAACCATACCTCAGCTAATGTGGATTGGGTTTGCAGAGAAGAACAATTTCAAAGCAGAGTACATAACCCATTCCACAACAGAGTTAAATAAATAAAGTCAAATAGAAATTAATGCATGGTTAGTAAATGTGTATGGAAAAATATTTAATCTGCAAGTGTTGTTTACTTCATGCAACTTTTGTAATGTTCAGAAAATGATGTTCGCCTTACTTCATGCAACGTCTGTAATGTTCAGAAAATGATGTCCGCCCATACTATGTGTTAAATTATGTCTTTAATGAATTAAATGTCTTAGATATATATGTTTTGATGTAAGTGTTGTGTAATGTGTTTCGAAAGACAAGTTGGAGAGTGGAGCGAATTTTGGTGGGTACCTGAAAACATGTGTCTTACTCCGCAACCTTGGTGTTGTTTTCATGATAAAAGAGCCGCGAACTCCATATGTGAATGCATTTCATGTTGTAAGTTATAATATAAAGTTGGTTAATGGCTATATTATTTTGGAATTTTCACTTATCATTTTTACCACAACAAACTGTTTTACTATGTTCAGTGTGAGCAAAATTATTTGATTTTGTTAGCTCCTCTAAGTTACAATTTTAATCTCTGCCACTGTGTATTTTAAAAAGGACTCTCATAATTTATTGATTTCGGCAACTGTATAATATGGATTAAAAGGCAACTGTATAATATGGATTAAAAGAGTTTTGCAACTCTGTGTACACTTAACTGTGTTATCTTGATTAAATTCATTTTTGCAACTCTTTGTGAACTCCGTTCGTTGAGGGAAAGGAATTTCTTCTGTCTTATTCAAATTTTAACACTTAGTACTTCTTGTTGCAACATTTTCACACTCGGAGTGATTTTTTGGCAACGCCGTCGGACTAATTTCCTGTGGCTGTGGCGTCTCCGTTCCATGGCAACGTTGGCTTCCATGGCCAACACGACCATATCAGTGGCGGGAAGAGGACAACAGAATCTGGTTAGAGGAACCAGAAAATAGATATGCTCCACTTGCAGTTCCTGCTCTGCAGAAAGGGGAGAAACATACTCATCGTAATGCATGGAATCGGCATGACAGATGAAGAAGCCAGGTCTCTCTCTTAGAATTTCCTATACCTTCACATGTTCTGGAAACTCTCTAATCAACCCACCTGCTTCCTCTTCAATAACCACTAATTTGGCAGTACGAAGATCAGCTGATCGATGAGATAGACAGCTTCCCATCAAATCCTCAGAAGGGTATATATATAGCTCCAGAGATTATGTTCAGTAATGACAAGGGCCTGCAGGCTGCCTGTATGTATGAGCTGCAGGATAATAAGGAGAAATTTAGCCTCTATCTGTTGGGGATTAATAATGAGATTTTATAGAGAGGAATGCCACGGCCACCACAGTATTTCACTGCGTAAGCGAATTCGTCACGTAGGAGGAAGCAAGACCAGACGTCACTGGTACTTTGTTCCGGGGACTATAATGAAATTCTAGCAGAAGGAAATGCTGCGTGTTGCGTACTATTGAACTCTAGCGTAAGGGAATTCGTCAGAGGTCCGAGGGTGACCGATGGTACTTACCTCCAAGAAAGGCATCATACTGGAGTAGGGACATTCCACCGCCAATACTGAAATCCCGTAAAATAGAAGCTTCTGGTTGTGGGGATTTTGATTGAATATTAAAGATGTAGTGAGAAGAGCGAAGTCATTTGTTTTTTTGGTCAAAAGCTCTTTCCTTCATGTTGAAGGTGTGAATTGTTAATTTCAAAATTTATATAAATTAAAATTTTAGAAAAAAATTTGTAATTTTATTCAATTTCAAAACCAAGAAATAAAATTACATTTTGGAAATGCTCTAATGCGTTCGATTAGATGAGTTTTGTGGCCAATGCACAAAAGAAAAACAGAAAACAAAAGTATGTGTAATGCGCTAAGTGTCCTAATAATTAGTTAGTTTCCTTTTTTTCCACTCTAGGCAAATTCGCTCATTACAACTGCGAATTGCCAATTCTTTTCCTTTTGATTTTGCATGCATTTCCTTAGAACTCCCAACTGCCAATTCTTTCATGCACTTCCTTATAATGTGAACTCTTAGATGCATGTGTTCGTTTTATTCTAACTGTTCCTATGTTGTTGTCAATTTCCTCATCTTAATTTTTAAAAGTTTGGATCAATGTTAAACTTGTGGCTTTCTCTCATATTCATTTGGATTTTTCTGTTGATTATGTGTTTCTAGTTGTTGAAGGCTCTCATCTATTTCTTCATCTCTATTATTTTAAGAAAAAGGTTTTGGAAAATGTCATTCTTTTGACTTTTGCAATATTTTATTTTGTCTTTTTTTCGCTTGAGGACATGAGTTTTACAAATTCCCTGTTTGATGGCAGATCCTACATTTGAAAGCAGTATTTTCAAAGTCTAGCTATTGTGTCCACTTGAAGTCTTGAAGAAGTTGGAGGTTATGTAACCTTACCCATAGGGAAATTTTTGTAGCCACCATTGTTGTGGCATCAAAAATTTGGAACCCATGGGATGATGGTAAAACCCACCCTTCCCCAAAATCATGGTCCTTAGTTTATGACATAATCTAGATCTTTCTGATTATTGAATTGAACCACAAAAAATCCCTTCACACAGAAATAGAAATCACAATTATTGGTCTAACTTGAGTAGATCCATTGATGTAGATCTTAATACTTGGGCCAGAAACGATTAAAACGACAAATTAGAGCTTTGGCTTAGAGAACCATAAAAAAATCCCACTCACTTCTGGCAATTTTACTCCCTTTGAACACATATTTGAAAAATGTGGCTCCATTTTGATGTGGGTTTCGGGAACCTCCTCACATCCAAATATTTCGAATTATTGTTGAATATTTGGTAACATCATAGAATTCCAACCGATGGTCGTCTTTGAATTCCTTTCCAGCCTATTCCATGACTCTCAACATAACTGATATACCATACTCTTTTGGATCATCTGCTTCAGAGATTTGAGCCCTGAACATAAGTCTTCCCACCAAGATTCTTAGTAAAAATGTGAAATTTTGAATTTTTCCACTATCCATCCTATATCTGATGTACATCTCGCTAGCTTGCGCGTAATAGCCTCCAGATCCCATATTGTTAAAGCACCCCCACTTCGATCTACTGAAGGAACTAGATCTAAACAAAACCACACAACCTCAGAATGCATGCGATCTAAGTACAAAACAAAGAGCATCGACATATCTGATCAAAATTTTGGGAGATCCAACACTTGACAAATGCCGCCAGAGAGAAAGCATATTTCGAAACCCCTCTTAACACCTCATCTTCCAACAATACTAGAGGATTAATATTCTTGCATCTCTCTGATAGATCCGAAGATATGTAAAGAAAATCTGCAACGTATGGGGTTTTACAAGTCTATTCATAATTCTGATCTACAATAAGAAAGAACATACAAGAGAAAAAATACCAAAGAAACTCCTTGCCATCACCCATATCTATTAGAAAATGCATCAGATCTGCGTCATTTATGACGGAGAGACACTTATTGAATATTTTTTATTTCAAATTTCGCATAACGGGGTCGAGCCACCATTCCATCCTAGCCCGAGTGAACCCCTCCTCTCTCTGTGTAATTACAACGTCGGTGTTGACCAGTGGACGACATGGTTGTAAATCACCCCAGACCAGTATTACCTTAGAAAATTCAGAAAACACTTTTTCCCTCGATAGATGGGACGATCTCCTCGACTGCGAGCATCATATGCATTAGGGTCACATTGAAGCTGGATGACAGCAACGACGTGACATGTATTTCTCTCAATAACTCCTAGCAATTGGTGAATCAAAACCGCTTTAGCGTAAATCAATATTAATGTATAGTATAATAAGTAAATTATAGTTATAATTTTTTTTTGTTTATTAATTTTTTTTAAATAAATATCTTAAACTTTTTAAAAATATATTTTAAAGTTCACTTAGAGTAGACAATCACAGGGTGTTCTATTAAGGCATTTCAAGGTAAAGACACAAATTCCAAACTTAAATGACAACTTAGATGCCCAAATGATTTTGACAACTTAAATGCCCTTAGGTCGCACGACAACTTAAATGCCCTTAACTCAAGGCACATGTTAGTCATGCCAGTGATGTGAGAATTCACATAAACTAACAAATAAACAAAAAAACCACTCATATTTTAATTTTTAAAAAATAAAACACCTTCAAACATTTTTCCATATTTAATTTTTAAAATATAATCAATTTAGATTCATCTAACTCAAAATATATTATGCAAGTGGGGAAAAATCTCCCAAAATGCAAACATTTTTTTAAGCTATAAAATATTACTAATTAATTAATAATTTATTATAATAATAAATTAAATTAATTATTTAATTTACTGTTTTAAATTATAATGATAATGTTATTTAATCAACAATAGTATGATAGAGAGATTACTCTAAAATCAATAATAATTCTGGATATTAAATATTAATCAAGATAAAGATACAAATAACTTTACATTCCTTGGATTGGGATGTTGGAATTTGGGGCACACCTTCAACCAGAAATGCGACCATTACTTCATCCGATTATTGATGTTATGTTTAGCCACTTGGCATTTATCTTTTACTTCTTGTAAGGCATTTTGAAGTTAATAGATTTCATATTTACAAAAAAAATTATATTGTTTTTAAAAAATTAAAATCATGTGAATTTTAAATGATTAATTATAGAAAATGAATTATTAAAACTTAAATAATGATTTTAAATTTTTTTTTTATAATTTAAAATCATTAAATTTTTATTTTAAATAATAAATAATTTATTTTGTTTTAGTTGATGTTGTTTTCTCCATATATATATAAAGATATGTGTCAACTCCGCATTAAGTATAAAGGAAAGGAAATCACTCATTACCTTCATATTGATTGTAAAAAGGCTTTTGATATGGTTCTTAGAAACAACATATGGAATAGATTAGAACAACTAAATGTTTCTTTTGAACTAGGAGCGGCTGCTATAAGGCTATATGAGAATATAATTGCCAAGTTAAAGAGCAATGAGGGGTGGTCGAAAGATATTAAGTGTAATATCGGAGTTAAACAAGGTTGCCCCCTCTCCCCTACCCTATTTGGCATTTACACTGACAAGCTAGAAGGTTGTTTAGAGGAAGCAGGATGTGCTACCACGATCTTAGCTGGGATAGTCATCATCCTTCTTCTCTATGCTGATGATATTGTTCTTCTTGCAAGGTGCCCATCTGATCTTCATAAGCAACTTAGACTTCCTAAGGATTTCTGCTCTATAATGGGTATGTCTGTTAACACTGAAAAAACAAAAGTTATGATTATCAAATCCAAGAAGACACTTACGCTAATTTTATGTATGAAAATAGTAACTTGGAGGAAGTGTCTTCTTACAAGTACCTAGGAATTTATATTCATCACAAGCTCAACTGGAACTATAGCATTCAGAAAAGGATTAATGGGGGGTGGAAAGCTTATTTTGGTCTTGAAAATAACTGTAAAACGAAAAACCTCGTATGTGGGATAGAAAGAAGTTCCTCTTTGAAACTTTAGTCACTCCTGTTATCTTATATGGATGTGAGGTTTGGGGTTTCAACATCTCTAGAGAATCCTGGAGAAAGATTGAGCAAATCCAAAAGCGTTTTATAACGTATAACCTTAAAATTAAAAGAAATACACCCTATCCTATTCTCCTTATAGAAGTGGGTCTTTGCCCTATCGAGAGCCTCGCTATGAATAGGCTTCTGTTTTACAAGCAGAAGCTCAATAGCATAGGAGACCATAGACTTCGTAAGCTAGCTTTAAATTCCAGCCAAAACCACCTGAGGCTTAAAAGAGGTTGGTATAAAGACACCACGACCTGGTTAAACCATTGGGAGATCGATGAGAATGTTGCATTGCAAAACATTAATAACATTAAAAAAATTGTTACTTCTAAGTTCAAAGAAAAAATGTGGTGTGAGAAAGATCTAGCAGCTAAAAGAAAATTAAGATATTATAAGGAGCTCATCAACCCCACCCTAGAAGATCAAAAGTATCTCTCTGTTTTAACTAGATCAAAGAAGAAAATTAATATAGCCAAGATTAGAACGAACTCTCATCCATAGTGAAATAGGTTGTTGGACAGTTCCTAAAACACCATCGATGGAAAGGATCTGCCATCTCTGTGAGAATATGAACATCGAGGATGAAAATCACTTCCTCTTAGAGTGCCCCGCGTACAACCACATTAGAGATCAATTTCATAAACTTTGCTACTGACCTTCCTAGCCTTTAAGATGTCAAAATTATAGTGAGCTCGGGAGGCTTCTCTCTAAGCTTTTCGAGCATAGGAATAAAATCTTAAATCAAACTAAATCACTCTTTTCTTTAAGTCCGATAGACCAAAGATTGGTCTCAGTAGACGTTAACCATCGACATTATCATCATCAAAATGTACATCTCTATAAAATAATTTTAATATAATTTTATTTTATTTTAATTCTAATTTATTTTAAATATAATTTTATTTATTTTAATTCTAATTTACTATAAAGGAAAAAAAAAAATCGAATCGTAATAAAATAAATTAAATATATAACCTTAAATATTTTTTAAATTGTTGTTTTATATATAGAATCATTTTAATATAATTCGATTTTATTTTAATTCTAATTTATTATAAAGGAAAAGTCTAAGATAATTTTTCTTAAATTTTTCAGATTATGATAAAATAAATTAAATATATAACCTTAAATATTTTTTAAATGGTTATATATACATATTTTTAAAATAGTTTGAAAATAATATATATAGCTATTGTTTTTTTATTAATAATAATTATTTAAAAAATAATTGCTACTTACATAGTCTAAAAAAATAGAATTCTCGATTGATAAGAAAGAATCTTTTATTCCTTATATTAACCAATTTTAATTTTTAGAATCTAGGTTTATGTGATCTATCATATAAAATTGTAAAATATATTTCGGTAATAATCACATGCAATGGAACATTGTGAACGTATTTCAAACCAACTAGTGTGGTTCATCATCAGGACTAGGTGAGAGATCAGATCATGACATTAAGTTTAAATAGATGTAGAGATGGCTAAACTAGCCCTTTGAAAAACAACTAGTTTGACTTTTACAATTTATTTATTTATCTATTTTTAAACATATATTATATTTTTTTAATAAATTAATAAAGGCTAGTTTCATTTTATTATTAAAATATTTATTAATAGATTAATTAACTTATTAATTAATTATTTAATATATATATATTTCTTATTTTATTTAGTTGATTTAATTATTTAATTATTAATTTTATTTATTTATTCATGCATATATATATAACAAAATAAAATAAATAAATAAATAAAAATTAAAAAATTAAAAAAATATAAAGAAGAAGAAGATGATGATAAATAATAATAATAACATAAAAATACAAAACATATAAAAATCAAAATATAAATATAAAAATAATAATATATAAAATAATAATAATAATAAAAATAAATAAAAATAAAAATAAAGATAAATAGAAAAATAAGGGAAGAATAAGCAGGGCAGAAATAAAAGGCAATTAGGAATATAAGGCGGGTATCCAACACCTGCTGATGTTCCAGCCATCATCTCTATTGAGATTAACGAGTCTTTTTTCAATTGCTAAGGCCTCTCTTAACTTCCGATGATGGAAATGGTCGATCCTCGCAATGACCTTAGCCTCTTTGATGCAAATATGATGGTTAGTCTTTTCTACATGCTCAGCTAGGGCAAATGAGCGGGATATTCCATGCTTAATGTCAGCAGCATGCTCACAAATCCTTTGATTTATAGACTGTCCAGTTTCACCAATGTAAGGAGTCCCACAAGAACAAAGAATGATGTAAACACCTTTCCCATCCCTAGGGTCAATCATATATTTAACCGATTTGAGAGAGATGCGAATAGTGTTAAGGGGCTTGAATGACGAAGACACCTTATGCTTCCTAAGGACCCTATCAATTTTATCAGTGGTTCCCTGAATGAACGGAAGACACACACTGCTCGACCAATGACTAGGATCTTTGTTATTTTTAACTAAAGGAACTTTTTCTGCTTTGACGAAATCTTTAAGGCCTTGCAACCTACTATAACCACTTTTACAAAAGAAACTTAACAGCTGGGACTTTTCTCCCTCAAGGTGAAACTCATTAGATATCCTCAATGCCCTCGTGGCTAAGGTGTTTAGGAAACCTAATTTTTGAGTAGGGAAATGGTGAGAACTAGCATAAAGATATTGCTCAATATGAGTTTTCTTTCTAAAAACTTGATGGGAGAAAGAACCATCATCCTTTCTAGAGATAAGAACATTAAGGAGAAAATAAATTTTCTTACATTAAATATAATTAATTAAAAAATAATATTTTTTATATTTTGTTAGATGATTTTAATTTGTAATTTATTATTATGATTATTTCGATGATTAATTTTTATTATTTTTGTTATGATTTTTTAAGTATAATTTTTTTTTTGTTTAAAACATTTTTATTAGATTTTCAAGAAAGCATAGTTTACAAAATTAGTCGCAATGGTCTTTTCTCTCATTCTGACCAGACTTGTTGATATTGAGGACTAGAAAATACCATAGAAGACATTTTACATACGTTATTTCCAAGAGGAATTGTAGCCTTACCATACTAGGAGTAAACAAAAAGGAGACCAAGACTGACAACATCATATCAAGGATGGGAATCGGGGGTAGTACATGGGGAGCTGAAAAGTAACCAACACGATCATGCATATGGAGATGAATGTGTTCCACTAGTGCTTCGAAACTGTGAAGGTGGTCATTTGTGCGATGGTGGCTGCGATGAAGGATGTCCAACTGTTCCAGAATTTCATTTTGAATATATTGGATATCATTGAGATAGGCCGCAATTGTGTTGTGATATTCATACCTGCAGTCCTTGAGAATGTCCATATTGATTTGAATATTCCTGAGCTATTATGAAATGGACTCCATGGTAGCAGGAGCCACTATGCAACTTGGAGAATGAGCTGGAGAGATAGTTAAAACATCCTCGATTTCCTGACAAACTGAGTTTGCATAGGACAAACTATGACCTTGCTCGGGCTGCCCTGCAAGGACATGTTGACCCCCCCCTCGGTGAGGGCTGCCCCATTGGTGGGCCATATCGATTTTAGCATAAGATGATTCTCGAGTAAGAGGAAAGACGGAGGGAAAACCTTCACAAAACTTGAAAGAAAAAATTCAATAACCAAGACCAAGAAACTGTTGCCCCCAATGGGTGCACAACAAAACCTCGAACCCATGAACAGTGAAACAAGAAGGGCAAGCGTCCACCCAGATGGGAGAGTTGTACTGGGAAGACACCTCCCACCACCCAATTTACCCAATGAAATAGTTTGCATGACCCCAATTATATAGAGGGACAAATTCAGTAACACTGATAGAGAATGGGCACCCAGAACACCAACATAACTAAAAGAAGATCAGGCTAACACCCCCACACCAGTAAAAACCAGATGGAATTTTCAACAAGGAGCCAACAACAGAGTGACCAAAACCAAACAATGATACAACCCTCCAACTATAATGGGATGCAGAATAAATTATAAACACATATACCTTACCCCACACAATAGAAGGGAGTTCTACGACCTGACGTTTTCTTGGTGAGGGTTTGTGGCAAGTTATGACGTCGATTTGACTCGATGCCTCATCCACTTGGGTTCCCAGATCCTAGGGACATGCTAGAAGGCCGAACCCAACCTAAGCTAAAATACCACTATCTTTAACTTCACCCCTCAACCAAGTTTGAGACCCCAGTGAGCCGCCATGGAACAAGACACACACAACTCTATTCTCCTCTCAACCAAAATTCATCACCCAAACTTCGAGACTGGAGCGAAACACTCACCAACTCTTGAATTTAACAGTTGAATGTGCGAGATAGAGCATCACACGAGGGAATTGAATGTAGGGATGACGCATGAGCAAGGATTTAATGACTATGTGGAGGAGGGGAAGGCCCCAATGGCCTCTCATGTGATAGGTTTACATGCTCTTGGTCACCCCCTTTTGGGTTTTTTTTTTTAATTAGAATTAATCATATATGAAATTTTTAATTTCAAAATAAATTTAACATTATATATTTTTAATTTATTTAATATTTTCAATTTAAAATATAAATCAAACATAGAAATATGGTGGGTCGATGATATGGAAAAATATGGTGAGAGAAATTTATTGTAGGGAGAAGTGGTTCTTATGGAAGATAGTGCAATTAAAATGTGTTGATTAAAAACGATCAATGGATAGGATGTGATATGAATCAACTTCCTGAAGGTTTGGTCCATCAATTGAATTCCATTGATATCATTTATTTAGCTGATGTGAGAGGAGGTTATGAAACAACTGTGGATAATCAAGAATGGGTTTCTTCTCATGACCTTAGATTACCAAAAATATATGTTGAGGATTGGAATCATTAACAATTGTGGATAATCAAGCATAGGTTCCTTCTCATGACCTTAGATTATCGAAAATATATGTTGAGGATTGGAATCATTAACAATTGTGGATAATCAAACATGGGTTTTTTCTCTTGACCTTAGATTAACGACAATCTATGTTAAGGATTGGAATTATTTTTTCATAAATTTAAGAAAATATTAGGTAAGTATGAGAAGGAATGAAGAAGAAATAATTGTTTGGTTAAAAATAAAAAAGCTGGAGACATTACAATAGAATAAGGGTATCATGCTATAATATAGGAAATTTCATTACGCGAGTCCAAATGGTGGTTATCCTTAGTTTGGGAAGGCCAATGATTTCTTAAATGTAAACTTTTTTTTTTTATTTTTCGTGCTTGAAAGGAAAATATTAACATGGAACGTTTTATCCAAAAAATTATGGTAAGATAGAGGAATTCATATTCTTTGCTACAATGATAATGAAACTATCAAACACCTATTCATCTTTTTCCCCATTTGTGAAGTTTTTTTGGAAAAATTTCATTTCAGACTTTAATTTAAATAGTTGGTGGATTGGTCTTCTATGGAAGAGAACCATTGCGCCTAGGTTCAGAGATTCTATTCTTCATCTCTAAAGTTTCTTCCCATTTTTGTTTTACGGGGAATTTGGTTAGGGAGGAATATAGCACTCTTTCAAAATTTAGTTGTTTTTTATGGTTTAATTGCTCATAATATAAGGGTTTATTACCTTGAATGGGCGAGGTATGATTCTAGATCCTACCTAACCTACAACAATATTAATGGCTGGAGTGTTTAAATAACATTAACTCATTTACACTTTCAAATTACATTTTCAATTCACATAATCTCCAACAAATTTCTAACATATATTTTTTTATTTTCTTCTGAATTGCCAAAAATGAGTACATAAATTCATAGATAATCATATATCTAATTCCTCTTCTATAATTACTAAAATTTGGATGAGTTGGAATTTTACGAAAAGGAATCCAACTCCCTATTTTTTTCCACAAAGTCTTAGCTTTCTTCAGATTTTTCCTCCAACAAATCTAGTCTATTTTATTGAACTTAATAAAAAAAATACTTTCTTCTATATCCATAAAAGTGGATAATATTTCTTATTTATTTCTAACATCATTCCTATCCAAATTTTATAATATTTAAACTAAAACAAAGTTAATTTACTAATAAAATAAAGGAATCTAATTCCTTCCACATTTCATTTGGTTTTTTCCAATTTCAAGGGTAAGATGCTCCTGCATAAGAGTCTCGAGGAAAGGATTTGTTTGCAATCTCTTCAAAATTTTTGCAATTCTTGTACATCTCTGGAACAATCATCCAAGTAACATCCTCCAATGGTTGATTTCTCCACTTCACCAAATACTGAAAGTACTCTTTTCCTCTAGTTTTCTTCAACACTTTTGATTTAATAGCCCTTCAATTTCCTATGGAGTTTCTATTGGGAGTTGTTGCTTCCATTCAATAATATGATGTTCTTCATTGAAAGACTCATCATTTGAAACTTTTCATATTCCTTGAAAGGAATAAAAATCAGAAACATTAAAAATTAGGGAGATACCAACATTGCTTGGAAGCTCCACTTCATAAGCATTTGAGGAAATTTTCCTTAAAATTTTACAAGGTTCGATATTCTTGAGTTTTAACTTGTTGTAATTCCCTTTAGGAAATATTTCTTTCCTCAAATGTACCATGACTAAATCACCAATCTCAAAATTTTGTTGCCTTCTCTTTCAATCAACCCTTTGTTTGTATTTTTTGCTTCTTTCCTATAGTTGTTTATTAATTATTTCTTGTAATTATTGCATGCTCACTACAAATTCTTCACCTTCTACACTTCTTATATCTTGTTTTTTGAAATTACTCAATTCATATAATCCCCTTGGATGCATTCCATACAAGATATGGAAGGGACTCATAATTGTACTTCTATTGGGTGTATCATTGTATGAAAATTTAGCTTGAGCAAGAACTTGATCTCATTGTTTTGGAATTTCACATACCTAGGTTCTTAGAATGTTTCCCAAGCTCCTATTCACCACTTCTATTTTCCCATCAGTTTGTGGGTGATAGGCTTAGCTGAAATTAAGGTTAGTACCCAATTTCTTCCATAATTTTACCCAAAAATGACCAAAAAATCTTGTGTCTCTATCAGATACAATGTTTCTAGGAAATCCATGCAACCTTACCACCTCTTTAAAGAACAAAATTGGCAACATTGGTGGCATCAATATTTTTTCTACAAGGTATAAAATGTGCCATTTTAGAGAATATATCAACCACGACATAAATAGAGTCATTACCTCTTTGAGTCCTTGGAAATCCCAATATAAATTCCATGCTCATTGAATCCTATGGCCTAGTAAGAATCGGTAATGGCTGATATAAACCTATATTTTGAATTCTTCCCTTCACATGTCAGCACATCCTACATTTTGAAAAAAACTTTTTCACATCAGTTTGCATGCCTCGCCAAAAATAAAAATAATTTAATTAATAAAAAGTTTTATCTTTCCCAAAATGTCCCAATAATCCTCCACTATGTTTTTCCCTCATAGAACATTTGGGTATGCACAATATGCTATCGTTAAATAGCAATCCTTCCAGCAACATACAACTCAATGATGGAGTTCTATCACCACTATATGAATTTTTACAAGAAGCATATTCATCTTTAAAATAAACATCTTCCTTATACATCTCCTTCATTTCATCAAATCCTAAAGCGTTGATTTGAAACTTGTGCAAAAGAAAATTTATTCTAGTTAATGGATCAACAAACTTATTTGATTTACCTCTTCTATGCTTGATGACAAATGTGAAATTTTGCATGAACTCCACCCTTTAACATGCCTATGATTCAATTTGGTCTTATTGTTGATAAATTGTATATCATGGTTATCATTATAAATAATAAACTCTTTGGGCATAAGATAATGCCTCCAATTTTTTAAATCTTGAACTATAGCATAGAAATCTTTATCATAAGAGGAATATTTTTTCCTTGCTTCATTTATTTTTTCATTGAAATATGAAATCACCATTCCTTCTTGACTTACGAAATATCCAATATCAACTTCACTTTCATCTGTCTCAGCTTGAAAACATTTGCTAAAATCTGGTAAGGCTAATACATGTTGTTCAATTATCCTTTTCTTGAGTATGTTAAAATTCCTATCACCTGCTACATTCCATTTAAATGGTTGCTTATTCTCCTTTATTGTGTAAAAAATGGGTGCACACAAACTACTAAAATTATTTATAAAATGTCAGTAGAAACTTTCAAGACCATGAAAGCTTCTTACCTCAAACACATTCCTTGGAATCAGCCAGTTAACAATTTCCTTGACTTTATCTGGATCCATCTTCAATATTTCTTCCAAAATCACAAATCAAGGGTATACCAACTCATTCTTCATGAAGCTACATTTCTTTAAATTTATCAACAACTTCTCTTGCTGTAGGGTGCTCAAAACTAATTTGAGATTTTTCATATGCTCTTCTTTTGTTTGGCTATATACTAAAATCTCATCCTAGTAAACAATAACAAATTTACCTGTAAATTATTTCAAGACTTCATTCATTAATCTCATAAATTTCGTAGGTGCATAGGTAAGGCCAAAAGGAATCAACAACCACTCATACAACCCTTTTTTTTTTTTGTTTTTTGTTTTCCATTCATCCCCCTCTAATTATAATCTAGTGATAACTACTCTTCATATAAATTTTAGAAAAATACATAACACCACTCAAACAATCAATAAGATCTTCAATGTGGGGAAGTGGAAATATGTACCTGATCATAATTTTATTGATGGCCTTTGAATCATTACACATTCTCCATCCACCATATTTTTTTGGGATGAGCATGGTTGTAACAACACATGGAATTAATCTCTCCTTTATTAATACTTTTTCCAACAACTCTTGCACATGTTTTCTTTATCTCTTCGTTTCTTCATTTTCTTATGGAGTCATGTAGTATGTTGCTTTATTCAAAAAAAATTCCCCCATAATTAGATCTATATGATGACTAATTCTTCAAAAAGGAGGCAACTTATCTGGAAACTCATCAACAATTATATCTGCAAACTCATCCAACATAGCCTTGACTTCTTTAGGAAAATTATTTAAACTTGTGATGGTAAGAATAACTTAGGGCTTACCAATCAAATAAAAATGAATTTCTTCTTTCTTTTTGAGCTCTTGCAAAAATTCTTTCCCATCCATAAGTAGCACACTAGGTTTAGCTTCCTCTTTCAGATCATTATCCTCCAAAGGTACTAGTAGATGATTTTTTTCCATTTTTCTCAAGAGTGTAGGTGTTCTTCCTAGCATCATGAATAGCTTCCCTGTCATACTACTATGGTCTTCCCTATAAGACATGGCACACTTATATTGGAATTATATACCATAATACCTCATCCTTTTAATTACCAATATGGAACTCCACTTTACACTGATAATTCACGAATATTTGATGGCCTTTTTGCAACAAAGACACCTTGTAAGGTGTGGGACATGCTATTCTTAACAACCCCAACTTTTCTACCATTTTTATGGATACCAAGTTATCTATGCTACCACTTTCAACCACCACTTTGCAACACTTTCCGCGTTATTTGCATATGATTATCAATAAGATTTTTCTTTCTGTTGGTTCTTTAACTTATTTTTTAGACTTAATCAATATGATCTTCATCAATAATGGTTCTCCTACCTATGGTGTTTCTTCATGGATAATTTCACATATAAATTTTATTCTGGTTCTTCTACTATATTTTCTCCTCTTTGGCTTATAGGATTATTTTCTGGACAATCCCACGACATATGTCCCAATTTTCCACATTTTTAACATTGAACTTGATAGCCTCTACCTCAACCACATCCTCTTGAGAAAGGAATTATTCCCCTTGATTCACCTCCTCTTGATGGTTGACTGCTTGAACTACCTTAATCTTCCTTTAGAGGATGATTTTTCTCATAGTAGCTGGTTTGTCCTATTCCCCTTACAGGACTCCTCCCTCTATTTCTCTGACTTTACTTTCTAACCAATTTTTCATTTTTAAGGTGAATTGGTAAGCATCTTCTACATTTCTGGGTGCAAATAGGATAAACTCATATTCAATATTGAATTTCAACCCATTTATATATCTATCAACCTTTTTAAGTTTTTCTTCAATGTATCCTGCTCTAATATTCACCTTATAAAAGTACTCAATATACTCTTTAACAGTCGATGACCTTTGTTTGAAGTTTTGTAGTTTCATGAATAAATACAACTGGTAATATTTGGGAAAAAATTACCTTTCATCTTCGCCACCATTTTACTCCATCTTTTGATCTTGGATTTGTTCTTTCTTCTTGGACTCCATCCCATGAAAGAGTTGTGTATCCTTTCAATCTAATAAAAATAAAATTCACCTGTTTGTCTTCAGATCCCTCCTCGTACTCAAAATGCTTATCTAAAGCATTTATCCAATCTATTACTTCTTCTAGTTCCAAGCAACAATTGTAGGTAGGTATATTTTTTCTATGCCTCGAAATAACCCCAATCATTGACCTCATCAATTTAATTTATGTAGGCCCTCTAACATGTTCTTCATATGTTGTTGGAGATTCTTCCTCAGATTTGTTGATGTTTCCAATCTAAGGCTTCTATGCTTTCTTTGACATGTCTCATGTCCTCCCTATCTCCAACATCAACCGTTGGTCTTCCCCATCGAGCGTGATATTCCGTTTCACACCCTTTTTCTCTATGTGTCGTAGCTCTCATACGGAAAATTGATGTCAGATCTTGCCTAACCTACAACAAAAGTAATGGCTGGAATGTGCAAAAAAGATGAACTCATTTACACTTTCAAATTACATTTTCAATTCACATAATCTCCAACAAATTTCTAACATATATATTTTATTTTCTTATGAATTGAAAAAATTGAGTACATACATCCATAGATAACCATTTATATAGCTCCTCTTCTATCATTACTAAAATTTTGATTATTTGGAATTTTCCAAAAAGGAATTTGGGCTCCATGTTTTTCTCCACAAAGTCCTAGCTTTCTTCATATTTTTACTCCTACAAATCTAGTCTATTTTACTAAACTTAAAAAAAAATACCTCCATCTATATCCACAAAATGGATAATATTTCTTATTTGTTTAAACATAATTCCTACCCAAAATTTCTACTCTTTAAACTAAAACAAAGCTATTTTACTAATAAAATAAAGGAATATAATTCATTCCACCTTTCATTTGTTCTTTTCAAACTTCAAGAGTAAGATGCTCCTGCATTGATCTAAGGCTCAAGTTTTAGCTAAAAAATGAAATTGCTCAAATTGCTTCGAACCTGAACGACTGGATAGATTTGATTGCTGGGATTTCGGTGCAACTCGTTTCATCAAAATCCGAGTTCGTATAACTGAGTTATCGTCTACTATACAGGAAAAAAAGGAACACAACAAGTACAGTGATGATATGGTAGGTACAGTCAGCATTGCAGAGAATATTTTCTAGATTGAAGCTAGTGACATTGTGACAAGTGTTGTCTTCAGATTCACCAGATGGGTTAAGTGAAGGGAGAAATTTTCCAATGACCTCCAATTCTTCCTAAGTTGAAATTTGAATTTTTTTTAGGAGTTGGAGAACAGCCCAACTAGAGGGCGCCACGTGTCCTCTCAGGTGGGCCATCTCTCAACCTCTAAAGTCGAATTATTGTAACATTAAGGTTTTGGACATTAGCTATATCGTGGATATATATATATGATAAGGTTTACAAACCCATAAGGTGGGGTCAACCAAAGTTCGAGAGTCTTCCAACTAAACTAACGAAGGCTCCAGATTGGCAGCATCGAAAAATTTAGTGGGATAAGTTTTAGTGTAACGTTGTGTAAAATTTATTGCACGAGGTTGAGCTCGAAACCCTGACCTCATGCCTGCAATCTGCACGACTTATCATCTTTCCTACTGGGTGTTTCTTAACCCATAGTTTTTTTGCACATATTTAAATTTACATTAACTGATGGTTAGGGGTTGGAGGGGGCCGGTCCCCTCCCCATGTGGTCACAGTTTCAGAACCGGCTGCTAAGACCATTGATTTGGGGGATTTTATAATGATGTTTAATTAACGGTTAAACGTGGTTAACCCGCAATAAACCGTCATTAACGCTAAAACAAGCGCTTATCACTAAACTATTCTTGTCCACCCATAAGCGTTTTTAACGCTAATTAAGCCTTAAGATTAAGTTGGTGGGAATTTTAGAGGGTACGCCAATTTTGGTGGACTTCTAAATTTAGCAATTTAACTGGCAGTTCCTCCAATTTTAGAGGAGAAATTGGGGTAAAATTGGTTTTAGTCATAACTCACTCAATTTTTGACCAAATTAAGCTCAATAAAAGTCATTCTAGGCTAATTGGAATGTTGGGAACTCGAAGGAGTAGGTTGTAGAGGCAAAAAAGGTCATCTACAAGTGTATTTGTGCATTTGAATATTTTTGAAGGTTAGGGCCACCAGGTGTTGGGGTCATTTCCAGAGCATCCAGAGTCCAAATTCAGCAAACAAATAGTCATTTTTGGGATATTATGATGTTTTAAACTCATTAGAATATGTTCCAAGATTTTTTGAAGTTTGTAACAGGAATTTGAGGACACTTTAAGCTAATAAAAAGGTCGCACTATGAAGCTGGACGAAGGAGATGTAGCCCAAGAGGGGTGAACGCCTTTATCAAAACTCTCTGTGTTAAGCTCTGTTATGTGTGTTTGATATGTTTAATATTTCTTCTTTTCTATCATTTAAAATTATGTTTTTTAAACTTATGGTAAACTCATAATTTGACTAAGTACATTGTTTTACAATCACATGCTCATAAAAAAACCTATGAAGGAAAAGTAAACAATGCAAAGAAAAGTTTATATCTGATATGAAACTAGCACAAAACTAACTAGCATTCATTTGTAGATCATGTATCAAGGTCTGTGAAAGAAAAAAAGGGAAGGGATGTGAGGGAGTTGGAAATTTTTGATGGAGCAGTGTGTGGATTTTTAGATGGAGCCAGTCAAAAGGGAAGGTGTAGAGCAGGAGTTGTTTTTGTTTTTTTTATAATGTGGTGATCAAATGAAAACTTGGAATAGGTCAAGGAACCAAATTTGTTGTTGAATTAATGGCAATTTGGATTGTTATCCAATTATCAGTTTAGAAATAGGCAAAGGAACTCAAGTTGGTAGGATATTCCAAGGTCTTAATATATTGGTTTAATGGGAGGATTGAGCTCACAATTCTCCATTTAGAATCATCGCAAAGGAATATTTGTCAACTGCAAGAACAATTTGAAAAAAAATTAAATCTTGCATGCTTATAAATATAACAATGACTTAGAATATATTCTCTCAAAAGAAGCTTTGGTGTTGGATGATAAAGATTTTTCTTATTCAGAATTTCATACTGATGTTTTAATTTCTTAATTTTCCTTTAATTCTTTTATTCTAACAATCCTTTAAGGAGATAGAAGGTTTTACATAATTTTTTATGTAAGAAATTATACTAGGCTAAATGTATGGACAATTTAACATGTATGTTGCTTAACTGCCATAAGATTGTACTTTTTAATTTCTTTTGAAGTAACAAAAATACATTTTTTAATAAATAAATCAATCAATCTCTCTTTTATAGTCATTTTTTTTTCAATTGAAGAAATTATGCTTGAAGAAAATCTCAAGCATACATAGTCCATGGTGAAATAAAAGGTTGTGGGATATCCAAAAATTGTCATCTTATACATTTATTTTTCATGGATGACATTCTATGTGAAGTGGTAGAAAAAACTTTAGAATGGGAAGCATTCTACAAGATTTTTCTGAAATTCAACAAAGGCTTCATACTTAAAATTAACAAAGATAAAGTTGAACTTACTACTCACGATGGAGACTTGGTGGAGATAAATGGAATTGCATCAATGTTCGAGGTTATTATTAGTCCATTTTAAAATGGCTTAAAATAATTGGGCTTTTATTTTAAGCCCAATAGTTACAAGACTTCATATTAGGACTGGCTTGTTGATAAATTTGAGAAGATGTTATTTCGATGGGAAAATAAATGAATAACTATTGGAGGTAGGGTCATCATGATTCGAGAAATTTTCCAAGACATTCTAGTATATTGGATGCATATTTTTCACATTCCCAAGGCAATAATTAAAAATTTAAATCCATTGTGACAAATTTTCTATGGTCTAGGTCTGGATTCAAAAGGAGAATTCCCCTTGCTGGTTTTAATTTAATCTCCAGATTGGTGAAAAAAGGTAGTTGGGGTATTCTGAATTTTAAAAGTTTCCATATAGATCTCTTGGTTGTTGGAGAGCAAGGGTTGTGGAAAAGCTTTATGATGGAAAAATACATCCACCATAGAGTTTTGGAGGAGTGGATCTGCGATGGATCCCCATCGAAAACATGTATATCAACAATGTGGAGAAGCCTCTGGATTAAATTTCCATGGCTTAGGAGTAACCTTTGTTTTGTTTTTGGAGATAGACAAAAGGTCCTATTGGGAATGGAAGCTATCAAAGGCATTCCTAGTAGTCACTTCCTCTTGGCCCCTATCATATACGCTCTAAATCAGAAGGGTTTTTCCAACTTGTTCAACATCAAGAGGGAACCTCAAGTGCCATTGACAAATACTAATCATCCACATGCATGAGAAATTTGAATCCTGGCCTATATAGAGGCTGAGTGGGAAACATATTGGGCCAATCTTTATCATGCATGTATAACACTGCCTCATCGTCTGGACAAGCTAGTTTGGGGAAGTTACTTATTTGAAGGTAGGATTGTGACCTCTGAAGTTTACGAATACATCACTTCCTATTCCCCTCCTCTTCCATAACATTGACCTCTCTACACACTTGTGGAGTTGGGATTTCCCTCTCAAACTCTTATGTTTCTCTTGGTTAATCCTCCAAAACCATATATTAACTTGAGATACCCTCATGAAGAATGGTTTTGTGGGACCTGTCTGTTGCTCCATCTGTAAATCCAATTTGGAGGATTATTTACATCTATTCATACTTTTCCCCTTTGCTCTAGACATTTAGAAAGAAGTGTGCTCTCTATTGGGGATCTAGGTTGGTCGAGACAAGTATTCCATTGCAACATGGTTTTGCACATGGGAACGCCAATAAAAAGCTTTCATGGGTCTTCTCCTTTATGTTTTTTGGGGAATTTGGCGCTCCAATAATGAGTACATTTTTGAAGGAATTCCTCCTGATGTCAAGATATCTTCTCTTCGCAGTTTTGCTCATTTTCATGAAATTGGACCTTGGATCCCTAAGGAATCCTAGGACAATCTCGTTGGTTTATTTGAACAACACTTTCCCAATTTGTTTCTTCGATGGGGCTTCAGCTGGAGGTCATTGTGGTTGTGGAGTGTCACTACATACTAATTCTAAAATTTCATATGGCTTCAGGTGGTTTCGTGGTTTTGGGACAACCGTAGGGAATAAATTCTTGCATTATGGGGTGCCTTACAAGTAGCACAATGGCTTAGTGTTGAAAATATATTGGTATTTGGGGACTTCATCTCAATGATCATATGAATACAAGACCAGAATGTATTACAGGTCCCCTCTCTATTCAATTGGATGCACCAGATTCTAGACTTAAAGTCTCTCTTTTCGGTAATATATTTCTATCACATTTTTAGAGAACAAAATTTAGAAGTCGACACATGCTCCAAGAATTTTCTCCCTCTCTCTCCTTATTGAGCTAATGCATTTTAACTAATAGTGGAGGGGGTTATCGAAAGTGAGGGTAATTTTGTGATAAATTAATCTTTCATGTTTTTATGTGGTCACTTTTTTGTTTTTTTCAACCAGTCTGTCATATCTATAGGATTATATTTTTTGTCTCCATATCGTCTCCATGCTTAAGAGCTTGGTGAAAACCTTTAACAAAATATTTTTTGAGAACAATGTGAATTTATTCTTTTTTTTAGCTACAGGGAGGTAAATTTAGTCTAGATAAGGCAATACTCAGTTTGTTAAGATGAATGATAGAAGTCTAGTGTTGCACAGCTTTATGATTATGTAAAACATTTTCTTAATGGAAGTGTTCTATTTTTTTCTCTTCAAAAAAGAATAAATTTTCCTGCCTAAGTTTGGAGCATGGGACCTATAGTGTCAGGCCCACAAGTTGGACTGATTTGCAACCGAGTTGTAGTGGGCATGCCCATGTGCGATGGTCGCCCGTATTGATCAATTGAGGTAGTGTGATGACTTGGTGTGACATCCGATGATGTGCAATGGTGATGGGCGCATCGTATTGGTAGGCGCCCACCCCTTGGAAAGTCATAGCGTGCACAGTGGATGGGAGAGTCGTGTTGATGAGTAGATGAGGGGTGGGCATGGTGGGCAATTTTTCACATTTGGCAAATGTGCATCAGGCTAACATGTATAAATATGTGTAGGATGACTTACACTTATGACTGGACGGACCATACAAGTGGTCAAAGGGACATGACACATGGAAAAATTACACTTGAACGATGGCGTATAAGTGCAGAGTGCTGCCATTCGAACAAGGCATCGAAATTAGACTTGGATATAGTAGAGGAAGTGGAAAAGGGTAAGCAGAGAGAGAATTAGCAAAGGAAGGTCACAAGTAAACAATTCACACAACTAGGAAGATTACAGCGGGTGAGTTAGGAATTTCGCTCAGGCAAATGGGCGAGTCAGTTTGTTGGGTTGGTAGGCTACATAGTGTGCAGGACATTCACCTGCATCAATGGGAAAATCTCTAAACATGCAGATTGGTTGGTAGTTCAGGCGGATAGTCTGAACGATGAAACAGGTAATTTGAGTTACGGAAGTATGCATATCATGCAGACGTGTCACATCATGTAGATTGGGTCACATAATATGCACAGTGTGCAGACTGGCTCACAAAAGTGTGCGTAGCTTGAAGGTTAGGTCACAGAAGTATGGGTTGCGTGTAGAAAGTGTTGAGAAGGTCAGCGAGCTGGGCAGGGTGTGTAGAAAGTGTTATGAAGTGACCAAACTTGGGGTTTCCAGGTTGAGTAGTGTGGGTAGGTGGCAGTAGTGTGCTACATGACTGTAGTATGGTTTTGACAGATTTGGTTAAGTGTGCAGGCCAAGTCAATTTGTTGCATGAATTATGTAAAAACTTGTATTTTGTAAAGTATTGAACTATTATATATTATTTTTGGGAAAAATTTACGAGATTTGCCCCTTCCAAGTATGTATGGGTGTACTTGTGTATTGATGAAATGTTAATTAATTAAAGAAGTTATTTCCGTTGCTTGTAAAGAACACTTATTGGAAAATTGGCTAAGCGTTTAGATAAGCATATTCCATATACCTTCGTATTGGTGAAAACAAAAAGTATAGTGGTGTCGCACCCACTATAAGTGGTTTAAAGAGTAACACAAGTATAGGTTCGTGACATATGGTATCAGAGCTCGATTCAAAGAGAGTTTAGCTTTCTGAAGTATTGAAGATTGAAGCAGAGATATGGCATCAGGGGTTGCAGTTGGTATTGAAGCTTGTGACATTAGCAAGGGCAAGACACTAGTGAGGACTAAAGTTGATTAAAAGTTCATAGAAAGTTGGGAGTAATGTTATACAGGTTAAGGCGTATGAAATAAGAGAACCCACACATTCAAGTTGAACTTGAAGTATTGGAGGAAAATGTTAAAAGTATATTTTCTTCGACTTGGTTCGAAAATATATCGGGATGAAGTTGCAGATTGTGATGAGGAAAAAGATGAGATATGTAAAGAAAAGGATGTTGGAGTTGTGTCAAAAATAGAGGAGAAAATTGGTGTGATGAAACTTGAGCAAGTTGGACAAGGATCATGCACATTGCATACATTTATGATAGGAGGCACTCACTTGGAGAGACCTCATGAAGATGTAAGTATTGTTATGACTTGTGTTTCACTGGATATTTTTTAGGATGGTCCATATGCAAGGATGGAAAAATGAAGAAATTATTTAAATATGCGATGGAAAACCTTTCCTTGGAAGACTATGATGATACCTTGTTAAATGGAGGAGAAAGGAGCATTGGTTGTTGTAGAACTTGTTGGGGAAATTTATGAGCTTATGGCAGAAGGCTCAAATGCCCGTGACAAGGGTGGGACATGATGATATTTGAGATGGATGAGTCATGCTTAGCCATATGGAGAATTTTCTAATTGCCCGACATGACTCATGGACATATTGAAGGAAGGGCACATTGGTGTGATACTTGGGTAGACTTATTCATAGTTGTAACCAAGAGGCAGTCTTGGTGGACCTTCAGTGGGGGATACAACAATGAAGGAAGGACTCGTGATAGCATATGAAGGTAGAAGCGACTAAGGGCACTGACCTCGATGGAGAACAAGGATGAGATGGATAGAGTTGTGTTGAGTCTACTAGAGTGGACATATGGGTAGCCGAAGTCATGGAAATCAAGACGGACACATGGTAGACATTATCACGAACACTTATGGAGATGCCACTTATGGGCATCAAGGAGAAGTGTCAAGGCAAGGATGATCTGAGTAAATTCTTGATACCCTTAACCAATACCTTTTACTTCGGCTGATGTCTTAGAATTTCATTTAATCAAAACGTTAATGAACATAAATGAACATCTAGATGTTGTAAAGAAGAGGAACATAACAAACAATAACAACATAAGACATTGATAACGAAGTTCGTCCAAGAGGGACTATGTCTTCGGGCCTTAGTGTCAAGATGGTGTAGGCCGTTGCATTATGTGTTGTAAGGAGTGAATATGTACGGATGGTGGCTTCTCTATCATACAAGGAAAATGGCCTCACGCAGGAGTGGTTAGATCTCTCCATGAGATGTTCCACTACAAGAACTCTCAATCTAAAAAAGGACTCCTATCAGTATGAAAATAACTCACACATCATGACTATGAGAATCC
The DNA here is from genome assembly GCA_034641835.2 of Pinus albicaulis. Classification (NCBI taxonomy): domain Eukaryota; kingdom Viridiplantae; phylum Streptophyta; class Pinopsida; order Pinales; family Pinaceae; genus Pinus; species Pinus albicaulis. The sequence continues at coordinate 1,134,074,268 of CM076575.1, read as the reverse complement.
CACCAACATGGCAACAAGGGATCTCAATCAAACATAGACATGACAATGAGTATCCTGCCAACATGGAATCACATGCATCTCAAACATAATATAAATCCATGATAGAAAGTACATCTCACATAAAAAACAAAACAAGATCCCACATCAAACATCAACAGGGATCTGTACAGCAAAATGCATATCAAAGACAAAGAAGTACATGAAATTAACGCATCATATAACTCACGTTGAAAATTACTAAAGAACGAGTTGCTCTTATACTGGATCTGAAATCACTATCAATCTCGTGGAGTCGAAAGGTGTGAAATCGACTGCTCACTCACTAAAGGTTGACACCTACACTCCACTTTGAAAAGTGGCCAAAAATATAAATCTCACATTGAAAATCTAAATACACCATCAGATTTGTGTCATCCAATAATGCAAAATCGACTAGAAAATTTCTGAATTCTGATAAAGTGAAAATCTAGGGCAAAAAGGAATATTTTATATTCCCCCTAGATTCCTCCAAGATGCTGCTCCAAAAAGAATCTAGAAATATGCAACTCAAAACAGGAATTTGATCTCACCATTGAGATCATTGCGAAATTTCGAGACGAATGAGTATAATATTGACCTGATTCTGACACTGGCGAATTTCGGCCTCTAAGGAATCTGAAAGATTCCCTCAAGATTCCTAAAGATTCTCCTCCACAGGGAATTTGCAAAACCATTGCTCAAAAGGAAAATCTGGGTTCACCATCACGTTCCTTGCGAAATTATGGTTAAAATGCATATAAAGTTTAATACATTTTGAAAATTTTACCTCCCCAAGATGAAAAGATTCCTTTGGCATCAAACATGGATCTGTCTCGATCTATGTGCACCATTCCTTTGGTCTCTGCCTCAAACTACGTGCCTATTTCTGCAGGTCTCACTAGTGAAATGATAGGCTTAAATAAGTTTTCTGGCCGAATTAACCAACATATGCAGTTGGCGCAGTTTGTAAAAATTTGAGATTTGTTGGAGGGAGGTCAGGTGGTCAAACCCTGCCTCCCCAAATCCGCATATGATAGTTTTTGGGTGCATTTGTTTTTAAATGTGGTTTGGTTCAGGCCCGAATTAGGCGGCCCACCCAACCAACACCATGAGGGAATTAATGATGTCGGGTTATGTTTTGTGAAACAAAAAATATATATGGTATACGTTACATATGGAAGCCTGTATGTTGGTGTTTTTTAAAACCATACAATCCAATGTTTCAACCCTATCATGATTTATGAAATTCGTTGGTTTTTTTTTATATTTTGACTTTAATAACCACATGTTATAATTAATAAAAAAAATTATATGGTTGTTATGTCATATATATATATATATCTATATATATCTATATATATATATATATATATATATATATATATATATAGATTTTAATATATGACTTGTAAACTATATTATGTCATTTTAGTAATTTTTGTTTTTTTGTTTTTTGTGTTTTTTCTTTTGTGTAGGTGTAAGGGATAATGCTGAAGTGCCATGTGTTATTAGCTAAGAGGCTTCTATGTGGGTCGAGCACGTGGGATACCATGTGGCATGCTGTGGGCCCCACTTCCCTTTCCTTAACGAAACTTCAAACTACTCTAACTTCATCATATGAGCTCAGATTAACGCGTCGGTCACACCGTTATGATCAAGGCGACGAGCTCTTCAATATGGAGCTAATTTTTCCACATATCAGCCACTTTCAATTTTGATAATTTTTCCAACCCACTAGTGTCTGAAGATCCACTGGATCAATCCTCACCACTAACGAGATTTTGGTCCTCCAAAAGAATCAATCATCAATTGCATGCAAATGTATTTGAAAGGCACTTTCCCACATGACTCCTTCACCTGATGTACTTTGGAATCAGAACGCAGTGCCAACACCTAAAACTGAAACACAAATGTTTGAAAATACACATCCCTTGAAGACTCCTTTACCTCTGTCCTTTAGAATCGGAATGAAAAAACCTACATCTGCCTAAACCTGCAACACAAATATGACCAATTGTGACCCAAACGTTTTCATAATTGCCACGAGTTTACATGCTTGGTTGTCAATTTTACATCAAATGGAATTCAAACCCCAATTATCATTGCAAGACCAAAACATCATCATCGCATTTTGAAGTGATGCCAAACACATCATCACTTTTACATGAAATAAATGTGTCACATAACTTATAAAACAAGGCCACAATATCATTGTTATTTAACAAGTGATGGAAAAACACATCATCACTGTTACAGTTAAAAATGCAACATATGATTTACAAACACAGCCTTGAAAAGCTAACATATCTAGAAAAACAATCTAGAAAAATCCCTCTTTAACAAAGTTAATGGGCCATTCCCCTGCGGGGAATTTTCTTTTCGATCAGCTCTTTCAACTGGTTTATGCATGGACGTTTTGTCTTTGAGGCACTGCTCTGGATGGAGTCTCCAACACATGGCTCTTTGATGGCCACTTCGGTTGCAATGGGTGAAAAATCTTTTTTTCCTCCAAACCTGCTTAATTGATTCCTTTCCCTACTCTGGAGAAGGCTTTTCGAGCCTCATCCTCCTTTGTGCTACCATTCTTTCCCAACATTTAGAAAACACATGGTTATGTAAACCACAAAAATGACAAGTTTTTCGATGCCATGATTTATGACCATGATTATTAATATTCTTATAATCAAAATGCACTTTTGAATAACGAGACTTATTATACCTTCTCTAGTGGTCTCTGGTGCAATCATGGCGATGAGAGGTTGCCTCAGCTCTTTCACTGCAATGAGCACTGCCATGTGGTGATGGTGAATTGTTCCCATCAATCCTCTTACATGGTGAGTTCAAAAATGTCTTTTGACCTTTGACGCCCTTTGAACATCCTTCTTCAGTGTACGCCAAATTAACACCAAGTCCTCCTCCTTTAGACCCCATCTTGGTGAGGAGTCTCATGTCAGTTCCTGTAATGGGTATCTCCACACTTCCAACAGAAATGATATCCGGGGAAGATGAAACTGAATAGAAATCAACATCGCTTACCTCAACTGTTGATTTTGAAATAGGTGAAGAAGGTTTCCCTAAGCCTTCATTGTGCTTCACTTCCTCCAAGGCCTTTGTCGCGGCTTGTAGTTGAAGTTGCAATCACTGCTTATCCTCCTTATATTCCTGTAGCAGTGCCTTCAATGCATCATTATCTTCTTGAAGAATTTCATTATTGCGCATTAATTCTACCCATGCATATGTTGTGGTTTGCAACTGAAGCTGCAATCGATATTTGTCGTCCTTCTCTTCCTGTATGTCTGTCTTCAATTTAGCATTCTTTGCTACTATTTTTTCATAAGCCTCGCACAACATGTCCGCTTTCTCGAACACCCTGAGCATGGTCTTGTACAGGTTCTTGATATCCTTCATTTCTCAACTCAGCGAACGTTCAGTAGTTCACGCCTGCAATCCAATCAGCGAGAAGGCATGATCTGATACCATTTGATCTAGGTAAATTACTAATACCCTTAACCAAGACCTTTTACTTCGGCTGATGTGTTAGAATTGCATTTAATCAAAGCGTTAGTGAACATAAATGAACATCTCTATGCTATAAAGAAGAGGAACATAACAAGCAATAGCAATAGAAGACATTGATAACAGAGTTCGTCCAGGAGGGACTACGTCTCTGGGCCTCGGTGTCAAGATGGTGTAGGTTGTTGCATTAAATGTTGTAAGGAGTGAAGATGTACATGGATGGTGTTTTCTCTGTCACACAAGGAAAATTCCCTCACGTAGGAGTGGTTGGATCTCTCCATGAGATGTTCCACTACAGGAACTCTCACTCTAAAAAAGAACTCCTATCAGTATGACAATAACTCACACATCATGACTATGAGCATCCCGCCAGCATGGCAACAAGGGATCTCAATAAAACATACATATGACAAGGATTATCCCGCCAACATGGCTTCAAAGGGATCTCAAACACAATACAAATCCATGATAGAAAGTACATCTCACATCAAGAACAAAACAATATTCCACATAAAAAATCAACAGGGATCTGTACAACACAATGCATCTCAGAGACCAAGAAGTACATGAAGTCAATGCATAATATACCTCATGCTAAAAATGACTGAATAATGAGCTGCTCTACTACTCAATCTGAAATCACCATCAATATCGCGGCTTCGAAAGGTGTGAAATCGACTGCTAAGCCACTAAAACCTGACACCTACACTCAACTTTGAAAAGTGGCCGAAAAATATAAAGCTCATATGGAAAATTTGAATACACCATCATATTTGTGTCATCGAATAGTGCAAAATCGTCTGGATTTTTTTTATTTCTAACAAAGTGAAAATATGGGGCAAAAAGAAATCTTTTAGATCCCCCTTAGATTCCTCAAAGATGCTGCTCCATAGGGAATCTAAAAATATGCAACTCAAAATAGGAATCTGATCTCACCATTGAGATTGTTGCAAAATTTTGAGAAGAATGAGTATAATATTGACCTCATTCGGACACCGACGAATTTCGGCCTCTAAGGAATCTGAAAGATTCTCTCAAGATTCTTGAAGATTCTCCTCCACAGGGAATCTACAAAATTGTTGCTTAAAATGAAAATCTGGATGCACCATCGTGTTCCCTACGAAATTCTGGTTAAAATGCATATAAATTTTAATATATTCTGGAAGTTTTACCTCCTTGAGATCAAAATATTCCTTTGGCATCAAATAGGAACCTGTCTTGATCTACATGCACCATTCCTCTGATCTCTGCCTCAAAATGCATGCCTGTCTCTACTAGTCTCACTTGTGAGATGATAGGTTTAAATAACTTATCTGGGTGGATTATCCAACATATGCAGTTGGCGCAGTTGGTAAAAATTAGAGATTTGATGGAGGGAGGTCGGGTGGGCAAACCCTGCCTCCCCAAATCCGCATATGATAGTTTTTGGGCGCATTTGTTTTGAAACGTGGTGTGAGTTAGGCCCGCATTGGGCGGCTCACCCAACCAACTCCGTAGCAGCATTAATGGTGTTGGGCTATGTTTTTCAAAACAAAACATATATATGGTATACGTTACATATGGAGGCTTGGTGTTTTTTAAAACCATAGAATCCAATGTTTCAACCATATCATGATTTATGAAATTCGTTGGTTTTTTTTATATTTTGACTTTAATAACCATATGTTATAATTAATAAAAATATGTTATATGGTTGTTATGTCATATATATTTTGATTTAATATATGACTTGTAAACTATATTTGCTATAGTTTGTTTTTATGTCATTTTCATAATATATATTTTTTTGTCTTTTGTCTTTTGTGCAGGTGTAAGGGATAATGCTAGCGCACCATGCGTTATCAGCTAACAGGGTGCTATGTGGGTCCCACATGCTCACTGGGATGCCATGTGGCAGGTTGTGGGCCCCAGTTCCCTTGCCTTGATAAAACTTCAAACTGCTCTAACTTCGTCATATGACCTCGGATTGACCCATTGTTCACACCGTTGGGATCAGGGCGACGAGCTCTTCAATATGAAGCTAATCTTTCCACATTTCCGCCACTTTCAATTTTGAGCCTCTTTACAAGCCACTCGTGTCATAGGATCCACTTGTATCAAAGGATGTTGAGCAAGATGGATTTCGTAGTGCGACATGGAGAGATTTTGCAAATAGACCAATGGGGATTTTGTTCACATTTAGACAATAAGGCCATCATTTTTCTATGGTTGGATATGAGAAACTTATGAGGACATTCATGTGAGGGCAGAGGCAACTTGCAATGGAATTTTTGGTCAAGCCAAGTATGCTTACCGAAGTATTGGATGGAGGTGATGCATAGGAGTTCATGATGAATTGGATATAGTTGCAGCCATTGGAGACTTCATATTATAGTGGTCTTGGAGTATCTGTTTCATTGAGGAGCTAAGGTCAGGATGTGACTTTACTTTGATGCAGTATGGGGTGCATACATTAAACACATTATGGGGTGTGTTTGTGAGGAGTGAATTGATGGATGTGATAGAGACAGGACACTTCGGATTTGGATAGAGTTGCAGCGATGGAGATGCCTTGGTGAGGTACACTTGGGCATGGGTTGAGTCAATGTGACTTAGCCACTTTTGATGGACATGATGGCTGATTAGTTTCTAACCATAGGCAGCACATGGATGGATGAAGGGGCAAAGTTAGACTTTCCCCCTTGACATATTTTATGGATGATGCTTGGATGGATGTGGATGATTTGGAAAATGACCATGAGTAGCACATGGACCTTAGAAATTATGGACAACATATTCTAGATGAGATGAGAACTACTTCATGGAATTGGATATGGCTTAATTTACATTTTGATGGAGATAAAATATTTCTTGATTGAGTTGAGGATGTGACAAGATGCTGGAGAAATGAATGAAGAAGGCATGAGGATGTGCATTCTCATGGTTTGGACGTGATGGTTTGATTAGATACCCATCTAGTTCGAGTCATGGGGGTCAATAATGTGCAAATATGTGTTTGAGTTGTGTTAGAGTACCATAGAAGCATTTCACATGATGAAGACATATGGTGGGATCGACATGATATATGTTGCAGTGGTAGCATGTATCATGTATCTTGAATTGGAGGGGAAAAAGTTCCATGACGGGGCAACATGGAGGATTGCGAAAAATGTGGTTGATGACCATGGATTGAGGAGACTTATCCATGTATGTGGAGTCATGAGCCTTGATAGAGGTTTCTGTGATGATAAAGAAGAGGTGGACAACATGGAAAATTTGGATGTTGGTGCTAGCGACACTTTGCGACGAATGATGGATTTGTCGAGAAAGAAAACCTTATTTAGAGTGGGGGAGGATGTCAGGCCCACTACTTGGAGTGATATGCGACCGAGTTGTAGCGGGTGCACCTATGTGCGACGGGCACCCGTATTGACCAACTCTGGTAGTGCAACGACTCTGTGCAACATCCGACGATGTGCGATGGTGATGGGTGCACATGTATAGCGGGTGTGCCATATTGGCGGGCGCCCACCCCTTGGCGAGTCATAGCATGCATGGTGGATGGACGAGCCGTGTTTACAAGTGGACAAGGCACATGCACGGTGGGCGAGTTGGCACATTAGGAAAAGGTGAATCGGGTAACCTGAGTTAGGTGCCTGGGCGAGCGCGCACCCGAGATGGGAAATACGCCCCCAGTTGGAACCTTCATGTGAATTTGGACGAGCGGGTGGCACAAACCGACCCGAGAGGAAAAATATAACATGATGGCAAAACGATGATGGTTGGGCTGACATGTATACACATCTGTAGGCCGACTTATACTTATGACTGGGGCAGCCATACAAGTGTTCGAATGGACATGACACTGGGAAAAATTACACTTGAACGATGGCGTATAAGTGCGGAGTGATGTCATTCGAACAAGGCATCGAACTCAGACTTGTATATCGCAGAGAAAGTGCGAAAGGGGAATCCAAGCGAAAATTAGTGAAGGAAGGCCGCAGGTAAACAACTAACACAGCTGGGAAGATTACAACGGGCGAGTTAGGTAGTGCATTCAGACAGACAGGCGAGTTTGATTGTCGAGTCGGCAGGTTGCACAGTGTGCAGGCCGTGCACCCACATCAACGGGCAGAGCTCTGAACGTGTAGATGGGCCAGTCGTTCGAACGGACAGTTGCAATGGCGAAACAGGTAGGTCGGGTCACGGAAGTACGCGTATCGTGCAGGCGGGTCACGACGTGTAGAATGGGTCACATAAATACGCACAACGTGAATACAGGGTCACAGAAGTGTGCATAGCGTACAGGCCGGGTCACAGAAGTACGGGTTGCATGTAAAAAGTGTTGAGCAGGTCAGCGAGCTGGGCAAGGCATGCAGAAAGTGTTATGAAGTGACCAAACTTGGGGTTTCCGGGTTGAATAGTGTGGACAAGTGGCAGTATTGTGTGGCACGATTGTGGCACTGTTTTGACAGATTTCATAAAGTGTGCAGGCCAAGTCAATTGGCTGCACGACTTATGTAAAAACTTGTATTTTATAAAACACTGAACTGTTATATATTATTGTTAGGAAGACTTTAAGGGAGTTGCCCCTCCCTCTTAAGTATGTATGGGCGTACTTGTGTATTGATGAAATGTTAATTAATTAAAAAAATTATTTCAGTGGAACATTTATTAGAAAATTAGCTAAGTGTTGAAATAAGCATATTCCATATATACTTAATATTGGTGAAAAAAAAACGCATAATGATACCGCACCCACTATACATAATTGAAAGATTACCACAAGTATAAAGTCATGAAATCATGACATATAGGGACCAAAGCACCCCGTCTAACTGTTGAACCACAACCTTATAGCCATCTTATAGTTAATTATAATGAAAAACGAAAAACGATTAAGACCATTTAAAATATGCAAGCTGACCAAAGTAGACCAAGAATGTTTGTATGTATTATGAAGTTTCAAATCGAAAAATTAAGTGTGTTATAGACTATTGCGAGAAATGATTAATTCGAAGGCATTGGAAAACGTTAGAGAGGTGGGATTTGCATCGAGCGTGGACTTGATTTACAATTACATGTGATAATATAGCAACATAAAACTGAACCATAATTTAATGTGTAATCAGTTTTAATTAGCCTCCCATAGAGGCACTTATGAACCAATCACTTCACTTTAAAACAGGTTAAAAAAGTAGGGCCACTATCATTTTTAATCCATATTTTGAAGCGTAAATCTGTGTGTTAGAGGGTGCGGGGCCACTCAATCTTTCGAAATATTAATATAATAATGGTCTCTTAATTGCGATTACATAAAATATATATCCACTCTAAGCACCAACATTACATTGGATTTGTCGACTTATTCTAAAGCAACTATATTATTCATTGTAATTATGATAATAGATATTTTTGTTTCAAAATGGAATGAAAAATGTAAGAGCGAAAGTAACGATATATTTTCTTGAAATGGTAATTGGTTATGGGTAAAGATGAATTACAATGGTTATTAAATATATTTGGTTTTTTGTTTTTTTTGGGTTTAGGGTTTATATGAATTATTAGTGATGGTTTTCAATATGTTTAAAATTTTGCTAGTAATATATATTCTTAACCCTGCCCACCTCCTGCTATTGAGGTCAACACCATGGCACTTACTTCTGTATGGGCTTGTAGATTAGGTAACTAAAATGGGTATTTGGTTCTCGATTAGTGTTTGAAATATGCTTAGATACTCTCACCTTGTGATTTCTCCTCCATACAATACTTGGAGGTGGGCTATGAGTCCTCACTTCACTCCTGGGTTCATTATTGGCATGTTGATGTTTTTTTTATCCTTTGGAAAACTCATGTAACTTTACTATAACAACCAATAGTAGGATCAGATAACCCAACACCATATATCAAGGGGGAGAAGAGGTCATAAGAGTAAGGTAACACAATATGATATTGATTTACTTTGAGTGATGGATTAATAGGCCTCCCAACTAAGTCAATAAACTAGCAAAAAATTGGGAAGAGATCCTTTGGCTAGATCAAATGGAACTAGAAGCGATGTCGCATATGCCTTTCTCATTGCGTGCTTTGACTTTGCAATATGATCTGTGACTCGATCTTGAACCAAAAGCAAACCATAAAGGTAAGAGGGATGAGTTGCTCGATCGTTATGGCTAAGGTAGGTTAAGTGACTCACACAACTATAGAGGGTAAGGAATGAATGCTAAAAAATAGACTCACTTGAGGCCTTAGTATAAAAGTGGTTAACCATATATGCGAATGATGGAAATGTAACTGGTATATGGCTTGTTGTATTAGTTTATGACATTAATAAGGTATCAATTGATTACTTGGTTGATTTATAAGAGGTTTTTATCTCAAGAGATTTGATCATTGGGATGCTTGATAGATCTAGACTAGTTTAATTATTCATTAATTATTATTAAAACTGTAATAGTTAATTTAAAATTTTATTTTATTTTGACATAGTCAAAACATTTATAGGACATTGCATTACAACATGTCTATCATACTGGCCTAAATAAAATAATTAATCAATTTAATTAAAAGGGAAAGTAAAACTTATTGATTTGTGTATATTATTATGAATGTTTTAAACTAATTTTTGGAGGTTAAATCTTTACTATTCACATAATAATTATTAATAACTAAATTTAAACTAGAAATTGCACCAAATATTACAAAGGAAACATCGTAAGTCGATAACATAGTAGGAAATTGTGTTTTACATTCAAGATAGATTTCCAGTCATCATTAAAGAAATATGTATTATAAACAACAACGCCTCAATCATTATTATTAATCTCCTTTACATTTCGTTAAATTCTCTTAAATTGTTAGGATAAATATTATTAATGTCGAGCATGGATGCCATGTTAATTCTGGTGTCTAAAGCAAGTACTACATGCCTATTTGCATCTTTTAAATTTCTTCATAATAATATATTCATGCATATTAATGAACTATTATAGAAATTTTTGAAACTTTCTCAAAACCAATAATAAATATGACTTTAATTCCAAAAATGATTTAAATCTAAAAAATGAAAGCTTCCATTATTCTTAAATTTAATTATAAGACATCTCACGAAACTAATAAAGTAAATGACAACTGTTGATCCAAGACAGAAGTGGAAGTCATGGATAATCTACAACACAAGAACCTACATTCATGTATAGAAGGAAGAGGATAAATTATGGAAAGACTATGTCATTATAAATGATAGATGCGATTTACAAAATCAATGTTAGAGCACATGAATCTAATAATGTTACTCATTCAATTTTACCCTTCTCTTTGAACCACACCACAAGATAGGGCAAGAGGTAAATAATTAGTGCTAAAACTCTTAGGAATATATGTTACACTTGTTGGATCTACAAATATGATAGTACATCATCATCGCCATCTACAAATAGTTCTACATTTTTCTCTTCCTCATTCACAAACTATCTACTTTTGAGCCTAGCATGTGAAGCAGTAAATATCATCTTTTGAGTTTTATCCTTTACAACCCTTGAATGCCATTAATTTTAGACCCATATCATGAATTACCAATTACATTTTAGAGCACAATAAGTTTCATGGAGATATATCAACTGAATAGAAACCTTTCCAAGTACTTTAAACTCACATAAGCATGTTTCTGACACAAGTATGCTACTTTGAGCCACACATAATACTAAGCATTGTTGGAAAATTGATGTAAAAAAAATATAATATTGAGATATCAATAGAACCTCAAACCTACACTTAAAACTATAAAATAAAACCATTTTCATTTTCTAAGACTGAAAAGCATTTTGTTGATAATTTTTTGAAATTTCTTGATGTCTCCATGGAGCAACTTCAATTTGGTACCTCTACTTAGGTATTTTATTTGTCGCCTTATTATTTAGATAAGGGGACCCTTGATTAATTCCTTCTGGGAACAAAAGAATTTTCTCTAACGTCTCAGTTTTTGGTCCTAGGTCTACATCACAATGGCTTTGGAGTTGGATGGATTTTTTTGCCTTTGTCAAAGAAAATGCACCACTATATTGTTACTTTATAGGTGACAAGTCATGTCTTTAAAAAACAACACTTTCAACACCCCTATGATCTACAGACCAAAGAAATAAACTACAAGAACCACGTTTCTCCATCATCGCAGAACGATGACGCCTTTTCCCCCCCCCTCAATCTGATTTGACTCACACATCCCTTTTAAGCCCACTAGGAGGGAAACCACACTTGGTGAATGTCTTATATTATCACCAATATCCTGTAAATTATTTTTGGGTGCTCATGGGGGTGACCATTTTCCTGGAGTAATTTATTATCATTATAAATTTCCTCTCCATAAAGGCACCCTATATGATTAATATCAGATTGGTTGTTGACCGAGAGCCTAGGGGCTTCCCTCAATTTCAAAGACGACCCAAATGCGTCTTTGTATTAAAAAATGAATGCTCTACGAATTTATCTACCATCATATGTAAAGTGTGGACCTTTTTTTGATTTAGAAGAAAATTTTATATGTTCTTTGTTGTTTCGAGAAACTCTTTTCAAGTTTGTATCCATTATTGATTTTACAAATATTTCTGATCAACTTGAAAGAGGTTCTTTAGAATTTGGCAGAGATTTTGGTGAAACGCTGGTGGGTTCTTTACCCGTAGTTGGAAACCTTCCATCTATCCAAGATCTCTACTTGTCACCATGTTTTTTTGCTTCTATCATGCCTTGGAATCTTACATTCGTGGATAATTTCATAGGGCATCTATGAAATTAATTTCTAACCACATATCTGATATCAAGTGAATTCCTTGATGAATCAAGAGAGAACCTTGGTTGTTCTCTTAAAGGAATCACACACCTAGAAGTTTCACAAGCTTGTGACAATTTATCATCTTTTTTCTTGGCGGAAAGAATCATTGAATTCTAACTTGCTTTAGATTGAAAATTTATTCTAGCTATGCTAGGAGTCTTAGAGGTCATATGTTTTTTGTAAGGAAAGGTTGTTGTATTTTGTCATTTTTATCCATAGGAGATGCTCTTGAAGATGCAGTTGAATATCAAGATGAATCAAATGAGGGCCACTGAATATTGGCCCATCTCTAGTTTGGACAAAGAAAAAGGATTTAAATTAGCTTCCATATCATTTAATTTGTAATGAGGATGATTCCTATTGCATGTCATATATTATCAAATATTTAAATTGGCTTCCTAGCAAGCATTCTGTAACTTGGCTTCAACATAAACGATATAACTTTCTTGTTCACTCAGAAAAAAAAAAAAATGTTAAACCAAAATGCTGAGAAAAGCCCTAGAATTAAATTTCATTCAAAATATTTAAGGAATTCAAGCATACAATATGATTCTCACATCTTACTTTGTACTTATTAATGAATCAACTTAAAATCAACTCAGAACAAGTCCATTTGTAGGAGTTTGATTTTGTATGAGCGATGTTATAAAATATATATAGCTTTGTTGTACAATATATAACCCATTGAATTCTAACTTGATATTGGGGAGGAATAAATGGACTAAACCTCTTTGTGTATAAGGTATTCCAAATCCTTTATTCAAATAGGGTATTCCAAATCATTTATTCAAATACATCACTTTAATTGATCACACTTTATGTTTCTTTATCGAACTTTTATTGAGATAATTAGATCATTCCAAAATATTTCCTCGATATAATCACAACGCCTTTTAAGAGATTACTTGAAACGATCAAATAAAATAAACCATGCATCTATATAAGTATAAACACAATGACTAAAAATATTAATAAACAATGAAATTAATCATAGGTGTTATAAATCTTATAAACTATTATCAAATAAATGCTCAGTCACTTGTGAGGAGAATTTGTATAAATTCAATAATGAAAATTATTAATAAACAAATGAATTAATGATAAATGTTATAAATCTTTTATTATTATTTTTTTCCTTCTTGTAAATAATAAATATATATTTTTAAATATTATTTTTATTCAATTTGATTAAAAAATATCTAAAAATAATTATAATTTTTTGAAAATAATAAATTTGAATTGTTTAAAAAAAATCATATTTATCAATACACTTAAAAAAAACCTTCTTCAAATAATAAAACATTAGGATATAATCCAAAAATATGGATGTCTTACAAAATTGTGTCACCCTACCAAAACAAATTAGAGATCTATTTCTTTTTTTATTCTGTAAGTAAAACTTGGTTATGTAAGTAGAAGTCTATAGGCATAATTACTAGTTGTCAAACAAAGGGTTTTATAGAGGAGAAAATTTTGGCTGCCAATATATCTTGTGTTATTGATCAATTAATATATGTTGTGTCATTATCAATTAATTCATTATTCTGTAAATAAAACTTGGTTATGTAAGTAGAAATCTATAGGCATAATTACTAGTTGTCAAGCGAAGGGCTTTCTAGAGGAGAAAATTTTGGCTACCAATATATTGTGTGCCATTGATCAATTAATTCATGGGAAGTATATGGTACATGTTGTATCATGGCCAGTACATTCTCCGCCCAACCCAAACGTGGCCCCGTGGCATGTATTCTTTTTATTCTCATTTTGTTGGCACTAGTCAGTTGTATTTTAACATGGTCCACTCTATTGACCTAAACGTGACCTTGTGGCATGTATTCTTTTTATTCTAATTTTAAGCTACAAATATAAGACTATATCATGTGGTGGAGCGAGATGCAAATAAACAATCTCATCCAAAAACAATACTCAGAAAATCTGTAGAGTAATAATATGCTCTATGAACAGAGTGAAAATATAACTCCGGCTATCATAGTATATGCCCTTCTAGTAGTGCAAAAACCATAGTAATGTCAAAGGGTTCAAACATATGATTGTATAATGTAGCAAAAAAGGACGATCCAGCATATGAGGCATCGGAAAAAAATCAATAAAGAGCGCATAATAGAACCAGAAACACTCCACTACTCTGATTGTAGGTTAATTGACACATCATTATCATGATATAACAAAATACCAAAACGCATCCTATATACATCTGTCCTGATTTTATGAGTCTCGCTCGCTTGCTTTAAGGATGTGGCATGCTTGTTAGAGTCTCTCTCACTTGCAAAAACACAATCTGGCTCGCTTGATAAACTGGCTCGCTTAATAAACTTGACTCGCTTGATAGGAAAAGGCTCATTGTATAGTGTAGAAAATACAAAAATTCTTCAAATAAACAGGCTCACTTGCATAAAGGGTGGCATAGTCCCCTGTATCAAGGAATTGGAGACTCCTTTTTCCAAATTGTGGCATTGTTTGCAAAATGAGAAACTAGCAGAGAGACGAAATCCCTCTTCATACCTTGCTTTGAAAGTGAATCAGCCCTTGTATTCAGTTCATGGTAAATGTGATGAAGGGGTGGGTACTCCAATTTTTCCAAAAGGAAATTAGCCCATTTGAACCATCCATGGGAGGATATAGAGGAATTGGGGCAGTTACCCAAAAATGTGTCATTGATCATTTTAGAGTGACCATATATGGATAATTTTTGCAGTTTCAGATTATGAGCAACAATCAATCCACACTATAAAGCCATTAACTCAGCCAAGGTGTTTATTCCTCGTCCACCATTCCAAACTATATGAAACCGTTCCCTTTGTGAGACCTTCATCCATGCCCCACATCCCATGATTCCATCCTGACAAGCACCATCAAAAAATAAGGCAGGAAGTGAAATGGGGTGTGGGATAAACCTTTTTGACTCATCCTTAATGAAATCATTCTTCTGAGGCCTGTCTCTGATCCAAACCATGATGGCACTATGAATCTTATGTGTTCTGATTGGCGCACCCTCAAAGATATGTCTACTTTTGTATTTCCATACTTCCCAAATAAAATAAAAAGGTAAGGACTGATATTGACTCGAAAACAAGTCCCATCTATTTGTAGGTTTTAACCCTGAACAGAAATTATCTACACATGAATCTTGTAACAGAAAATAAACAATAGCAAGAGCATAAAACATAAAACAGAAAAACACAGAAATTTTCCCCTGGATCCCAAATCGGGACGACCAGCTTGATTTTTCATTATATTCCTTTTAGTGTTACAACACATATATATACATGCCGAAGCATATATGAACCCTAATCCATTAACCCTCGATTAGAATATAATCGTAGCTCTCTTGACCGGATCTACAAAAATACCAGGGGCCGAAAACCATTGTACCCCAAAACCATGTGAAAACCATACACAAAACCATGGGTGCGAACCACCCACCAGAAATTAAGGACCAAATATTTTCGTCAGGGCGGTGCCCCGAACCCCGATAGGGGGGGCTACCGCCCCCCCTGTGACCCCCCAGCGCATGCTTAGTCGTGGAAATAATATAACACATACCCAACATTCTCCCACTTATTGTTTTCTTTCTGCAGGGGGCCAGAGGAGAGCTTAGTCATTGGCTCAGTTCTTCAACACCCATTGTTTCTCTACACCAAGAGAACTTCTGAGTGCTCATAGACTTTGTCAATGCATCTGCAACATTCTTCAAAGTGTCAACCTTTACCAGCAACTCCCTTTTAGCCTCAACCATA